>CAJQZJ010033894.1:1155906-1261247 GCA_907164525.1 Lophiomys imhausi | reverse complement strand
TGTGTGTGTGTGTGTGTGTGTGTGTGTGTGTGTGTGTGTGTGTGTGTTGGGGGACAAGAGGATATTTTAATATGTGTGAGAACGCTTTAACACATGCAATTGAATTCGAACATATAGGAACCTAAAGTTTTATTTTTCACCCACTTTATCTTAATTATCTAAAGGAACCGTGAAGACTGGGCAGGTGAGCTCGAGCAAAGCCCAGCTTTGTCACTGCTTTGGCACCAAAGCTGGCGGTGGACTCACAATGTCTATTTTTAGTAGCTTTCCCTTTTTTTTTTTTGTCCTGAAACAATCCAAATAGCCATTATTACTAAAGTCGAGATGGGGCTCCGACTTTGTTCTGCAGTTGTCAGCAACTGGATTTGATTCATGTAGAGACCATTTCTGCACTCATAATAGCATGCTCACCACAGTGTCTTCCCAGGTGAGAGACTGGAGAGTTTGTTTTTAGCCAGAGAGCCAACACCCTTGCAGCCTGGGTCCTGTCATACCTTACACCATCAATTTGTATGTAACAAAACCAGATTTCTGAGTCTCTGCCAATAACTCATTTGCTCCCTGTTCTAGTTGATAAAGCACAAGTGCGGGCCAGCAAGAGAATCTGGGCAGTCCCTTGGTGGTTGCCCAAATGGATTTGGCCTGAGGCTTTGTTCCTGATGGCAAGTTTTCTTTTTACTCCCACATCTTTCTCTTCCTGAATGTTATATATAGCTTTAAAATGTATTAAAGAATGAAGTGATTGCATGCACAAGCTTTCTCCATCCTGTCCGGATGATAGAGGTGCTCAGAGAAATCAGGGTTTTAGTGAGAGATGCCCTCGTTTTCATCCTTATAAAAGCCCATTGTGAAGAAGTGAGCCCCAGATTTTCCCAGTTGGTCCACATTGCTGACAATGTCTTTTCCTGCTGCTCTTTTAAGGAGGACCTCAAATTAAACCTATTACACCTTAGATCCCAATTACATGGAAATCCACAACCTCTCCGATATGAGTCTAAGCACCAACATAAAGACCCACTTGATTCAGTATTCCTACTAACCACTTTAGGGTCTTGACATTGCCTAGTAAGAAGATTATAGAAATGCCTGAAGGACAATCCTGGGTATAAAACCAAATGTCCCCATGAGCATTACAATTGCTAAAAAAGAAAAAAAATCCCTTTCATCGTTTTATTAATTGTATAATTAATGCATTCTGTGTACTGATAAGAATAATGCCTTGTAATTAATTTTTAAGAATTAAAAACTTGCCTTTATCCAGCCTCATGGTCTGCTTTCATGTTTATAACTGTGAATATAAATCCTCTTATCTAATTATAACATGACTGGTTTCATTGTTGAAACAAAGCAATTCTTTGTCACTTTTTATTTGATTATGTAATATTTATTGTATTATATTAATTATAATTGGTTGAGGTGGGAAAAAAAGAGCCAAGGACTTAAAATTTTTAGGCTTCAGAAGCTTATCAGAAAAATGCCATGCTGTTTTGGATAAGGTGTGATATTTCATTTGTTTTCTGTGTCTGTTTTTGTCTTTCATGATTACCCATTCTGTTTACCAAAAGGCTCAATTAGCATTTGAATAGTGAGCCGAGAGCAGACAGGTTGAGAATTCTCCTAGAACTAATTTGGCAGTCCTGCTTTGCCCTTCTCCCTTCATAGTCTTTTCTTCGACTCTAATCAAGCTGCAGTTATTAAAGCTAGAATAAAAGACCTGATTTTCCATTACATTGATGCATGCCGAACAGAGCCTAGATTTGCTATTTCTTTCAGCAATGCTAATTGGACTCAAAGGAAATATTTAGTTTATAATAGCGAATGAAGAATTCATTTAATTTTAAGGAAAGGGAAAATCAGCAGTGGAACTCGCCAGTTTATACATACATATATTTCTTCTTGCAACTGTTCATTTCCTTTAAGTGTGTTTGTCTCAGTGTTTCTCACAAATATCACAGTTATTTAATTATCAATGCTAATGACCTTAGGTACATCTAACAAGCAGAAATACCTGATCTCTTCCTGGGAAAAGAATGTAATAGACTGGGAAATTTGGTTTCAGCTATATAGATCAACATGAGAAAGAACTAATTTCCATACAGTGGTTTTCAAATGATATTGATAACTTAGATATCTCGCAGGCTAAGCCCTCCTCAGAACAACAGCCTGCTTTGAGCATGGAAAGTGCTGACGAATGGGAACAAGTCACCTGGACTATCTGTATCCTTAATTGGTCATATCCAGAGAAGTACAGGTTAGTATTATATTAAAATGTTACATTCTGAACTCGTCCTCATCACAAGTAAGACTTCAAAACCTCAGTTTGAGAACAAATCACATCATTGACAAGGGTGAATCAACAAAGTAACAGAGTTCCTGCTTCTAAGAAAGAAAGGAATAATCGCCGTCATGGAAACAGTCATGTTTTGATTCAACAACATACAAATACAGTACCATTTACATGTGATGTCAACGTTTAAAACAAATTCCTCATTCAGAGAAACACATTTTTCTTCTCCATGCCAAAGTGTAAACAGTCCAAGTATCTTGAGTCATTTTAAAGTTGTTTATGTGTCCATTTTATATATGCCTTTCAACAATTACAGATTTCCAGAAATTCCCTTGTTCCACAGGGGTGAAGCAAGACTGCCTTCAGACACAGATAATTTAACACCTGCATTGTTCTTAAAGTGGGATTTTCTTCATATTCTGGTCCTTCCTGTATATTTTATTTCCACAGGGCAACACGACCAGAACCCTGGGCCTTTGATAGGTGCTCAGTGTCCCTCCTGCCTCTATATGGGCTCTTATCATTTAGGACTCAGTGTTACCCACTCTGTCCAGCGGCACCATTCCCTTATGACAGACTTAATTTACACTCACTGCCTCATCCATAATGTATAGAAGAGTGACTCATTTATGTAGGCCCTGTGGGACTTCTCTCATATTGGCTAGGGTTCTACCAATGGAATTTAACTAAAGTTGCTGGAAACTGGTAGGAGTCTGTCTCATTCACCATTGCCCAATGCTTACCTATCACTGTGCCTGGCAGAAGGACTAGATACATATGAGTAGAATACACTGCCTGGGAGGTAGGGTGAATTAATTCATTATTTGTTCATGTTGAAAAAGTTAAACCAAAAGGTGGAGTTTTTGTCTACTTTTGAATTTGCTTAAACCATATTTCAAATTTTGATTTCATTAAGGTTTAATAGCTTGTAAGGTAAAATTGCTTATATATTTGTGAAAATTACATTAAAAGATGTTAGTGGAAGGTCTTCTACATTGGTTCTCAGAGAATTATTTCAGTGCTCAGAGATTTGGTTACTGCTCTTTCTGAGGCACTCTCAGATTGGTTAATAAAAGTTGAAGATGGCCAATTAGCTAGGCAGAAAGAGTATGGAAGGTGGAACTCCCTGGGAGGAACTTAGGAACCCTGGCATTACAGAGAGGAAGCTCTCTTCCTACCAGGACTCATAAGCAGCAGGCCGTTTCGGGGTGAGCTCTGAAGGTACAGCAAGCCTCATGACTGGTTGGGATTAGGTGATCCAGGTTAATTTAGATTAAATAGTTGAGAGTCTCCTCAGCTAAGGCCTAAATATTGAAACATTATAAGGTCTTGGTGTATTTAGTTATTGAGAAAAGGGCCGTCTTTGGTCTCAGGCCTTATCATAAGGTCAGGTCAGGCCATCTTGCCAGGCCTAAAGTCCTCCCGCCAGGCTGCCACTGGCTGCTCCACTGGCCTAATATAACAGTTTATAGTTATTAATAAAATGTTTGTTAACAAGGTTTCAGTTTCAAAAATACGTATATGCAGTCATTATTTAAGATGTCTCCTGAATTAGTGTCTTTTTATTTTAATGCCTGAATCTCTTTCCCACCTCTACATAGAAGCTGAAACCTTAATAATTAATAACTCCAGCCCAGACTTCTCTGAACCCCAAGAACCATTTTCCAACTGCTTGTATGATATCTCCTCAGGATGGCTCAAAGCATCTTATAATCAACATGATATAAGTTACTTCTCAAATTTCTGACTTCCTCACAGGCAAATGCCAGTTCCATCCATCCATTTGGATTAAGCACAACCCTTAAAGCCTCTTGGATCAGCTCTCTCCTGCTTTGCTCATATCCATTCCTGAATCTTACTCTCTACACACACATCTCCTGCTCCAAACTGCTCATTTCGCCCTTTACATCCAGTAGCCTCCTGAACTGACCCACTTCCATCTATTGGTGCCCCGCTTCGCTTCAAGTGAGTCACAAAAGCGGTGACCTTTCTGTTGCAGGCTGGAGTATCTTATTGCTTTAAAGTTCCACTTTCACTTTCGGCCTGTTTTCCCAAGTTAATTTCCCAAAACATTGTCATCAGCCAGGGATTAGGAGTTGAACATATTTGATTGAAGAATCATTTCATATTTTAACCAGAAAATTTCCCCACCTGTGGTAGGTTCTCCTTTGCCATACTGCTTTCATAATTCTGTTCCTTCCATATCTGTGTACCCTCTACATGGATGTGTACATGTTAATTTGCATATGTTTGGCTATATTTGTGTGCAGGAGCATGTGTGTGTGTTTATATATGCATGCTTGTGTATATCACTGTGTTTATATATATATATGTGTGTGTGTTTATATATGTGTGTTTGTGTATATCAGTGTTTATATATATATATATATGTGCGTGTGTGTGTGTGTGTGTGTGTGTGCGTGTGTATATGTGTGTGAGTATGTGTGTGTGCATTAGAGGTAGAGGTCAGAGACTGACATCAAGTGTCTTTCTTGGTTGTTTTCCATTTATTTATTGAGCTAAAGTCTTTCTCTGATCCTAGGGCTAATCGATTTAGCTATGTGTGCTCCAATTCACTGCCATGTGAGCAGTGGGATTAGAAGTGAGCTACCACAAAAACCTGGTTTTATGAGGGTGCTGGAAATTTACATTTGGAACCTTACATTTCTGCGGCAATGCTCTATCCCCCAATCCATCTCCTTAACCTGTGTTCCTTCCACACATAACATGATCCCTTCATCCTCTGCTTTCCTACCAGTCTCCCAACTTTCAGGTTTTTTTTTTTCTTTTTTCTTTTCAAAGAAAACATAAGTTGTCCCTGATTAGGATGAAAGTTTGGCTCCAAGCATACATTTAATTCTTTGGTAATATTCCCTGATGTCTACAATCCTATACCTTTATGGCACTTTTGCACATGTACATATATGTGGTGTGTGTTATATATTTCATTGCACTGTGCGTATAGATTATTGTTTCCAAGAGTATGTGTAGGTTCTCTAGTGTGTGCATGTGGAAGCCGAATATTGACACTGGGCAGTATTCTTGATAGCTCTCCTTGAACCAAAAAACTTTCCAGTTTCTGCTAGTCTGACTAGCTGGCTTGTCCCAGGGATTCCCCTGTGTCTGCCTCCAAAAGCATTAGGATGACAGATGGCCATTGCTATACCTGCACAAGTCTTACATGATTTCTGGGGGTCTGGGCTCCAGTCCTTATACTTATGACACAAACACTTTATCAACTCCTAAGCTGTCTCTCTGAGCTCTGATTTCAACAGAATTTGTTTTCTTGACCACACTGGGCTAAAGGAGAGCAGTGCCAGTATTCCATAGCATATTAGTACTTAGTTACCACTCCGGTCCAGTCTGGGTTTGTTGAGGAAAATTAAAGAGTCAGATGTTATTGGAATCCCAACAGGATGGGATCACTACTCAGACACAGTTCAGAGTAAATTAAAGTCTTCAATCCAGTTGGTTGACTGGAACTATACTTAAGTATTTGCAGACTCAGGTATAGTCCCAAGTGTCCAGAACACAGGATTTGTGAAGGCAAAAGACATGTCCTGCCATGTCTTTTGGTGAGGGACAGGCTTCACGGAAGCAAGCAGTTTAAAAGAAGCTAATATACGCAGGTAGCTAGACGGGGGTTCTGCACAAGGAGGCAGTTTAACAGAAGTGGTGATAAGTTATCTGGGGTATCTTGAATTTGGGTTCCTGGAAGAGTGTTTGGTAATTTTTCCATGGGATTCTCCGTCAAGGAGATCAGGTTCTAGTTAATCCGGAAATGGCTTCAGGAAGAACACAAGGCAGAGGAGGCCATGTACCTTGTTGTCCTGTCACAATTCATGCTGAGTACTATGCTAAGAGTTATAGCTCAGTAAACGTTTGTCTACTAAACTGCTCTGGGAGCTCAGTGTTTGACAACATGGAATATAAGCATCAAGGTCTTCCTTCTTAAGAAAACCTGTGACATGAGTTGTATTAGGATGAACGATAATTAAGCCAGCACCCACTAGGATTGTTGCCTGAAATAACAAGTCAGTAGATGTTGTATTCTCTCCAAGTAGGTGTTAATTTCTGTAACAAGACACTGTGTTGATAACAAGTTAACATTTGTGGTATCTCTGCTCTCTCCTTTGCCCCACCCCGCCACATAATAATCTCAAATACCCCAGGCTGTTTTGATTGAAACACATCTAAGAGGGTAAATAATTAGGATCTATTACATACAAGTTTTCAAAAATATCGCCCTCAGAAAGAATTTGAATTTTATAGTTAATAACATACTCATAAACTGATCATTGGCCATCATGACATCTGTCAGTTTCTGGGCCAGTAACTATTTTTCGTTCTAATGTAACTGCATCAGTCAAGAATAAGTAAGTCCTTGCTGAGAGCATGTTTGTTTTTCCAAGCACTCACCTTCTCTTCAAGATAATTACAATTCCACTAATTTGCCACTCTCTTAAAAAAATAAAACTAAATTTATTTTTCACTGATAGGTACTTATAGAGAGTTAAAAAAATAGTCTCTCTAAATTCAAGTTTGCCTGTAACTTCACATTGTGACCTTAATTGAAAATGAGAGTTTTGCAGAGGACTGAGAAGGTGGTGTAAATAAGGTTAGAGGAATCCCTAAATCCAGTGACTGTTGCTATAAAAGTGCGAGATCACAGCAACTGAGAATCAGCATCATTTGAAGTGTGAAGGGAAAAAGAGACAAGCAAGCATTCCCAAATGGATTCCTGCTCAAAGCTTTCAGAGACCCTACTATAGTTATAGCCTGACTTTGGAAGTCTAGCCTCCAGATCTGGGAGAAAGCAATGCCTTCTTCTTTTAAGCATTTTACCCAAGCATAATCACACGAACATACCAATTCAGTGCCCTTAATTAAATTATTCATTTTAGCTTGTAGAGAATTCACTGGAGACATAGTTTGTAGATTTGATGACCCACAGGCTCCCAGCTCTGGGACCTTCTCACCAGCTGCCTCAGCGACAATATCTAAAGAACTTTAAAAGAAGAAGGACGGTTGGTGTCCAGGGGGTTTTAAGTCGTATGATGGACAGGTGCAAGAATAGTTTGGTTTACTGTGCCTATCCTGGGCATGTGTTTTAAGTAGGAACACAGGAAAGGGCAGAAGGTCAAAAGGTAAGAAACTAGCTCTTTTGCAGAGGTAGAAAGGCAGATCTTACGGGTGTATATTTACATATTCTGCCAATTGTCATTCGCCTCTTTCTCAGGTAAGCAGGTTATTAAAAAACAACACAAAGCAAAACAAAACACTTTTTGTATATGACTAAAACAATTTATCTCATTGTTAGAAAACTCTCTTCTGCTTCTTACTTGATATTTTGCACAAAAATGTCCTATCTGCACCTCAAAGTTTAGTCTCAATTAAGACAAGCATGGTTTCTTTCAAAATCCAAGCCCATAAATTTACGAGGAAAACCACTATTTAGCCAGAGAGTAATTTGTTCAAAGTGCTATGTGATGCAGACCAAGTCCAGCCAAAGCGAAGTGTGCCATCGCAGGCCTGGCTTCAGTAGAAGATACAGATCATTAAATGTCATCGAAGTGTCTGTAGCTAGGTTGTTTATTACAAAAGTAAGAATCAACACCATGTCCTTTTTTTCTAGAACCATAAATCTGAAAGTCTGTCCTGTCTGCAGATAACTAGACATGACAACTGCAGTACCTTAGCGCCCCCTGCTGTTCTCATGCAGTGTAAGCGGCCTCTGGCAAAATCATTTTTCGCTTTTCCCTTCCGTTCTGCCCTTCTCTGACTTGCTTCTGATTCTGATACCCCTTTCCGTTTGTTTAATTCTCCATCTCGCTTCTCTGTGCTATTTATCAATCCAGTGGCAATTTGAAAATTCAGAGGTTTTTTTTTTGTTTTGTGTTTTATTTTTTATGATTCTCTTGTTAATCACATCTTTGACAGTCAGGCGGTTCTAGAATGGTTCCGTCTTATTTCAAGGTCCTTTCAACCCATCCTGTGAGAGCTCCCAAAAGCATCTTCATCTTTCTGTGAAAAGGCAGGTTCCACCTTACGAGCCCCTTATACTAACCTCTCACATGCACAATAGTTGATGTAAACAGGAAACAAAAGGAAAGTACATGAGTTGCCAAGAACTTCTGCGAACAGCCCGGAGTCTGTGGGGCACTACCGAGTTCTTTGTTTCTGCCAAATGAGCACTCCACAAACACAAATGTGTCACATCACCAGCTGGTCGTTTCCACGTTTATATCTAGTATTTAAAAATTTTGCCCACGGTTTAATTTATCTAATGTGTGTTTATGTGGGAATTTGCACACTGTGGCAAGCTTAAGGAATTTTAGAGACAATTTGTGGGAGGTGATTCTCTCTTTCCTGTAAGTTCTCGGAATCAAACTCAGGTTATCATGTGTGGTGTCAAATGCCGCTAACAACTAGGCTATCTCACTAACCCATAAACTATTTTCTCAACCAGCTTTAGGGAAGGCTTGTACAGAGCCATCCTTCACATAACATGTTTGTTCTCAAGCTGTTTTCTTGAGTTGTGCCAAACTTCTAAAAATCTTGAACAAGAGAATTTACATACCTAAATTTAATGTTTGGCTTGGCATGTATTTTGGAAGGTGACTGGAGGATGAAATGGATGACTTTAAAATTCAGGTGATGCAAGATCTAGATCCTTGGGTATTTTTAAAAAGATGTAAACACAGGGGATACGTCACATATTTGTACTTTGATATGGACAGATGGAGGCAGGCTAACCTGTTTTAAGGCCTTACGGAAGCTATTGTGTGATATTTGCAATCTTCTGCTTCCATATGCACCTTGCCACTGGACAAGAAACTATGTGAAGACAATAGAACAAATGTTCTTTTCCTGTTTGAGTGTCTACACAGGCAGCATGCCATTAAACTGATACAGTTTAAAAATTCCATGTGTAGCCGGGCGTGGTGGCACATGCCTTTAATCCCAGCACTCGGGAGGCAGAGGCAGGTGGATCTCTGTGAGTTCAAGGCAGCCTGATCTACAGAGTGAGTCCAGAACAAGGATACACAGAGAAACCCTATCTCGAAAAAAAAAAGTCCATGTGTAAGCAAATACTGTAGAAACTTGAGGCTAAGCAAGGCTTGTCTTCTAGAATAATCATGCAAGATCCATTTTCTTTACATTTTACAACAATAGTCATTATATGAATATTCAGTGGAGTTCTTGAGACATGGATCTAATAAATGTTACTATATGTGGCAATAGTATGTATAATATAATCTGACGTTGGAATGCAAGTACAAAGGAATTCATAGGTATAATATTCAATTTTCAGAACTTGGCTTGGTGATACTTGCCTGTTAATATCAGTATATGGAAAGTGGAGGTTGGAGTTGGAGGTCATCTCCAGCCATCTAGCTTGTCTCAAGAAAATGAAATAATAATTAACAAGGCTTTACAATTAACACGGATGTATTTATCAGGCTGTCTTTTTGGCTTGTCTCCTTTCAGTGAAGGATTGGACTGACATCACTTTTCAAAATTATGGATCTAAATAAATAAAATAGTAACTCCTGGGATTATAGCTGTCAAAGTACTTGTGAGGCAACATTTCTGGGATAGCCATGACAATATAATATATGAATGTACTTTCAGTTGTAGATAAATGTGAAAGTTACAATCCTTATGAAGATATAACCATGCGTAACCTCTCTGCTACCTTAGCACTGGGGCGAACACAACCGGGAGACTGGAAGCTAAAGTTAATGAATCACAGTACCTAGTAATCAATAGAAGGGGTTGTAAACCACATTGATAAATATTGACACTTGAGTGCCATCTCAAGGAGACAGGTACCCATGAGCAGGCCTGGTGCACAGTGCGTAAAAGTGCATGGGGCCAAGGGTGTAGCTTATCACTTTCAGGATTCTCTGCCTGCAAAGAATGCCCAGATTTTACATGCACTTCAGTCATTCCAGGCAGAGAATGCGAACCCTGCTACTTTTGTTCTCTGTGAGTTGTACAACATCATAAGCCAGATATAAACCGTGATTATATATACCGTATATGCCCCCCATGCTCATCCTTTATCCCAGTATTCAGCTACTATGCCCATCTGAGGCAAATGTAAAATTAGGAAGCCCAGACACCTATTTTTGCAAAAAAAAAAAATAGTTTTCTGCTGTGTTTGAACATGTACATATGTCCATCAGTAAACCTTTTTCTTCATCAGAGACTGATTTTATTTTTATTATCATGGAGCATCATTTGATATAAAATTTGATGCCTTCACAGATAAACCTTCTAGCAGGCAGAGCTCTGGAGCCTATAGAAAGGGTTCTGAGGCCACCTGCCATCCGTGTTACTAGATGTCAAGGTCTTTGCTGGAGCTGGAGGCAGTGAGTTTTCCTGGTTCATCTGATTATCCTATGGCTCATCCTGACAGAGCTTCGTTCTCAGCTGCTGCGTTGCTTTCTTTCCTAACGCCGTGATAAAACACCACGGCCAAAAGCAACTTATGAAAGGAGGAGTTGATTTGGGGATGAGTACATTGAGTGGGCAAGGGTGGCAGCAACAGGCATTATAGGGAGAGCAGGGAGCTGAGAGCTCACCTCTTCATGGAAAACACAAAGCAGAGTGAACTGGAAACACAGTGAGGCTTTAAGCTCTTAGAACACCTTCCCCACCCTTGACATAACTCCTCCTGCAAGGTTCCACTTCCCATAACATCTCCAAATAAGTATCAGCATCTCAGAAACAAGTGCTGAAATGCGTGAGCCTTTTGGGACATCTTTTATCCAAACCACAACAGTGATAACAGCACCATCTTGCAGGCCTTCTCCTGTCTTAGATTTATCTGAACCAGTCTGAACTCTCAGAAAGAATATATTTTTCCTCAACTCATTGAGCACTTGAGTAACTGCTTTTATGTTCATTGTTTTCTGAAGCACCTGGGACACATAAGGGTAGAGAATGTATCCTCCTCCTCTTCCCCCCACCCCGGGCCCTGCTCCGAGTTCTTGAGGTTGGCTTACTATTACCTGTTATGGATATAGTGCTAGTGGTTTTCTGACCATATTTCTCATAATGGGTCCATTCAGCGGTCTCGACATATGTGTATATTTTAAGACATTGAGATTTTTAAATACTGATTTTAAAATCAACAGTGTTTACTGATTCTTATCATGTGGTGGCCAGGTATGGTGGCGAATGCCTTTAATCCCAACACTCAGGAAGCAGAGGCAGGTGGATCTCTGTGAGTTCAAGGCCAGCCTGGTGTGCAAAGTGAGTCCAGGACAGCCAAGGATACACAGAGAACCCTGTCTCGAAAAACCAAGAAAAAAAAAGTCATTTTCTTTTTTTTAATATTTATTTATTACCTCAGGTTACATCTCCATCACAGTGTCCTCTTTCCACCCCTCCCAGTCCTGCCCTCCCACCCTCTACCCCCTATCCCTTCTATCCCACTCCTCTGGAGTGGAGTGTCCCTACATATTAGTCCCCCGCCCCTGTTCAGCATTTTTTTTTTATCATGTGTTAAAAACACCAGTGCTAACTATAGAGGACACAAAGAAGAATCATCAGGGCCTGTGTAAGAAAAAAAGTGGGACAGTTTCTTCACAGTGATTCTGTTAAGATATTTTATACACTCAGCTATAAAAATCAGTGTACATATCATAATTCTATTTAGTTCATCTACTTTTTATGACTTTTTCATGTGACATATTACTTACATATGTGTGTAACCTTCACAGAAAATTTAATTATTCTAATTTTATCTTTCAAGATTTGAATATTGTTTTAATCACATTAGATTCAGGAAACCCCACTGATAACCATTGCCAGCATTCTGGTTCCCACTTTGGCAAAAACTATGCTGCCCTCACCTGCCACATAAGGTTGGCTAGAGTCTATTCAAGGATGAGCCTGTTCACATCATAAAAATGTCAACATTTCTTTTGGACTGATTTTCCTTGAAAGACTTTACTTCAGACTATTAAGAGAGGATGTTTTGTGTACAAATAACTTTGAGAGAGATGAGTAAAATACAGTTAGCAACGAGTTTAGGAACTTTGAGCCCAGTCTTTACACTGACTGCTCTTCCATGTGCTTGTCTCTTCAAAGGAGCTGATTTTGAGTAACATCTTCTAGATCAAGTGCTTCTTAGGGTTCCCTTTAGGAAATGCTATTTCAACTCTAAAGTCTGCTTAACAGTTAGAAGGTGAAGACAGTCCAGCCACGTCTGTATTGTAGAAATAAGACCATATGGTAACTTATACTTCTTGTTTTTTATTTTAAAAATTTAGTATATTAGAACACAAGCTATTTTCCTCTCCAAAATCAATCTGAACACCAGAAAGCAAGATAACTTGCCAATATCAGTACATGCTAGTGGGTACCAAGTTATGACTATCTCTGTGAATCAAAAGATAACTATCTTGGTTTGTATAACTATCTTGCTTCAAAATGAGGGACACTTTGTATTTCCTTTCTGAAAACTACTCTCTCCACTACACTTTACCATGAGAATAAAAAATCACATCATCACATGAGTTTAGTCATTTCACTTCAGTCAGTCTTTCTGTTAGTAAGCTTCCATGGTTTTACAATATGTGCAGTGGTAGATATTATAAAAATATTTTGGGCCATTTGCATGTGCTACATTGTCCTTTGAGCGATTCTTGTTGAGCAGAGGTGTTTTTACAATTTTCTCAGTTGTTACTACTGAAAAGAGGACAACACACCTGTCACAGAAAACCTCCTTAGGGTGGAAGTATGTTGTCACTGAAGGAAATATATTTGATTTGTTTGTATTTAATAAATGAAAACTTGTTTAAGAATTGAACAGTTTTTCTAGTTTAAAATTGTAAAGGGTATGGGTTAATTTAATGGCTATATTGGAAAAGTTAAATATAATTTTAAATCATAAAACTCAATTTGTGTAATCAAATTTTAGACTAATAAAAATGATGAATAAATATATGGATTTCTTTCTTTTGATAATAAATTAAAAAAACAGTATATCTTATTGGAACTGTGGCTCGGTTACTAGGGTTTTTATGAGCATGCATGGAGTTCAGGATTGGGTTTCCTAGTACCACATAAAACCAATTTGGTGGTACCACTTCCCTATAACCTCACAGGGTTGTAAAGGTAGGAGATTGGAAGTTCAAGTCATCTTCAATTATATAGTGAGTTCCACGGTGAACCTGGAATACATGAGAATTTTAAAAAAAAAGAGAGAAAACAGTATTATTACACTTTGTTGTTTTATATACAGAAATACAAAACTAGTAGATACATATTTTGTATTAAGCAATGTAACGTATGTGAGGCATTGAGTGAGATTTCTTGTGAAATAGTTTTATTTTTATTGTTTTATCCTTTTCATGATTTAATGAAAACAAACCATCACAACTTTAAATGCTAAATCTTGAAATGTAATTCCAATAAACAACTATTGTATGACTCTTTCAAAAAGAGAAGCTTGATTTAAAATACCAGCTGATGTCCCATCACCTGCACAAGGAGGAGCGGGACTCCATTTCCCCAGATTTCTCAGCCCTAAGATCCCCATTGACCACCCATGGACTTCTACCTTAAATCAGTATGTGGCAACAGTTTGCCTTCTGCCATAAAGATTAAAGTCAGATATGGATTGTGTCCCCAAAGGAAAGACTGGAAGGAAATCCACAGATAGTTTGCTACTGAGCAGGAAAATCAGGGCCTTACAACTTCCAGTCGTCTCCGTCTCCTATAATTGTATTCTTGCTGGGTTAGCGCTATGTGGCTCAGCTGATCCCCAGACTATTTTTTGATTGTTGATGGCATTTCTCTATGTAGATCAAGCTGGCCTCACATGCAAGATCAACCTGCCACGGCTTCCTAAATACTGAGATTGAGATTACAAGGGAGCCACTGTGTCTTGTCCAACATCACAACTTCTGATCCTTTGAATGAAGAGCGGCTAGAGCTACTACTTACACACTTACTGTTTTTTTTTTTTTTTTTTTTTTTTGCCGAGGTGGGAACTGCATGGATGACTTGGTGTTAGTTTTTCAGATATCTCAGCTTTTTGAAGAGGCTTCTTTTGCTAAACCGTTTTGCTAATTTCTTATGTAACTGTTAGAATTACTATATTGTGGGAATTAGGTAGCATCATGCTCTCATCCCAATGTATTCTCCATTTCCCCCATTAACCAGTCAGGAGCAGAATGCTATTGACAGTGAAAGAAAACAATAACAACTTTCGAAACAAGAGTGGTAAATATTCTCTCTCATCCTGACTGGGTGCCGAGGACTCTGCTACAAAATAGGGAACAAATAATTTTATTCATTGACTGTGAAATATCTAAGAAAAACTTAGCGTTAGGAAGAATTCAATCTCAACCACATCTATAAATTTAAAAGTTAATTTTTTAAACAAGAGATTTTCTGATTCAGATACAGATTAATGAGCTCATTTATGAACAGAAGTTCATCAGAGATAGTAAAGCAATGTGGGAAAATGTAGCATTAACCTAGGGTTTGTAAAGAGTCTTGCTTATATTATATGGGTGAGATTAAGTTAATATTCAGTTATTTTCTGTTGATATAAGTACAGCTACTCATATAACATTTTTGTCATGGAATTCAATGAAAATGAATTGCAAATAAGAGGAAAAGAGAGAGATTTACTTTAGAAATCTCTTTCCATTTAGTACCGTCAAGCTCCTCTGATATCACGTTGCTTTATTTTGCTAAGCAATTGAAAATTGAGAAATTTTGAGGAAAGTACATGTTCATATAAAATTATGTCAGGTATGTAACATCCTTTAGGGGAATCAACTTTTAAAATGGTAGGCAATTTTTATACTGCAGGAAAACAGTCTTAACAGAATATTAAAGTCTGAGACCCACAAATTGTTGGAAATATTTTTAAAATACTTCAATCATTTTGGTAACTGTTGTAGGAGAATAAATTAAAAAAAAAACTCTTTGGAGGCTGGAGAGATGGCTCAGTGGATAAGATTACACGTGCTGCTCTTCTAGAGGACCAGAGTTCAGCTCCCAACACTCATCGCAGAAGATACAACAAGAAAGTCCAGGAGATTTTATGCCCTCTTTTGACCTCCGCGGACACCTCCATGCATATACACACTCTCTGTCTCTGTCTCGGTCTCTTTACTGAATAAAAGTTAAATTTAAAAAATATCACATAAACATTCTTTGAATATAGAATATTCAAAGTTAACATCACCAGCAATCACTAGAAAATGTAACAGCTAAGTGTCCTTGCATTAGTTCTAAGATATGAATACAATGGAAGCTTCATCTTTTGGGACTCATCAATAAAAGTAGGCAAGAATGAAAAGCAATGTGAGATATGAGCTACTGTTGACAACTCAAGTGTTTTTTTTTAATAATTTATTTTTTATTTCTTCAAGTTACATCTCAATCACAACTGAAGTGTTTTAACATGATGTTTTTTATCACAGTGACAGGCTTTATTTATTTTTTAAAAATCTTAGTCATTTGTTGTTGCTTATTTTCTGTTCTAATATTCAACTGCTTCTACTTCTTTCTGATCGAAGTACAGATATTGCTAAGCAGCTGCACATTTCCAGTCAATATTCCAATGATGTGAGTCGTGGTGTTAAAAACTCAAGATTGCTAACACACTCTACCAAGAATTCCTTCACTAGATCTTCAATGAGGGATCACTGACCTCTCATTTGGACGTATATATTGAGTTCAACGTACTGGCACTGTGGACACTCTTTGAATCATTGACATAAGTGTAGTCAAATGCTGATATATAATGTGCTAAATTTTATAAAAGCTGGACAAGCAAGAATTTAACTGTAGTCTTAACCATCAAGGTTCTGTATCATACTTAAAAACACAATTATATTGACATATATGAAAGCATTATATATTAGTTACACATTAGAGCTGACAAATCGTCTCACCTTTATCTAAAGCCTTTAAATTTAACATGATCTATGTAACACATTTAATGTTGATTGAGCTATAATTTATTATTTGTGTAATATTGGAGCTGTGCACAGTTCATCTGAACAGGAGACAAAAGCACATTCTCCTTGTGTGTGAGATTATCTGATACCTGGCACTATGTTGTACATGCTATTTATTCTTTAGTTCATATTTTATACATAGTATGAATTTAAGTACATATTTTAGGTTCTTTGTATAGCTCTTATTATATATAAAAAAGTCCCATAAAGTGAGAGGAAAACACCATAAAAATGTAATGAAATAAAATGAGACATTCACAGTTAAGGGAAAATAGTGATATCAGAAAAATGAATGGGAATGATAGAGAAGACAGAAAATCTGGATTGGTTTTGATTTTTACCTCTAAACATTGGAAAAAAATTGGACTGGTGTTTGACTGTTATGAGGAAAAATGTTCCTTGCACTGGTAATGTACAAGGTCTGTCTCTGAACACTTATACATACTTAGTAGTGTAGCACCGACTGCCCTCAGTCAAGGTAAATACCTTTAGTGTTTGTTATTGACTATTTATCTTCTATAGAACATGTATAGGATTGTTCCAACAATATGTCCTTGTGGGTAAAAGAGAATATGAGTGGGAAATTAATTTTATAAAGGATAGGAATGATGTCAGTAATCTTTTTGATGTATGTGCATCCAATTGAAAGTCATTTGGAAGTATGAACAATAGAATAACTTCTATCTTGTGGAGTAAAATGTGTATGCATTTTATTGGCTTTTTTTTGAGCTGAACAATCGTTATAACATTTAGTGTAATTCAAAATTTTCTTTACTTTTCTTTCTTACCTTTTTCTTTTTAGACAAGTTCTCACAGTGTAGCCATCGCTTGCCTGGAACTCACTATGCAGTCCTGACTGGCCTTGAACTCACAGAGTTCCTCTGCTTCTGTCCTGTGAGTGCTGGGATTAAATGTGTATACACCACTACACCTAACTCTAAGGTTTCTTTCTTATTTATCTCTGATATTTATTTAGCCAGCAGCAATGTAACATAGCAGATGTTCATAATTAAATAGTTTAAATAAATTATACTCAATAAAGTTTCTGAGGTTAATTTTAAGAGTACCATCTACTATTTTAAGTCGAATATGTGACTCCTTCCCTCCCAGAATCTCACCTTTTCTCAGCTTCATTGGAAGCCATCCTTGTAAACAACCTTAATCCAGATTCAATCCCACAATGTATTGAGAAGACATAAATATTTCACTGAAGTATGAAAGGTAGATAGAATCATCCATTAGGCAAACCTCCTAAATTCCTTTTTAAACTTCTATATTCTCCACCTGCCACCCAGAGTTTCTTTGCTCCAAAACACAGCTCATCTCCTGTTTCCTCCTTGCTATTGTAGAGGGTGGGGGCAGGGAAGAGGAGTTAGAATCTCTCATCCTCACATACAGAGTAGTGAAGTGCTGGAGATGGGGTGTTTTCTTTAAAGTAGATCTCACAGAGATATGGACAAGGGTTCAGATCCTAGTCTCAGGCCCTATGAACAAGGAGACCTTTGAAAGCTTTTTAACAGCTCTCAGTCTTTTCTCTCCCCCCTTAGTTATAAAAAGAGAAAATGAATGCCTTTCTTCATAGGGTTACAGTTCAGATTAAATGAGATAAGGTAGGTAATCTACACAATTTTCAGTAGAAGTTACTCTCCCACTTCCACTGCAGTAAGAAGACTTCTTTATATCCTAAAGGTACTGGTTTCCCTGTTCCCTCTTCAGGTGTTCATTCAGCCCTTTTATTACTGGTGCCTCAGTAAACCTCTTATCCTGCAGTGGGGCTGGGAGCTGCCTGAGAGCTAATGGTAAATAAAGTCAAAGACAAATGCAAGAGCTTCTTCTTTTTCTTATATTTTTAAATTTATTTATTTATTACTTCAGGTTACATCTCTATCATAGTTTCCTCTTTACACCCCTCCCAGTGTGGGGACTCCCTGATTTTTGCCTAATGTATGGTTTTGGGTCTCTGCATGTGTTTTTATTACCTGCTAGATAAGGCTTCTCAGATGGCAGTAATGTTGGGTTCTTATCCCTATCTCTGTGTCCATCCACACCCGATGTCTATTTATCTCCCCTACTTAGAGGCATTAAATCATCCTCCCTTGAGCCTTCCTTGTTATTTAGTTTCTTTGGGTCTGTGGATTGTAGCTTGGTGATCATGTATGTATTAACTAATGTCTGCCTATGATTGAATAAATACCATGTGTGTCTTTTAGGGTCTGCATTAGCTCACTCTTTTCTGGTTCCATCCACTTGCCTGCAAATTTCATGATGTCTTTGTTTCTGATGGCCGAGTAGTATTTCATTGTGTAGATGTACCATAATTTCTTTATCTATTCCTAGGTGGAGGTACATCTGGGTTGTTTCCAGTTTCTGGCGATTGAATGCAAAGCTGCTATGAACATAGTTGAGGAAATGTCCCTAAGATGGGTAACACATATTTGGGGTATATGCCAAGAGTGGTAAAGCTGGGTCTTGAGATAGAACTATTCCCAATTTTCTTAGAAAGTTCCAGGTTAATTTCCAAAGTGGTTGTACAAGTTTGTTCTCACACTAGCAATGGAGGAGTGTTCCCCTGACTCCACATCCTTGCCAGCATGTGCAGTCACTTGAGTTTTTGATCTTAGCCATTCTGACAGGTGTGAGACAGAATCTCATAGTTGTTTTGATTTGCATTTCCCTTATGACTAAGGATGTCGAACATTTCTTTCAGTGTTTCTCAGCCATTAGATACTCTTCTGAAGTGGGTTCTTTTAGTTTACCTCTGTGCCCATTTTTGGTTGTATTATTTGGTTTGTTGGTGTTTAATTTCCTGAGTTCCTTAGTGATTTTGGATATTAGCCCTCTGTCAGAAATGGAGTTAGTGAATATTTTTTCCAAATTTGTAGGATGCCTGTCATTTTGTTCTATTAACAGTCTCCTTGTCCTTACAGAAGCTTTTTTTTGTTTTGTTTTGTTTTTGTTTTTTTTTTGTTTTTTTTTTAGCTTCAGAAGTTCTTACTTATTAATTGTTGATCTTAATGATTGAGCTATTGGTGTTCTTCTCTGGAAGTTGCCTCCTGTGGAAATGAGTTCAAGTTTTTTTTCCCCACTTTCTTTTCTATTAGATTTAATGTATCCAGTCTATGTTGAGATCTTTGATCCACTTGAACTTAAGTTTTGTGCATGGTGATAAATATGGATCCATTTGCATTCTTCTACATGTTGACATCCAGTTAGACCAGCACCATTTGTTGGAGATACTATCTGTTTTCCTTTGTATAGTTTTTGCACCTTTGTCAAAAATCAAGTGTCTGTAGATGTTTGGGTTTATTTCAAGGTCTTCAATTCGATTTCATTGGTCAACCTGTCTGTTTTCCTGCCAATACCATGTGGTTTTTATTACTATTGCTTTGTAGTACAGCTTAAAGTCAGGGGTGGTTATACCTTCAGAGGTTCTTTTATTGTACAAGACTGTTTTTTTGCTATATTGGGGGCTTTTTATTATTGAGAATTGTTCTTTCTAGGTGTGTAAGGGTTGTGTTGGCATTTTTATGGGAATTGCATTAAATATGTAGATTTCTTTTGGTAAGAGGGCTTTTTTTTATACTATGTTAATCCTACCAATCCATGAGCATGGGAGATCTTTCCATCTTCTGATATCGTCCTCAGTTTTTTCTTCTTCAGAGACTTGAAGTTCTTGTTGTACAGGTCTTTTACTTGCATGGATAGTGTTGCATGTAGGTATTTTATACTTTTTGTGGCTATTTTGAAGGGAGTTGTTTCCCTAGCTTCTTTTTTGGCCTATTTATCATTTCTATAAAGGAGGGTAATTGACTCTTTTGATTTAAACTTTTATCCAGCCGCTTTGCTGAAGGTGTTTATCAGTTGTAGGAATTCTCTAGTAGAGTTTTTGGGGGTCATTTATATATACTATCATGTCATCTGCAAATAGGGATAATTTGGCTTCTTCCTTTCCAATCTGTATCCCTTGATATCCTTTAGTTGTTTTATTGCTGTAGCTAGAACTGCAAGTACTATATTGAAGAGATATGGGGAGAATGGATAACATTGTCTTGTCCTTGATTTTAGTGGAATTGCCTTAAGTTTCTCTCCACTTAATTTGATGTTGGCTATGAGCTTTGCATATATTAAATTGAAGTATGTGCCTTGTATACCTGATCTCTCCAAGACTTTTATCATGAATAGGTGTTGGATTTTGTCAAAGGTCTTTTCAGTATCTAATGTGATGATCCTGTGGTTTTTTTTTCTTTCAGTTTGTTTATATGATGGATTACATTGGTGGATTTTCATATGTTGAATCATCCCTTCAAACCTTGGATGAAGCATAATTGTTGATGGTAGATGATATTTTTGATGTGTTCTTGGATTCAGTTTGCCAGTATTATATTGAGTATTTTTGCATTAATATTCATGAGGGAGATTGGTCTGAAATTCTCTTTCTTGGTTGAATCTTTATGTGATTTAGGTATCAAAGTGATTATGTCTTCAGAGAATGACCTTGGCAAACTTTCTTCTGTTTCTGTTTAAAGGAATAGTATGAGGAGTATTGGTATTAGCTCTTCTTTGAATGTCAGGTAGAATTCTGCATTGAAACCATCTTGCCTAGGGGTTTTTTTTTGGGGGGGGTTGGGGGGTTTTTGATAACTGCTTCTATTTTCTTAGGGAATATAGGACTATTTATTTTGTTTACCTGCTCCATATTTAACATTGGTAGGTGAAATCTATCAAGAAAATTATAGATTTCATTTTGATTTTCCAATTTTGGGGAGTATAGGCTTTTGAAGTCCTTGTGATTCTTTGGATTTCCTCAGTGTCTATTACTATGTTTCCCTTTTCACTTCTGATTTTGTTAATTTCGATACTGTCTCTTTGCCTTTTAGTTAGTTTGGCTAAGGGTTTATCTATCTTGTTGATTTTCTCAAAGAACCAGCTCTTGGTTTCATTGATTTTTTCTATTGTTCTCTTTGTTTTTAATACATTGATTTCAGCCCCATCTATGATTATTTGCTGCAGTCTACTCCTCTTTGGTTGTTTGCTTCTTTCTTTTCTAGAGCTTTCAGATGTGCTTTTAAGTTGGTAATATGAGATCTCTCCATTTTCTTTATGAAGGCACTTAATGCTATGAACTTTCTTTTCAGCACTGCTTCCATTGTGTCCCATAAATTTGAGTATGTTGTGCCTTCACTTTCATTGAATTCTAGAAAGTTTTTAATTTCTTTCTTTATTTCTTCCCTGACCTAGTGGTCATTGAGTAGAGAGATGTTCAGTTTTAATGAGTTTTTGGGCTTTCTGCTTTTTCTCTTTCATTTAAGTCCATTTTTAGTCCATGATGATATGATAAGGTACAAGGGGTTATTTAAACTTTCTTGTATCCATTGAGATTTGATTTGTTACCCAGTATGTGGACAATTTTGGAGAAGGTTCAGTGAGATATTGAGAAGAAGGCATATTCTTTTATGTTTGGGTGAAATATTCTGTAGATATCTATCAGGTCCCTTTGATTCATGACATCTCTTAGTTTCACTATTTTTATGTTTATTTTCTGTCTTGATGATCTGTCCACCATTGAGAGTAGGGTGTTGTAATCTCCCCCTATTAATGTGTGTAGATCGATGTGTAATTTAAGCTGCAATAATGTTTCTTTTATTAATGAGGGTGCCCTTGCATTTGAAGTGTAAATGTTCAGAATTGGGATGTCATCTTGGTGATTTTTTCCTTTAATAAGTAGGAAGTGACCTTCCCCATGTCTTTTGATTAATTTAGTTGAAAATCAATTTTATTGGATACAAGAATGGCTACTCCTGCTTGCTTCTTGTGTCCATTTGCCTGGAAAACCTTATTCTAGCCCTTTATCTTGAGATAATGTCTATCTTCGTTGCTGAGGTATGTTTTTTGTATGCAGCAAAATGATGGATCCTGTTTTTGAGTCCATTCTGTTAATCTGTGTCTTTTTATTGGGGAGGTGAGTCCATTGATGTTGATAGATATTAGTGACCAATTATTGTTGCTTCCTGTTATTTTGATGTTGGTTGTGGTAGTGTGTGTGTGTGTGTGTGTGTGTGTGTGTGTGTGTGTGTGTGTGTTTGTGTGTATGTGTGTGTGTATGTGTTTACCTTCTGGTTTTTGGGTTATTTATTCTTGTGCTTTCCTATATGTAGTTAGCCTTGAGTTGGAGTTTCTTTTTAGTACCTTTTTTAAGTCAGGGTTTGTACACAGGTATTGTTTAAACTTGATTTTTGTCATGGAATTTCTTGTTTTATCCATCTATGGTGATTGAAAGTTTTGCTAAGTATAGTAATTTGGACTGACATCTCTGGTCTTGCAGGGTCTGCAAGATATCTGCCTAGGTCCTTCTGGCTTTAAGAGTCTCTGTTTAGAAGTTGGATGTAGTTCTGATAGATTTACTTTTATATGATACTTGGCCTTTTTTCCTTTGCAGCTTTTAATATTCTTTCTTTGTTCTGTATGTTCAGGTGTTTTGATTATCATGTGGAGGGAGGGATTTATTATTTGGTCCAATCTATTCAGTATTCTTTAAGCTTCTTGTATCTTTATAGGCATCTCTTTCTTTAGGTTGAAGAAGTTTTCTTCTATAATTTTTTAAAACAATATTTTCTTGGCCTTGGAAATGGGAGTCTTCTCCTTCTTCCAACCATATTATTTTTAGGTTTGGTGTTTTCATAGTTTTCCAGGTTTCTTGAATATTTTGTATCAGGAACTTTTTAGATTTAACATTTTATTTAACCAATGTATCAATTTCTTCATTTGTATCTTATAGGCTTGAGATTCTCTCTTCCATTACTTGTAATCTGTTGGTGATACTTGTGTCTGTAGTTCCTGGTCTCTTCCCTATATTTTCTATCTCCAGGATTCCCTCAGATTGTGTTTTCTTTATTGCTTCTATTTCCATTTTCAGGTCTTGTATCATTTTATTCATTTCCTTTACCTAGTTGATTGTGTTTACTTGTAACTCTTTAAATGAATTTTTCACTTTGTATACCTGTTTGCATGTATTTTCCTGCATTTGTTTAAAGGATTTATTCATTTCGTTCATCTATTTGATTGAATTTTCCTTTATTTTTTTATTTATTCATTTTCTCCTTTAAGGCCTCTAGCATCATTATAGTGTTATATTTTAAGGTCATTTTCTTGTGCATCAGTTTTGTTGGGATAATCAGGGCTTGCTATAGTAGGATAGATGTGCTCTGAAGGTGCTGTATTACCCTGGGTCTTATTGGTTGTATTCTTATGCTGGTCTTTAGCTATCTGGTCATGCCTGGATGTTCCTGGCTGTTCTTTGTGTAGCAGGCCTGGATATTCTTTGGTGCGAATCTGGGTGTCCTGGTTCTGCAGGACTGATGTAGGCCAGTGGAGCAGTGTCAAGACAACAGAGCCCACAGGGAGAGTACCAAGCTCAGGGCACTTGGAGGTGTCCCATGGGACTCTGAATTTTCCTGGTGCTGGAGGCCTGGATGTCACTGGTGTAGCAGGCTTACTATCAGTCTGGATATTCCTGGTGCAGCTAGTCTTGTGGTGGTTGGTGGAGCGGTGGTCCCACAGTTAAGAGGGGTTTTCCTGCTGTATCAGGTCTGGCTATTTTGTTGTATCAGGCCTGGTGACCTCTAGATATTCCTGAAGTTGCAGGTCTGGTAACCCCAGGTGGATCCATTTTGGACCCTGCTGATGAATGCTCCTAGATATTCATAAAGTTACAGGCCTAGTGACCCTTGGTGGCACAGGTCTGGAAGATGGAGCTTAGAGGGACAGCACTCAGCTCAGGACAGTTGGGAGTGCCCGAGAGCACTGGTCAGAGAGGAGATTTGTGGAAGGAGGAGAGGGGAGGGATCTACCCTGAACATTCCTGAGGTTGCAGGCCTGGAGACCCAAGGTGCAGGAGGGTTGGGAAGATGGAGCTAGAAGCTCCTGGTGCATGGGACCTTGTAACCTTCGGTAGTTCAAGGTTGATGCAGTGGTGCTTTGGACACAGCCTGTAGTTTGTTCTTAAAAGACAAATGTACATATTTATGAAGAACACAGTGATCATGTGGTGATCCAATAATTCCATAAGCATTCACACACACACACACACACACACACACACACACACACACACACACACACATATATATGTATATATATATGTACCTTAAAACTTTTTCATCTCTTTTAACTGACAGTATTCACAACTTTTCTTCCTAGTTGTTTTGAAAGATGGGACTATAATATTGTTAGCTATTGGCACCCTACGTTATAAAAATACAGAAGAGCTGTTTCTTCTATTTGGAATTTTATTTCCTTGTAAATATTCATTCACTTATTTATACCCAGTCACACTTACACACACTCATACACACTACACATACACACACACTCACACACTCACACACTCATACATAGACACCACTTTTCCTTGCAGGGAATCACTATTTTCTCTCCCCCTCGCCAACTGATATAATTTGGATGCTGCAAATTCTACCGTATGCAAGACTTGGTATTTCATTTGGAGATGAGCATGTAGAAATTACAGTGCAGAAGGCACAGCAGCCAATTTGTAGCAGTCACTGAGTGCAAGAATTTATTATCCAATTGTTGGATCATGGGGAAAAAAGGCAGTATGTACACTCAGCCTTCTTCTTTTTTTTTTTTTTTTTCACTTTGAAGCGTATTTTTTCTGTGAGAGTCCAGAGGTAGGAGATTGGAGATGTATAGGAGCTTTGCTCTCCTGGAACGAGGGCAGAGAAGGGGCATTAACAGGAAAGAAAGTAGAAGTCAAACCAATGGTGTTGCTGAAAGTCTTAGCTTAAGGTGTAGACGGGATCATTAACTGCCATATTCATGTCAGCCACTGAACTCCCCTTTAGTTTTCTCTTTGCTCATTTTAGTTGTATTGCTGTAACTTTATTACATAAATGATGTTAACTGATATCTCCCTACCTCCATATTTCTTGTGTGAATAGTGGTTCCCAGATCACCTTTTACAGGGCGTTTTTGCTTTTTGTTTTCTTTCTTTTTCTCATTTTAGCTCTTGTACTTTTTTTTTTTTTTCTAATCTCCCCAATGAAACTGTGAAAACCAACTCATAGGGACAAAAGTCCTTACGATTATTTATTTAGTTTTAATTCCTTCCTTGAGCAGTTACTTTCTCTTTATAGCTAATATCTCTTTAAGCGTTTTAATTAATTTCTACCATGGTTTTTAAAGGACTCTGCATGCCACCGCTCACCCTATATGCCCTTAAAGTATTAATTGGAAATAACGATAATGATCCACCTTATAAAACGTTTCTAACTCTGTCCTTGTTCACCTGGCAAGCTGTGAGCATGAAAGATGGGCAGAGTGCTAGCCACTAGGAAGTAGAATTAATGAGCAGGGACAATATGTAATTCTATATATATTTAATCACAACTGTTAGCATGCAAGTTAAATTAATAACATTAACAGCAGAATTGGCAGTCTCCATGTAACATAAGTCAGTGGGTTCCATCCTATTAGGCAACGAGGTCATGACAGCCTTGTTTTTATTTGGTAGTTCCCTCCCCTTTAGCTTGTTCATAGATATTGTGAGGAACTCTTTTATAAAATCCTAGGATAACTTTCAGAAGTGAAGTTGCATATTATATTTTCTTTCAGGGCATTACATTTGGATTTGTAGAGCCATTTTTAATTTTTTTTATAATTTATTTTTTATTTCTTCAAGTTACATCTCAATCACAATCCCCTCCGTACTCCCCCCTCCAGTCCCACCCTCCCAACCTCTTCCCCTTCAACCCCCCATCCTCTTCCCTTTTTTAAAGTTCAATGTATATCTTTTCCACCTAACAGCTCCCACTTTCAGTCCAACAAATGGTTCTTTCTCTTATAACAATAAATACAATACAAAACAACAGAAATAAATAGGTCACAGTTATGAAAGTTATATGGCTTAGCATACATTCCCAATGTCCAGTCCATATGTATTTGGCACCTGACTTTAACATTCTACTATCTAACCATCTCCATGAGTTTAAAGTTTTATATCTAACTCAGCTTTCATACTCACTTGCATCACAATTTTAAAAACATCTTCTTAGATCCAGAACATCCTCTTTTTTCCTAAACAACTCAAAATTTAACTATGAGACTCTAGCTATCTATTCTTCAACCACCTCAAAGACCTGAGAGGGATAAATATATCTGATTATATAGGAAGTGCAGGGCACGCATCTTCCAAAACTAGGAAATGACATTTTATACAACATTCACCAATGATCTTCATTTCCATTCTGATACACCCCTCACCTTTCACAGACCCATTTCTACTTGGAGAAATGTGAACTGGGAAGTAGCCTTGCAGGGTGCAAAATGTGGTACAGGATCTGGATCGGCTGTACAAACATTCCCAGGAGCAGCCCTTGAGCTCAAAGTCAGGATCAGCCAAATCCTATTTTTCCCTTCTATCTTCTAGCTTTTGACATATGTGAACATGAAGGATGAGTATGGCTTCAGAGATGGCCTTCTTATGTTAAATTAGGTATCACCATAAAACTCAGAAGTTTTCATGTCTTCAATTTTCTTATGTTTAATTTGGAGCTCAAATTTTTCACATACCCCTTTCCTTGGTCAGGTCCAATGAAACACTTCAGTATTTTGGAGGATCAGTATGATGCCCATTCAAATAAAAGAGTGGCATAAATTGATAGGAGAATTACCTGGATGAAATATGTCTTAATAAAATGCTAAATCAGGTGGGATTTATTTATTTTAATTACCTTGTATTTTTAAGAACATATATGTAATAAGCAGAAGCTAATTTGTTATAACAATAAAACTGAAGTGAGAACAAAACTTCAGGTTTCTAATTCTGTTATTGTTTTTTTATATTTGTTTATTACTTCAGGCTACATATCCATTACAGTGTCCTCTTTCCACTCCTCCAAGTCCCGCCCTCCCACCCTCTACCCCCTATCCCTTCCATCCCACTCCTCTGGAGTGGAGTGTCCCTACATAGCAGTCCCCTGCCCCAGTTCAACAGTCATATGAGGTCCAAGAGCCTCCTCATACACTGGGGACCTACAAGGCAGCACCACTAGGGCAAAGTGTCTCAGTAACAGGAAGCAAAGTCTATGTTCATGTTCCCTTTGGTGCATTGGTTATGGTATAATTATCCTGTACTACATGGCCAAAATCCGATTATAAGTGAATAGATGCCATGTGCATCCATCTGAGTTGGGATTAGCTCACTCAGGATGAGCTTCTCTAGTTCCATCCATTTGACTGCAAATTGCGTGATTCCGTTGTTTCTGATGGCTGAGTAGTATTCCATTGTGTAGATGTACCACAGTTTTTTTTTTTTTATCCATTCCTCAGTTGAGGGACATCTGGGTTGTTTCCAGTTTCTAGTTATTACAAATAAGGCTGATATGAATATAGATGAGGAAACTTCCTTGTGATTTGGTGAGGAATCATTTGGGTGTATACCCAGAAGTGGTATGGTTGGGTCTTGAGGTAGAGCTATTCCAAGTTTTCTAAGATATCGCCAGACTGTTATTTTTCTTTTGTGCTCTAAGCTTTCTAATGAGTATATATTATGCTATTAGTTTGTAAACAGAATAGTTTCCTGAATTAACTATGAGGGTAATGGAGACAAAAGGTGGTTTTGAATTCTGGTAGTTACTGTTATCTACTGAAGCTAAGTATAGTTTTTATATTCATTTAAGAAACATGATGAAACATCCTTTTCCCTTATTACATAAAATTAATGACATATTGTTTATTTATTATTATTATTATTCTATTTTTACAAAGACTTTGAGCCTTAGAAGAAATGAATTAAGTTCAGAAATATAATAAAAATTCTTAAATGTCTAGAATTTCCAGAAAATTAAAAGGACATTCTTGAGTATCCTAAGAAATTAAGTGAAAGATGGGCAGTGAGAAAATAAAAAATTCCCCTGAAGATCAAGAAACAGAGTCTCTGCTCACAGGCTTTGAACTGAAATACACAAAGATGTAAGCAGATACAGCTCTGTCTGCTAAGCAGAAAAACTAACAAAAAAGACCTGTGACAGTGATTTCCTTGCTTAATTTTTCAAAATATATTTCACAATGAATAAAGTAGGTAGGTAATTCTTCTTTCAGGTGACCATAAGACATAGTCATCTCATAATTCTAATAAGCATAAAAAAGCACAAAATAATCATACTGCTCTCTATAAGTATTTATTATACCATGCGTTTAAACTCCTTTGCCAAAATGAGTTGTCTAGTGAAAAGAACCTTGTGAGGAACATACCACCTCACAGTTGGCTAAAGATAAGTTAGAATAGTATCATTTAATAAACCTCAACAATATGGAGTGATAGTATAGGTTATTATTTTGTTTAATTGGATAATGTTATCTTGGTTATGATACAGGATAGTATCATTAACCTGTAGGAAAATTTATCATATCAATCCAAAGCCAAGAAATCAATTTATTCTCCAGAAAGCAAGCATAATCATCTTGCAAGATGGGGTTTTAACCTTTGGTATGTATAAGATCTTTGATGTCTTCTTTTTATAATCCATAAGAAATAAAAATGACTTCCAGCTTCATGGTTTCATAAAATGAAGCTCAAGTCAATGAAAGTAAGAAAGATCTGTTAATGGGAGAGATTTATAACCCTTGGGCTACCTGACTGAATGAGATCCTTTTTTATTTATCATAAGGTATATTGACACTCTTCTTTAATCCTGGGAATGCACATACAAAGTCACTGTAAGACTCTTTAGACATATGTACGCCTAACTCTTATGTGTTTTAGTTCTTATTACTTGAGTAATGAACTTCAAATACATCAAACAGAAAAGATCAGTCATAAGCTTACATACTTAGAAGTTTCTCTGCTAGGAGCAGAGACTGGACTTGTAGAGACACTTTATTACTGGTCTGTGGGGGAAATCTCTTCTGAAATAGGATGTAATACTGGACCCTTCTTTCTTTCATCTATTAAAGTAAAGGAACAATTTTAGTGAACCATATAGTAAGTGACTCTTCCCCATAAGTCACTGAAATAGAAGAACTACTATACCGATGGTCTGGTTCCAGCCACTGCGGAAGTCAGTCTACCTTCTTAAAAGTCAAATGCACTCTTTCCCTGTACTTTAGCATCAACAAAGGAAAGGGAAAGAGTGGCTATCTTTGCCTCATTACAAAGAAGGACTACATAAATTTAAATGGACCAGCCATGCCTAAAGAAAACAATGCCTAATAATATGTGGTGAATGTTTTTCTGTTTTTCTTTCTGAAAACCACATCAATGACCAATTGAGATATTATTTTTTAAGATACAAAGAATATACTCTGGGTATTGAAAGTACCCATTAGATACTACTCTGATTCTGTGGTTGGAAAATTTTTAAAAAATTAAAATGCCTTATTTTGTGATACACTCATTTGCACTTTATGCATATTCATTGTCAGTAAGGAATGAGAAATGGGAGAGAATGAAACTTTGAGTTTTGAAAATGAATTTCTGAACCCCTCTCTTCTTCTTTCTCTCCCCCCACATCAATCAGGCAATATGCTTATAATTCAGCAAGAACTATTCTCTTAACTATATGCTTAAGTAAGAGGCTTGACTGGGCCACCAGCTCTGAGGTTCAAGTAGCATTTAGAAAATCAAAATCAGGAGACAAAAAGAGCAGGGTTACCATTACAGCAGGCACTGAAAGATTCAGACAAGTGCCAAAGGGGGACTTAATAGAGTGAAGGTGACCCATGTTAAGCAGTGTTTCATAGAACATTCTGTCTTGAGTATTACTTCTATTTACAAGAATGGACTAATTCATTTAAGTCAAATGTGGCTTTTGGATATTCAATTTTTTTAATGTCACCAAAATTATCTCAGAGGAACAGCTCTGACAGGTCAATCATTGCAGATGGTAAGTGCTTTGTTAATTATACAGAAATTTAGAAGCCATTGTAGAATGTCTTGCCTCAGGAGAAATTTCTCTCTTCCTGTCTGAGAGCCAGTTTCCCTCTCCTGAATTAATTTTGTGTTTGTGAACAGATAACAATCCCTCCCACATGGTAGAAATAACTCCTTGTTTCTTGCTCAAATATGCATGTGTAAATAAGCAGAGAATATCACAAATAAACAATGCCATTCTTTTTTAAATAATGCAGCATGTGTAATTAGGAGTATGCAATTACAACAGTGTACAGCTCTCAGTGTAACAATTAGGTTTTCAGTAAAATGTAATTTGTTCCAATGTAAATGTTTTTCCTCAATTCAGCAGATTCCCTTGAGTTGTTTCAATAAGCATAAGTCTGTACATACATGTAATGGCGTACTATATTCTGATATATAAATCAAAGAGTACAGCTATATTATGCTGTAGCATGCTACTAAAAGTTTTCAAGTATGAAAGTTTTAGTACTGTTTTGAGACAGAACAGTGAGACACCAAAAGTGCCTAAGTTCTGGATTATAAAATAGAGCTCATCCATGAAATTTTTTATCCCTTTGTGGAAGGGGTGATGTCTTTAAACCCCAGTATTCTCCCTTCTTCTTCCTTATGGGGAGAAGGACTGTGAACTCCTGTCCTCTGGACATGCATGGCTATTGTTCTCTTAAGTCCACAATAACTGTAATTCCCATCATGTAGCATGATGACTACAGAGGATCAATCCAGCCAATGTGCTTTTACAGATGGAGAAGACGATCTCCTCACCCCACCCCTGGCTAAGGAACTATTGGCAATCGATAGTTGTTTCAGGATAAAGAATCATTCTTATTTGAGGGTGTGTCCACGAGTAGGCTTTTAATGCCCCAACAGGTGCCCTGTGTTCATGCACATATGGCTGGTACTAACTGTACTTGATGAGTTACTAAAAACATAGGGCAATTGTACTTGTATATTTATGAAACTAATGAGAAAAGGTACCGTGAATTTAAAAGAAAGCACTGAGCAGTAAGTATATGAGAGGGTTTTGAGGGAGAGAAGAGAAGCATCAAATGAGTAATTATATTATAATCTCAAAAATAAAAGAAATAATAAAAATATAATATGAAGTTAGGAGAATACTGGTTGGAGAGGTGTGAAAGGAGTTGGAGGAAAGAAATAGGGGTTAGAAATGATAATATTTCATTGTAGACATGTGTGTAATTTCCCAAAATAAGGAAACATAAGAAAGAGAGAGTTTTTATCCCCATCTATTGGATCTAGCCCTGCCTTGTGATTTCCCCCCACAATGTTGTGATGTTATTTGATATTCAAAGTTAGGCATGAAGAGATCTCAATGGAAGGCAGCCCTGAAACTGCCATGTAAAGAAACAGGACTAAACCATGATTCAGGAGCAGTCAGGAGGAGTATAACAAAGGCCTGTATGATAGCAGGAACTGAGTGAGGTTTTGTGGATCAGTCAGCCTCACTGAGTCCCAGCTGAGTTAAGTCAAGGTTGTAATCTCATGTGAAATCAAACTAATGACTTCATAGAAAATGAATAATTTTGGTTTTAGTTTCTAAAGTTTGCATTGTTTGTCTGAAGGGATGAAGTTATGCATTCTAAATGTTAATTAAGCTGCAACCAGAAGTGTGCGTGTTGTACATCAAGTAATGTTGTGTCACCTTGCTTGTCTCTGATTGGTTAAATAAATGGGGAGGCCTGAGATTGGGAAAGACAGAGGTAGGTGGGACTAAGATGTGTGGGCTTCTGAAGCAGAGAGGTTGATGGGTAAGAGAAGCCTCTAAGAGAAGAAGCAAAGAGCAAGAAGGAGGACACATGCCATGGGTTGGAAAAAAGAACCTCATTCCATGTGACCTGGAACATTGGCATAGTATGTAGAAAAACAGCCCAGGGGACATAGGTATATTACACAGGGCTTTATGTAGAAATACAATTAAGAGTTTCCTTAGATGGGCCAAGATTGCTCAATTCAGGGTATACATCCAGATGATTCCTCACCAAACCACAAGGACATTTTCTCATCTATGTTCATAGAAGCCTTATTTGTAATAGCTAGAAACTTGAAACAATCCAGATGTCCCTCAACCAAGGAATGGATGAAAAAAACTGTGGATATGCACAATGGAATACTACTCAGCCATCAGAAATAACGGAATCATGCAATTTAGAACTAAATGGATGGAACTAGAGAAGCTCATCCTGAGTGAGCTAACCCAGACTCAGAAAGATGTACATGGCATCTATTCACTGATAATCAGATTTTAGCCATATAGTACAGGATAACTATACTATAGCCAATGCACCAAAGGGAACAGGAACATAGACTTTGTTACCTGTCAATGAGACACTTTGCCCTAGTGGTGCTGCCTTGTAGGCCCGCAGTGTATGACCAGGCTCTTGGCCTTCATATGACTGTTGAATTGGGGCAGGGGACTAATATGTAGGGACATTCCACTCTGAAGGATTGGGATGGAAGTGATAGGGGGTAGAGTGTGCAGGACTGGGAGGGGTGGAAAGAGGGTACTGTGATGGAGATGGAACATGAAGTAATAAACAAACATAAAAAAAAGAACCTCATCCTTCATGTCCAGGAACATCAGCAGAGCATGGAGTCTAACAACCCAGGGGATGTATGTATATATATGGGGTCATATTTGGGGAATAGAACTATAAGCTTGCTTAAATGGGCTAAGGTTGCACAATCCAGGCTAGGCTTGATAAAATACATCAGATGTCTGTTGTGTGCTTATTCATAATGGTGAGTTATGGATTAACACCGCCCGACCTAATTAAATATAATCTAAATGCTGGTACATAATTTAAATAATTATTTCTACATTTATTACATAAAGTCTAAGTGCAATAAATTTTGTAGCATTTAATGCTACTATTTAACAAATTTTGTTCCATGCTACTTAAGCAACTTTCAAAGTTTCATGGTCCTGTGAAAAGATTAACACAGTTAAAAGAGAGAGAAAATTGAGGCTAACAGAATCTTATTATGTTAAAGATGAAAACACCCTAAGTGGAGAAATGACCTAGTGTAATGCAGTTTTCCACATAATTTGTAGTGATGTGTGAGTGTGTCCAAATAAAAAGCAATAAAATCAACATAATCCAAGCCTTACACTTCTCAGGGGAATATGTTAGGGTCCACAAAGCACTCCACATAGTGGGTATTAACAATTGATGCTTGTCTGGGAAGGAGTATCACTTTATGCAATGGCATGAACATAGATAAGTTACCCTTAATGGACAGGTTAATTTCCCATCCAAACTCAGTAGGTGGCTATCATTAAACCTGTCAGCAACACATGAAAGTAGGCCAGGAACTCCTGACAAGGAATTGTGTTATTGGGAAAGGGTGGAAGTAGGGGTGAAAAATGACTGAAATTTATCATATAAATGTATGAAACAATTAAATATTATCTTAAAAAGATAAAAAGGGGATCTAATCAGTGTTAGAATTTATCCTTATTGACAACAAAATGCTTTACCTTATAATGCGATGTGTGTGTTCCATCATGTTGGTAGCTACACATAAAACCTTGCAATGATATAGCTTAGATCTTTTCCATAGCTTTCTATCTCAAATTCACAAGTCATCAGTCTCCAACTGATGAGCTCTGTTTCTCCTAACTCCAGCATAGAGTTTCAGTTTTACACATAGGGTTATTATCCACCTCTCTGTCTTGGATTTCACATTGTAAAAACTCTGCATCACTTCTAAGAGGACATATTCCCTGTATCACTGCCACCCGATAAAGCCAATTTCCTTAGCTGTCCTCTTCTATAGCTTGATTGTCTTTTTTTTTTTTTCCACAGAATTGGTTATGTGGGGTGTATTAACTTATGTCTGCTTTTCTGTGATCAAGGTCTATAAAGCTTTGAAAATAAAGAGCATATGAATTTCATCTTTGTTACCCATAAGATAAATAAGCAGAAGAGATACAATCTACACAGGTTGGACAGAGAGCACACAGTCAAAGTAGTGAAGTAAGTAAGTGAACTATTTTTTTATCAACTGCCAAAATTAAAGAGTAGCTATATATAAATAATTCTAATAACACATTTCTTGAACTTCTATATGCAGGAACACACACAGATAATATGCAGATTTCTTCATATTTTTACAAGCATGGTATACTTTTATTGCTGTAAATGTTTTTTTTTAATAAAGAAAGGGTCTGATCAATGTGGTATATGTGCCTTCAATCTTAACAGGCTTGAGGCAGAGACAGGTGGATCTCCAGGAGTCTGAGACCATCTTACTCTACATAGAGTATTCCAGACTAGTCAAAGATGTATAGTGAGACACTGAATAAAGAAAAAAAGGAAAGAAAAATCAATCATCAAAATTTTCTTTCCATGGCATTGTCCTTTCTGTGCAATAGGTAGGGCAGCAAGGAATTGTATCAAAAAGGCCAATGATGCAGAGAGGAATCTGAATACTATTCTAGAGAGAATCGGAAGGGGAGACTTTTATGAGGACATTTGAGAACTCTAGTAGAAGTAGTGAGCTACGCCAATGTAAGGAAAAGAGCAATTAAGAAGCAAGAAGTCCTGTAGATTTGGAAGCAAATGGATTGAAGGTGGGATGATAGAAGACAGAGCTACAGGGAAAGTTGTGGACAAGGATGTGTAAGATCCTTTATATCAAGTGCAAAAGGAGGATTAGCAAATATTTTAAATACAGGAAGCCACAAAGAACACCTTTAGAAGACCCTTTTTATCTGTTTTGTGTAAGATGAATGTATGAGGGTGTGGAACTGGGAAGGGTGGAAGGAGGGAAAACTGGTTTCATCATATTGTATGAAAGAAATAAGAAAAAGAGAAATGCAATGGTTGGGAAACTGGGAATACCAGTTATTTTTCATTATTTCATTCCCAACTAGAGTGAGATTTGAGGCAGATGACCCACACTTGAATTCTAGTGGTGGCTTTTAACACATATGTTTTGCTTTATTATTTCTTTGAAGAGACTTCCACTGTCCTCATTTGTAAACTGAAGATTATCTCTCATATTAAATAAGAATGAGTTGAAGCAAGGAGTTTTTACATGCCAAGAGATAGGCTTGCCACTAATTCAACCATCTCACACTGGAGATTCTTAGATGCTTATCTTCTACTTGGAGTAAAATAGGGGGTGCTGTCAGGAGCTGATATGTCACGAATTCAAAAAAAAAAAACTTAATTTATGACCACATCTTTGAATGCCACATTCTGCAGATCTCTTGGGGTTTTTGAAGATGCCCTATCTATCTCTTGTATTTAGATAAGCAAATGTTGCTTGTCTCTTAACAACTTGATTACTGAGTAGCTTAGAGAATATCTGTGATAGACTGTCATAGTAGCTAACAAGGTGACATGCATGCATGACTAGGAGTTTGTTTTTCTTAACTATCCTAAACAGACAGACTGCTGTCCAAAAAGGACAAAACTTGGTAGCAGGGAAGTCGACAGCCTAGCTCTGCCAAGACAGGGTAGGTTACTCCTTCACAATCCCTGCTCTACAATAAATGTCTGTCAGAGAAACAGGACCAAAAGGCTTAAGACTGATGCTGGAATGTATGGAGAGAAAATGGGAACTGTCCAGGTAGTCACTGGTTTGTCATTTCGTAGTATTGGAAGCTGCAGGCCCTGCACTTCCTATGTAATCAGATATATTTATCCTTCTCAGCTCTCTGAAGTGGTTGAAGAATAGACAGCTTGAGTCTCATAGCTAAATTTTGAGTTGTTTAGGAATCAAGAGGGCGTTCTAGATCTAAGAAGATGGTTATAATAGTGATGCAAGTTAGTATGAAAACTAAGTCAGTTATAGAACTTTAAACTCATGGAGATGGTTAGAAGGTAGAAGGTTAAAGTCAGGGGCCAAATATGTATGAATTGGACATTGGGAAGGTATACTGGGCCATTTAACTCTCATAAATGTGGCATATTTAATTCTGCTGTTTTGTATAGAATTTACTGTTATAAGAGAAAGAACCATTTGTTGGATTGAAAAGGGAAGCTGTTGGGGGGGAAGAGGGTGGAAGGGTGGGACAGGAAGGGGGAATAGGGAAGGGTTTGCTGCTGAGATGTAACTTGACGAAAAAAAATAAAGTACTTATATATAAAAAAAAGAATGAGGAAATGAAATGAGGGAAGTACATTGATTCACTATAAAATTTAACATACTTAATATGTGTTATAGAATTGGAACTGATAATTCCCACTGACTACTTTGATCTTCTTTTATTCAAACAATTCCTGAATTTAAGTGTTATATTTAGCAACACAGACTTTGTAACCTGCATGGATCTGCCTGGTTCTTACTATATCAATAAACTGGAAATATCTTTCTAGTTTATCTTCACTGCCAAAGAAGACAAATAAAGGAAACATATCAATATAAGAGGAAACCGTTTTTAAAGAAGTAAATTGAAATTTTGAGCTTCAAGCCTATGGAGGCTTTTGTTTTGTTTTGTTTTAATATTGGACTATTTTCCAGCTAAGTGCTCAGGTTATTTGACTTAAAGAATGGTGAAGGAATTATGGCCTTCATACAGGAAATAATGAGAAGGTGAGTAAGGCTTTCTCTGATGAAAGACAAGATGGACTATGCTCTTCTGTGGGAATAGATGTATATTCAGTTGTTGGAGAGACAATATTTACTTTAACAAGTGCCTTGAAAGAGAAAGACAGAGCCAGCAACTTTGAGAGAGAGAGAGAGAGAGAGGAGAAAGAGAAAGAAAGAAACAGAGAGATAGAAAGAAACAGAGAGACAGAGAGAGACAGACAGAGAGAGACACAGACAGAGAGAGTATGCGTGTGATATGTGTGAGAAAAAAGAGGGCAAAGACAGAGAAGCCAGACATGATATGATACATGTCTTAGCAAAGAGTGGGCAAAGGTTAAGAGAGAAATGTGCTCACTTGAAAAGTAATGAGGGGGAAATTTGGAAAAAGAGGTTTAGTTAGGTTGGAGTGTAGACATGACTTGAGGAATTAGATGAATATCCTTTTCAACTCTTTCTTCATTTGATATAGAAATATTGATGGATAATTCTGAGAAATCATAAAACACTGAGAAGGGTCTGTGATTCAGAAATTAAGAATTGACAATATGCAAACAAACACCAAGGCACTGGATAGTAATGTGACAGGTACCAATGAGAATCCCTGCTGGATCTGAGTTTGGTTATCAGATTTGTGTAGGGATCATACATTCCAGTTGTCTGTTGTTGGGAAAAGCATCTACCTCTATGAATACTTATTCATTTTAAATTATCTTTTTTATTGTACCTCATGGATTATGTGGGGCAGGAGTGTGGAAATCTATAGCAAGAATGATATCGTTCAACTGGGAGTGGGCTCAGCAGATACTTCCAAATGTTTGGAGGTTGTGATTACATGAAGACCTTTGCCTTGCAGGTGGAAGATCTTGTGGCAAGAGACTGGAAGGCTGGGCACAGATATTGACTATTTTTATGTTGCCCTTCATATGCTTTGGGCAGACTTGAGTTAGCCAACTTCTTACTAACAACATCAGAAAGTGCTCTACAAAGTAGATGTTGATGGGCTTTGCTAATCTACCCTAGGAATGTACAAGGTGTCCTGGTCACTCTCTCATATAGTTGAGAAGCCCACCTGCAGAGAGGAAGGAAAAATGTACCTCCTACGCAGTGGGGGAATTGTCATAAAACTTGTAGACATTTATTTTAATATTTTAAATTACATTTGATTTATTTACTTATTTATTTATCTATGTATGTGTGTTTAAATTAGAGCCCAAATTACAGGTTGAGCCAGGTTACTTCTTACTCTGTGGGTTCCAAGGATTTAACTTGGGTTGTTAGACTCGGTAGCAAGCATATTTACTCACTGAATCATCTTCACCAGATAGCTCAACATGTATTTTGTTTATTAAATCAGTAATCATTCACTATGATGATTCGCTATATACATATTTTAATGTAAAATATGGGAATCAAACCACAAATTGTTCATGTGAAAATTATGAAAAAGACCTAAGGAGTTCTTTTGAAACTTTCTTTTTTATTTTCTAATGATAACTTTATAATGTCCTACAGAAGTGGGGAGAGAGATAACACCATCTGTATGATCATGAATTCACAATATTGCCAAAATCATGCAATCTCATTTTATAGTAGTAATGTATATTAATAAGATATTCATAGCTGACAATTTAGGTCATTATTTGATCAAAGTAGTCAGTTAGTCAATTTATATACATTACAGATTTTTGAATGTTCACAATTTAAAAATATACATATTCTCACTACTTCCACTTTAAAAGAAAGCAAATTGATGTTCCTGGGAGAGGATTCCATCCCAGTCTGAAGAAATGTGTTCTCCAGAGGAAATGGCATCTGAATTTAATCTTCATGAGGAAGTAGTATTCACGGAGGCAGGAGAGTAGAATAATTCTCAGTAGAGAGTAGATTAAAACAGTGTGATGGATGCTGCTGGAGAGGCAGGAATTAAACAAAGGAGAGTTTATTTGCATATCATAGCTATTGGTTTTTACCTTTACCTTTGAATCAGTGCATGTACTTTCCTGGTAAAGGGTTTTGTCTCAGAACCCTAACTCACACCTGTTTAAGAATAACCACCATATCCCTTTCACCTACACAATGTTCTGGATGAATATGTGGTAAAAAAGAATGATGTCATCCTTGTCCCAAGGGTACCAGGTGTCTAGATCACTTAAAAAAATTCTTATTAGCCAGGTGTGGTGGCACACGACTCTAATCCCAGCACTCGGGAGGCAGAGGCAGGTGGATCTCTGTGAGTTCAAGGCCAACCTGGTCTACAAAGTGAGTCTAAGACAGCCATGGATACATACAGAAACCCTGTCTCAAAAAAAACTTAAAAAAAATCTTATTAAATGTATACATTGACAATTTCATAACCATGTATGGTCCACTCTGATTAAACTCACTCCTTGATTAGCTCTGATGCCTTCCATCTCTGCCAGTCCCCATCTTTCATGAGAATTATTTTATTCATGCCAGTGTGTTTTGTTTTGTGCCCCACTAAATTTAGCCAGGACTGTGTGTGACCACATTTGGGGTTATTTGTTAGAGCCTGGCGACACACCATTAGGTATACAACTGAATAAAATAGCAGCCTCTCCTTGAGACTTCATCAGTATCCTCATTCTTGCTTAACTGTCGGCAGCCCCAGGTTTTTGTGAACCTATTGTAGGTAACCTAGTTTTTGTGAAGTCGTGATTGCAATGACTGGGTCTTGACCAGAAGACAGCATTTTATAGCCCTTCTCTTTATCTTCTACATCTTGCATTCTTTCTTCCCCCATTCCACAATATTTCTTGAAACACTTCCATATACCCTTCCTTGGTCTCTTTAATGTTCATTGGGCTCTTTTCCATTAATTTTTATTACATGCATATATGAATATGCATGTACATATATTTCTAAGTATAACCTGTTGAGTCTGTATAATGTTATTCATATGTATGTTTTTTGAGCTGATCATAAAATATTGCAAAACCAATTGGTGTGTTCGTCCACGGAGAAGACTGTTTCTTCTGCTCTCTGATTTCCTTAGGTGCCTGTAGTTCTTTGCGTAGCCTCATGGATTTTTCCCTATCTACTTTGGCACATTTATTGGTATCATCTTTGTTCATCTCATGTTTGGGCAATCATAATGATGACACTTTATGGGTGTAATTAAGACATTATGAGAAGACACAGGCCCACAACAAACTCCCTGGTTGCTTGCCTCTTACATTCTGCGCACCCTTTTCCACTTTTCTGTAATATTCCCTATTCCTTGAGCCTTATGTTGTGACCGTCTCTCTCTATAGACTAGATTGCACTCAAATTTGTATTTTACCTGTCTCAACTTCCCAAATGCTAGGAACACAGGTATAGGCAGTGTTCTCCTCCTTCATGCCACCCAGAAAAACTATCTTAAATAATTGAGTAAATGAATTTTAATGATATATTCACAAAAACAAGAGTCTGTGCAGAATTTTAACCCTAGTTCAAACTTTCCTGGGTTCTTTGTAAATATTATTGAAACAAAATAAAATAACAATTCTAAAATTTTTTTGGTAGTATTAAAAAGGTTCCCCATAAACCTCCACTTTTTCTTTGTTACTTGTTTTGACCATAAAGTTCAAGCTGGTTTTCAAACTTTCACAGCTATTCCCATGGTTTTCACCAATATTCTCATTTTAAATGACCAATCTAGACCCCTTGTTTTCTAATGTTGACATCTCACCAATTTAAAAAGTTTTCCATATGCTGTTTGGCCTAGCTTAGTTCCAGTGGTCCAGAATGGGTTGGAATGAGCTTGCTATGATTGTGAGAAGTCATTGAGGAGGGTACTCAGGTACCTTTTCTGCTATTTCCCAAATCTTTCCACCTTCTACTAACTATGCTGCCTCATGGTGTCCTGGAGAACCCAGATGAAAAACGGGAGAAAGGGCATGAAGTTCTTCCTAGATATACCATGCACCAGTTCTTTGAATAAAATATGGTTTCAGCTCCCTGAGAGTCTTAGGGTCTCTGAGTAGAGTTCTGGAGCATGTATAAGTCCTGTAAGTATCATTCATTGCTGTCCAACAAAATCTTCATGTATACTAGCAATAGTTGGATAAAGTGTTTTAGGGCTCCCGAACACAGGCATGGGGGCATGTGTTCTATTATTTTGGTAATGTAGCTTGTTCCTAAGAAGCACCACTGTTCTAAGTCCAGCTATGGTTATGGATTCAAAATTTTGAATTCTTCCCTCTCCCTTTCTTCCCTCCCTCCCTCCTTTCTTTCTTTCCTTCCTTCCTTCCTTCTTTTCTTCCTTCCTTCCTTCCTTTGTTCCTTTTCCCTCCCTCCCTCCCTCCTCCTTCTTCCTCTATCTTTTTCTCTGCACTTCTTCCTTCTTCCCCACATGTTGTTTGAAATGGGGTTTCATGATGTAGATCAGTCTAAACTTGAATTTCCAATCTTCCTTATCCTTCTTCCTCAGCCTTTCAAATTCTGGTATGTGCGTGTGTGGCATGTAGACTTTCGTTTTAAACTCAAGCTTCTGTGACTGACATGTTAATATGAGTGATCCATCCACTTCCCTGAATGGTTCTTGGAAATCTCACTGACAAGATTCTAAAGGAAAACAATGAAGACATCAGTCTCTCACTATTTATATCCTTAACCAAATCCTCTCAACAATCTCTTTGATAGATTTCTCATGTTCCCTTCACATATTCTTAACCTATGATGGCCACTGGACTAATTTATTTTCTCTTATCAAGTCATTCATAGTTATGTGATCTCACCACCTACTTATTCAGTTCATGGTTAAAAATCTGTTGGTTACATTTAATAGTCTGATATATTAATAATATATATTAAAGTATCCATGATACCTCTGGCTAAAATAGTAACCAACAATTTAATATGTTTAATAATTAGGAAAATAACTTCATTTTAAATACATTTAAATTTACTAATGAGAAGCACAATATTGCATCACAGTTAAAATGTCAGTACTTCCTGTATATGGGATAACTGTTTTATTGTCTTGAAAATTTAAGAATAGTTTTTGCTACAGTGACTCAAAATTGGAGCTATTTTTTATACAAGCTAGTTTTCTTGTTGCTATGGCAAAATCCCAACAAAAGCAACTTAAAGAATTCATTTTGGCTAATTATTAGAAGGTGCAATTCATTACGGTAGTTAAAAAATATGGTTATAGCATTGGTTGGCACATCATGTTGTTCTTTACAGTAAGAAATGTACAGCAAGATGAAATCCTGGCTCTCCAGTTTTGATTTTCCTTTTATTCTGTCTGACTCCACAGCCCATGGGATAATTCTGCCCAGTAACCATTCATACCTTAAAATGGCTATGGATACCCAGCCACTGGCTGTAGATTTCTATAGAAACACTCCCTTAACTGACTGTATCACAGTCCCTGGTGGACTTGCTGAAAAGTTCCCAGTTCCTAAAAAGTTGTGTTGTCCGAATGCATCAAAGACAGCATGAACATAGACTTTCTTTCCTGTCAATGAGACACTTTGCCCTAGTGGTGCTGCCTTGTAGGCTCCCAGGGTATGAGGAGGCTCTTGGCCCTCATATGACTGCTGAACTGGGGCAGGGGACTGTTATGTAGGGACACTCCACTCCAGAGGAGTGGGATGGAAGGGATAAGGTGTAGAGGGTGGGAGGGCGGGACTGGGAGGGGTGGAAAGAGGACACTATGATGGAGATGTAACCTGAAGTTATAAATAAATAAATAAACAAACACACACACATAAAAAAGTTGTGTTGTCCATATGAAAATTTGTTCCTGTGTATATGGTTCCAGAGCTGAACACTTTATATTGGGCAATATTTAAGGGGCTTATCCTTGAGAAAGGGTAACTCTTGCCCTCACCAGTCATTTGGGTGCAGGGAGCAGTGGCCATTTCTGTTTTTCTATTTTGCTTTGTCTATTGACATTATCCTTGTTGAGGTCATGTTTATGCGGCCATTTCTATGAAAGACTGTTTCACAGCTGACTTCTTGGTATTCTAGTTCTTAGATATTTTCAGAAATCCGGCTTATTCTGGTGACATTTTTCACCATAACATTGAGGAGGCTGCATCTTTCTGAGGTCATTCTATACTCATTACATAGCACTTGGCTGCTCATATGCATTTTTAACTTTTTTCTCATTGTTCCCTGTTTTGTTTGTTTGTTTTAATGCAACATACATTTTAACAGGTAGACATAGCAGATAAAAAATTTTTGGACGACATGGAATTAAAGTGTGATTTCAAATGCCTGAGCACACAAGGAACAGGCTTTCTGTTCCTGGAGGCAATGACTAGACAAGTGCAGCCTATCACTGATGATATGTTAGTTTATTAAACCATTTGAGGATCATGAGGACAAAGGGACAAAGACTATGAGGCCTAGTTCTTGTCTGAGGAATTTCTGTTGACATCTTCAGACAACAACAAGGAAACAGAAACATAAATCTTTGTCTAATGGGCATCAACCCATTTGGAAAAACTTGGTTGGGCTCAATATTGCTGTATTTTTCATGAAATACTTAACATCAGGAAAGGCTGTAGTACAGTGTCTTCCATAGAAGAACTCAGGTATCAGTGACTCTGAGTTGAATGAAATGGGATAATTAGACAATGGATAAAGAACTTTAAGAGTTCCTTAACAAAATTATTTAAAAATCTCTCTCTCTCTCTCTCTCTCTCTCTCTCTCTCTCACACACACACACACACACACACACACACACACACACACACACACACATATACACAATGTTAAAATTAAGGTTTGCTTCAATCCTAAATAAGGTTTGACATAATGCATGAATGACACTTTTGTCAGAAATTTGTGTTTTTTGTGGTATATACACATGCTGCTGTCTTATCATTGGTAATGTCTGGGATGTGATGACTAGTGTAATGTGCACTAGTTACATAGAAAAACACATATGCTAAATTCTTTGGTAGATTTGCTCTGTAGTCAAATCAATAAACACATGCCTCCAAAGGAGGGTGTAACATGATGGGTTACAATCAGATAATTTCCTTTTCTCCTTTCCTCTCCTAATGTGAGCATTTTTGCTGGTAAGTGCCTGAGCTTAGTGTTGAGTTTTCCAAACAGGTTCATTTAAAATAAGCAAGCTGGTCATTCTGAGGCTCAGTCTGCAGAAAACAACAACAGCAAACCCCACAAATTGCTGTATGGTTTGATGAATTTTCAGGGACATTTTTGAGTCTGGACAATGACTGTAACAGGTCAGTGCCTATTTATGAATATGCTTCCAGTGTGCACCCACAGACGCATAAAGAAATAACAGCACTCCCTGACAGACACAACGGGATGTTTGTGGACTTGTAAACAATCAGAAGCGACCAGAGAGGAGATTCTAGACTGCAAAATGCTCTTGGTCCCTGCCTCCCAATATTCTACAACTTTTTTCCTGGTTCTGTTTCTTTGCAGCTTATCCAAGGAAGCCCAGCTGCCAGCAGACAACGGGCTGAATGGTAGCCAGCTGCTTCATAACTGTGTTAGCCAGAAGCCCTCATGAGAAATATTTTTCCTGGAAAATAAATTATAACGTGTCTAAGTGGTGCCTGACAAAGCTAAACAGGAGGCATGCTGCTCTATTGCAAATTCATCTGCAGTCTCTGGGTAGAGAGACAAATAAAAGCACTTCATCAAAATCAGTCACAGAAACCCAGAATACCCATAGGAGACCACTAAACTCTAAATACCAATCAATTTCTCCAACTTTTTTTTTTTTTTTTGTCAAACTTGCAAGTCCTTTTAAGCATTGTCTTCGTGAGCTGCCAGGCAGCAGCTGGCTGGTCTGAAGAAAGATCAGAAAGAGTGCAGTTTGGGGGCCTTCTGTGACACAGTGGTTTATCTAGCTAAGGTCCCTTATTGCTGAAGGGCTTCTTTGGCCTTAGAGCATCAATTAAGGTTAAAACTAAAAGCCTTCTTTACTTCTTTATAGCCACAACTTCTGTACACCGGGAGCCTCGCCTAAACACGCTAGGAAATAATAATGTGTATTAAGATGCTGCCCTTCCCTGACCATAAGTTGAAAACTGTAGCTCTGATAATTTCATATAGCATGTGCTTAATGTAAGATTTTTTAAAAATGTTGCATGTGTGCAATTACAACTTTATTTAATATGTAACCTGTATTTTGTGCTGGCTAGTTTAACATCTGGTGGCCTCTTCAGGAGTTCAATTTAGTTGGGGGCAAAGTATTGATGATTTAAATTAAGATGCTCATCTCTGTGTTAACCTCAATTTAATCAATATTTCAGATGCATCTATTATGTTTAGTGCACTTTGCTATTCATGGTGGTGGCACCTGGCAATCTGTCCTCAGGGAGTTTGCATTCATTCAGGAGTCTAATATGCAGAATAGATGGTAAGTGTCTAGGCTATATACTTGGTTACCTGTATTATCACAGGAACATTCCTCAACTCTTATTAAATGATTTTCTAAAAAAAATATTAATTTACATAAAGCCTTGTTCTAGAAATAGAGGAATGAGAGGAGGGATACTAAGTTTGAACCTGTTAAAATATTAAGAACATAAATCAAGGTGATTATACGGATTTAAAACGATACATCCTTGACATACTTTGGAGAGTAATGCAAATGCTGCTTGCCAGGTGAATGATGGTCTGGTTGAATCTTAGTATATTTGAGAGAGTGACCAGTATGTTTTCCCTAATGTTTCCTGTCAGGTTAAAGATGCTCTGTTCAATTTGCGCTGACTTCATAGAACTGATAAGGGCATCATTTGGAGGACAGTGCTGTTATATTGCCTTCTCACAGCTCCTGTGTGACCCCAAATTCCAGTTAACCTCACAAAAGACTGGTATTCTTGGTAATGGAATAGAGATAATAGCTATATGACTTCATTTCTCTCTCTCTCATATATATAAACAAGAAGCAGGTAGGAAGAGGGAAAGTTTTTGAAAAGGTGGGAGGAAACATTAGTATTTGAAGAATAGTTTTAAGTGCAGAAGATTCAGTAAGTAGTCACTCGGATTTAAATGGCTACTGATAATGACTGAAGCCTTGTGCAATTTACATAATATAAAATTAAGGACCTTGAATTAGGATAGTTAGGAAAAATACGACTATTTTCTTAAAGGCATCACATTCAAATTAGAGAAATCTGAGGTTCCGTTTCAATAGGGCAAACTAATCTTACTTGTCTGATTTCAAATGACCTTCATTTGCAGATTAGATCTTCCCATGAGGACATTTTCAAATGTGGTGATGGTAACACAATATCCATGAAATTAGATACTATCTACATATTGATAGACATTATTTATGTCTAGATTGTACTGAATTCATTGAATTTTTTTTCTCCCATGGCTAGTAATAATATTAAATTATGATTTCACTAATGTTCAGTTGGGAAAAATATGAGGCATATTCAATGTATATGGTAGGAACCAGTAAGAACATAGTTTGGTGCAAAGTGATCCTAGGCATCTGAACATTGCTAATTAACTACAAATGAAAAACAAGCTTCATTTTACATGTCAAAAAAGTTTCATCTCAAAAAATGAAAAGTGAAGACATGAGAGAGCTCTTCACATTTAAAAAATATATCTCAAAGGAGCAATTGCCACCTGGTATATAGAAGAATGACTCAGTTATAGAGTTTTCATTTGTCCAAAGGTAGGCCATTGCTAATTTATTTTATTTTATTTTTTACTTAATCATATGTTTATTATTGAAACAACTTTACAATTTTTAGTCTAGATTTGGCTAGTCTATACAAAGTAGAAAATAGAAGGATAGCAGACCATGTGTGTCCAGACCTTAATAAGCCAGGATATGTTCCATGGTTTACAACTGCTAAAACTCATAAATAGTTACTTCTTTTCTTTTACAATAAGTTTTAAAAAATATTTATTTATTATATCAGGTTACATCTCCATCACAGTGCCCTCTTTCCACCTCTCCCAGTCCCGCCCCCCGACCTCTACCCCCTATCCCTTCCATCCCACTCCTCTGGAGTGGAGTGTCCCTACATAACAGTCCCTCACCCCAGTTCAGCAGTCATATGAGGGCCGAGAACCTCCTCATACACTGGAGGCCTATAAGGCAGCACCACTAGGGGAAAATGTCTCATTGACAGGAAAAAAAGTCTATGTTCATGTTCCCTTTGGTGCATTCATTGTAGTATACTTATCCTGTACTATATAACTAAAATCTGAATATAAGTGAATAGATGCCATGTGCATCCTTCTGAATCTGGGTTAGCTCCCTCAGGATGAGCTTCTCTAGTTCCACCGATTTGGCTGCAAATTGCATGATTTTGTTGTTTCTGACAGCTGAGTAGTATTCCATTGTGAAGATGTACCACAGTTTTTTAAAATCCATTCTTTGGTTGAGGGACATCTGGGTTTTTTCCAGTTTCTAGCTGTTACAAATAAGGCTGATATGAACATAGATGAGGAAACTTCCTTGTATTTGGTGAGGAATCATTTGGATGTATACCTAGAAGTGGTATGGCTTGGTCCTGAGACAAAGATATTCCAAGTTTTCTAAGATATCACCAGACTGATCTCCATAGTGGTTGCACAAGCCTGCACTCCCACCAGCAATGGAGGAGGGTTCCCCTTTCTCCACACCCTCACCATCATGTGCTGTCATTTGAGCTTTGATCTTAGCCATTCTGACAGGTGTGAGATGGAATCTCAGAGTCATCTTGAGTTGCATTTCTCTGGTGATTACGGATGCTGAGCATTTCTTCAAGTGTCTCTCGACCATTAGGGGTTCATCCTTTGTGAATTCTCTGTTTAGCTCTGTTCCCCATTTTTTGATTGGATTATTTGGTTTCTTGGCATTTAATTTCTTGAGTTCTTTGTAAATTTTGGATATTAGTCCTCTGTTAGATGTGGGGTTAGTGAAGATTTTTTCCCAATCTGAAGGCTGCCATTTTGTTCAAATGACAGTGTCTTTTGCCTTACAGAAGATTTTCAGTTTCATGAGGTCCCATTCATTGATTGTTGGTCTTTGATCTTGAGCTGTGGATGTTCTCTTCAGTAAGTTGTCACCTGTGCAGATGAGTTCAAGGGTTTTTCCCACTTTCTCTTCTGATAGATTTAGTGTGTCTGGCCTTATGTTAAGGTCTTTGATCCACTTGTACTTAAGTTTCGTACAAGGTGATAAGTATGGGTCTAATTTCATTCTTTTACATGTGGACATCCAGTTGGACCAGCACCGTTTGTTGAAGATGCTGCCCTTTTTCCATTGTACGGTTTTGGATTCTTTGTCAAAAATTAAGTGACCATAGGTGTGTGGGTTAGTTTCTGGGTCTTCAATTTGATTCCATTGATACACTGTTCTGTTTCTATACTAGTACCATGCTGTTTTTATTGCTATTGCTCTGTAGTAGAGCTTGAAATCTGGGATGGTAATACCTCCAGATGGCTTTTTTTATTGTACAGGATTGATTTAGCTATTCTGTTTTTCTTTTTTTTTTATTCCACATGAAGTTGAGAATTACATTTTCCAGGTCTATAAAGAATTGTGGTGGTATTTTGATAGAAATTGCATTGAATCTGTATTTTTTTTTTGGTAGGAAACCATACCTAATTTAAACTAAACTTTGTGATTCTCTAGCAGATATGCCTTATGGAACTCCTCAATTTCTAATAATAGTAATAATTTATGCATCTAGTAGATGTAATTTCAAGAATGCCTTAGTTAAAAACTAGATTCACCACTAACAAAGAGAAACCTCTCTCAAAGAAGTCCCAACATATGGATCCATTGATAATCTTAAAAAACACACAACCAATTTTTTGGTAATATACATTTTGTGGTACAATAAAGTATACATTAACAAAGAATCATACTTGATAAAAATTAGAGCAAAAGATGAATGTAGCACAGATAACCAGCCTTATAAAAACAAGATAATTTGTTTTACATAAGGATATTTCATTGTTCTAAGCACAGAAGGTATAATATTTGAATGAAGAACTAGTTGATAGTGTTCCCGGCATACTCTAAGTGTCTGGGTTCTTTACTCTATACTTGTACTCTACTCAAGAGTGGTTTTCTCTAACTTTCATTTAGCTTGGTTTTTTATTTTTGTTGTCCTTTTACTAGATTGTTCCTTCAGGGTAGGGTCTTTGTCATTTTTAGTATCAACTTGAACTCAAGTAACCTAACTGGACATTTTCAGAAATAGAAACATGGTACTCCTAGCATGGGCTAGATACTCACTACAGTGACCCAACTTGCACCAGACAAGTAGGCCCCAAAGTCCAATCCTATTGAGTGGACTTTAAAATAGTAACTGGGCACAGTGAAAGCCTTGTATGCTTATTATATTCCTAAGTCACCTGAGCCAATTTATGGAAGTGAATACTGAAATGCTGATAGTTAAATGCCACAGTTTCTTTCTATAACAAGTGTTTTAATTTACAGAAACATATGTAGAGTAAAGAATAAATGCCACAGTTTCCTTCTTACAATCACAGTTGAAATGTGGTCACTCAACAAGGAACTATCTATCTGAAAATGACTAAAATTAGTTCTGGGGATAATCATATACTACAGCATTGCAATTAGTAGAAAAATAGCACAAAATTGAATTGAATGGTAAAAAGATCTGTCGGGAAAATTTGTATGATGGAGCATTGTCTGAAGATAGAAGGGAACCCACACTTATATACTTCCAATATCTACTGAAACTTCTCAAATGACAATTGAATGATTTTACTCAGCCTTTCTTTTATTTAACCTGGGAGATCCTTATGAGTTATTGGAATTGCATCTGAGAAGTAAGGTGCTCCTTCTGCACATATAGTATTTCATAAAATACTTTAAGTAGCTGACATGTTCACAATCAATCAAAACATTTAAAATTTCCTTGAAAGGTCATAAATCTAGGAGTCAGAATTCTAAACACACACACACACACACACACACACACACACACCACACACACACACACACACACACATATATGTTTTTACTTATTGATATTAAAACCAAACCTTTGAAGCTTAGAGGAGGCTCAGTGGTTTAAGAGTGGATACGGATCATGTAGATGACATGAGTTTGATTCCCAGAATCCATGTTGGGTGGCTCACAACCTCCTGTGATTCCAGTTCCAGAAGATCAGACATCTTCTGTACTCCATGGGCACATGCATTCATGTGCGTGCACCCAAACACAGATCCACAAATTACATCTAATTAAAAATAATTTTTTAAAGAATACCCCAAAACCTCTCAGAGATATAAATATGCTGATTATAGATAATCTTCCCCCATCACTCACACAGATATAATTCTGTTAATCACTTGTAAGTAGCATTATATTTAATACTTTTCATAGCATAAGAGTTAGTCAGTGATGGGGTAGTGTTAAGCATTCTAAATGCTAATTGGTCCTGTTTGCTGTCTGTTACATTGTCTCTGATTGTTTAAATAAATGTTGAGGCCTGAGAATGGGCAAAGACAGAGAAAGGTGGGACTTCCTGAGATTAGAACAGGAAGCCTGGGCTTTAGCCAGAGGATTAATTGATTCCAGCCAGGAGCAGGAAGAAGGAGGACACACAACATGGGTTAGAAAAAAGAACCTCATCCACATGGCCAGGAACATCGGCATATCGTGGAGAATAGTAGTCCAAGGGGACGTATGTATATAGGGGGTCATATTTGGGTAATAGAATTAAGTGTTAGCTTAGGTGGTCCAAGATTGCACAATTCAGACCAAAGCTTGTTAAAATCCATCAGGTCTCTGTGTGTTCATTTATAATGGCAGGTTAAGATTTAAGAACCACCCAATCAATTAACAATAATCTAAATACTAGTAAACAATTTAATTCATTATTTCTACAAATGGCACCCAATGTAATTTAATTAATTTTTTTTCTACAATTCACACTGAGGAGATGGCTCAGTGGGTCAACGTGTTGTCTTTTAAACCCGATGAACTGTGTTCAATACCCAGATCCCATATAGGAAGCTGTGTATACAGACTCACATATATAATCCCAGCTCTGCTACAGTGAGATGTGTAGAATATTGGGAAAACCAGGGAGGAGTAGCCTTGGTCATGTTGTTTTATCATCACTGGCCTGGAGTATGCTATAGAGAGACAGGAGCTGTATGAGAGCCAGTGCCTCAAACAAGGAGGAAGGAGAGAATCAACTCCAAAATGTATTCTGATGTGCCCGCCTGTTCTCTCTCTCTCTCTCTCTCTCTCTCTCTCTCTCTCTCTCTCTCTCACACACACACACACTTAAGCAAACAGTATTTACAAAAATTATTTAGGTAGTTTTTTTTTTTTGGTATGCTTCTCTGATGAATGCAAACTCTACTGCAACCAAGGCTTATTTAAACCAAGACTAGGAAATGATGTATTGGTAATCATGAAACCTGGCTTGCAAAATGTACTGATATAATGTACATATGTGAAAAATACTAAATCTTATTTTAAAATTACAGATATTAAGGTAGAGACTGAACTATAACTGTCCTTACCAGCATGTCTTTCGTCACTATTTATAAGCTTAGGTATATTTCCAACACACTAGAAATAGTAGATGACATAGTGTATATAATTCAGTGACTTCATCAGTTGTTTTTTTCATAGAGTTTGAGATTTGTTTCTCTCCCTACCATGCCATGTATGGCACAGCAATCACCTAAATTAATTCAGCATCATTCCTTTAAATCAGTTCACTCCATATTTAAAGTGACCTCTACATTCATATTCCCTCCACTGTGCTACCAATCAATAAAAGAAAATACTGCCTGTACAGAGAGAAGTTGTTCACAGCTATAGACATCAACTATTGCAAGTAGTTTACCATGATTTGAACATATTACATATAATGTTTAGGAAAAAGGTGTTTGTAGGTGTTGAGCTGCATAATATTTGAAGCAGCTTGATGAAATGCTGCTCTATCCTTTACATTCCATCTGATTGGAATAATTATTTGTCTACTGTATCCACATGGTCTATACTACTTGGATGTTACTCACTCATTCATCATCTCTGTTGTTAGACTGATATTACACTAAGGTTGAGCTCAAGCTATCATTTCTTTACTTAAAATTATCCCCAAGCATAAGAATAGTAGTAATACCAATTAATACTTGCCAACAAGAAGCCTGAAGTGCTTTATTTAAACCTTAAATTATTAAACTTCTCTAGAAATGAAATAAAAATAATTAAATTTTATAGTTAGGATAGATGTCTGTCCATTAAATTGTGTATATATGCATATTGTACAAATGTACAAATGTACAATATGTATATACAAAATGTACATATATGTGATATAGTATACATTAGTTTCCCTATATTCATAGCTTTGTTATACCCCATAGGTCTTGATACATATACTCCATAAATAAGGTGTGATTATCATAGTCCAAGATAAATCTTAGGGTATATTTCCTCATAGAAAGAGTATGCCAAAGTCCAATTATAAGTGAATAGATGCCATATACATCTTTCTGAATCTGGTCTGGGTTAGGTCACTAAGAATGAGCTTTTCTAGTTCCATCCATTTGGCTGAAATTGCATGATTTTCTTGTTTCTGATATTTGTAATAGCTGAGTAGTATTCCATTGTATAAATGTACCTCAGTTTTTTTTATCCATTCATCAGTTGAGGGACATCTAGGTTGTTTTCAGTTTCTAGCTATTACAAATAAAGCTGCTATGAACATAGCTGAGGAGATGTCCTTGTGGTTTACTGAGGAATAATTTGGATGTATACCCAGAAGTGGTATGACTGGGTCTTGCAGTAGAGCTATTCCAAGTTTTCTAAGATATTACCAGGCTGATTTCCAGAGTGGTTGTACAAGTTTGCATTCCTACCAGCAATGGAGGAGTGTTCCCCTTTCTCCACAACCTCGCCAGCATGTGCTATCATTTGAGTTTTTGATCTTAGCCATTCTTACAGATGTGATATGGAATCTCAAAGTTGTCTTGATTTGCATTTCTCTGCTGATTAGGGATGTTGAGCCATATAGTACAGGATAACTATCCTACAACCAACACACCAAATGGAATAGGAACATAGACTTTGTTACCTGTTAGTGGGATACTTTGCCATAGTTGTACTGCCACGTAGGCTTCCAGTGCATGAGGAGGCTCTTGGCCCTCATCATATGACTACTGAACTGGGGTGGGGGCTGATATGTAGGAACACCCCACTCCGGAGGAGTAGGATAGGTGGGAAAGGGGAGAGAGGGTGGTAGGGTGGGACTGGGAGGGGTAGAAAGAAGGCACTGTGATAGAGATGTAACCTGAAGTAATAAATAAAACATTATTTTAAATAGAAAAAAAAAGAAAGAGTATGCTATTCCAAAATATAGTTTGACTAGTAGTACCCTGAGTTAGGCACTTTATAGCTGATCAAGTTCACCATATAAGAGGCTAAGTAATGTTAGAGTGTTCTACAAGCCAATGTAAGGAAAACTGGAAAGCATCCCCTTTGTAGCCTACTATCAATGCTCCACATTGCTTCAGGGTGGCAATATTTTCATTGCATTGTGTGGGAATAACTGTTTTATACTATCTTCCATTGGGAATTGTGTAGCTTAGGAGTTTGTGTGATTTTTCCACAACAAATTACAGAAGCAACTAAAGAGTGAAATTGTAATTCGTTCAAATTACATGTGTTAAGTGGCATAAAGTGCTCATTTACTTACAAATGATTTGCAATACAGATGTTTTTTTTCAACTATTTGTGTGAATTTTTGTAACATATAAGCAAAGTAAGATAAAATGTAAAATACCTACATTCAATAGTCAGAAGTCAAAGTTAAAGTTAATTAAAAATGTTAAAAAGCAAGAATCTAGGTCTACAAGATCACCACTATCTCAAATTGGATTAGTAATAATATGTTATACATAGAATAATGTATTTATATTATTTTTAAAAATAAATATGTCATGTAGTAATATAATAACATTAATAATAATAATACATTACTATCTCAAATTGGATAAACAATAAGCTTAAAATGGCTATTTATAAGAAATCAATTTAATTTCCTGGAACTGTATGTAATATGTTTGAACTAGAGAATAACATAATGCATGTATTCAATGTAAAATCATTTAAAATTTTCTCTGTCATTATAACCAAATCCATTACTTAACAGTTGGAACTGCTAAGTTAGGATCTATAATAATCAATCAAATGTACTTTTTCTGCTGTTTACTATACTTTCCTAGTTGTCGAGTTGTCTACCAACTCATAAAATAAGAATGATGACTTTGGAAGAAGGCAAGCTGCCTGATCACAAAGAAGAAAGCATCTTTTCGCAAGTGTATTTTAAAATAAAAATCATGAGCTTAAGAGTTTGCTTCAAGCAGTTATGTTTTCTCCATGTTATTTATGATATTTTCATTTCTTGATATGCTCCAGTTATGAGATCCTATGATGAAATATAAAAGAAGCATTTGCTACATCATACTACTGTAATTTATAGCTCTATGGTAAAAATTTTCTAAGTAGATGATGGAAATTGATAGGCTTATTAACTATAGAACTTTATAAAATATATATCTTTCTAAAGGTCTTTATGAATGACTTATGTACAACATTGGAGAGATTTATTTAAATGTACACTCGAAAAATAAATAACAAAGCAACAATATTCTTTTGCTCTGAATTTGATTCCAATGTTTTAACAGATTTCTGGAGTTATTATATTTAATGTTATAGGAAGTAGCTATAATTCTTTTAGGAGTATTCTGGCCAGATGTTAGAAGAGATTCCCTTTTTGTCAAGCACTAAATTAATTAATATGTTATTTCCACAATTTAAAAGCAGAAAACAAAGGAATAAATTAGTAAACCTTAAAAAATTTTAAATAATAATAATAATAAGATGTTAATTATATGTCTTTACAGGGAACTTGTCATTTAATCAGACTTAAAAAATGTTTCAAGTGAAAAATAAAGAACATAATTTTTAGAATATTTAGGTTTGAATAGTGAAAAGTATTTTTACTTTTATTTTTGCCTATGTATCAATATGCTTAGTATTATGTGGATTTCTGAACATGGTGTCAGACCTGGAGTTACAGATGTTTGTGAGCCAACATGAGGGAGCTGGAAATGGAACACAAATCCTGTTGTTAAGATCAGTTTTAGACAGTCATGTAGATATATATGTGTGTGTGTACATATGAGTGTATGTATGTGAATGTGTATATGTGTGCACATACATCATATATGAATATATTATACACATATATAATATGTACATATATACACTCATATAAATTTATAAAACACACATATATAGTATATATAATCTGTATGTAAAAGCTAGTAATGAAAAAAGATGCCATGACTTCGGTCATGGACTCTGAGGAAAGTAAAGTAGATTCTTGAAAAAAAAATAGTGTTTATTTATTATGTAAGTTTACATCTCCATCACAGTCTCCTTCCTCTACCCCTCCCAGAACCCCGGTCTCACCATTCCACCCTCTCCCCCTTCTCCCACCTATCCTACTTCTGTGGTGTGGGTTGCCCTACATATCAGCCCCCTTCAGTTCAGTAGTCATATAAGGGGTAAAAGCTTCCTATTGCACTGAGGGGGATACATGGCAGGTCCACTAGGACAAAGTGTTCTACTAACAAGTAACAAAGTCTTTGTTCCTGTTCTTTTCAGTCTGTTGGTTGTAGGATAGTTATCCTGTACCAAATGGCTAAAATCCAGTTATAAGTGAACACATGCCATATGTATCTTTCTGTGTCTGGGTTAGCTTACTCAGGATGAGCTTTTCTAGTTCCATCCATTTGACATCAAACTGCATGATTTCCTTGTTTTTCATAGCTGAGTAGTATTCAGCTGTACTACACCTTTTCTTATCCATCCTTTGGTTGAGAGACATCTGTGTTGTTTCCATTTCTAGCTGTTACAAATAAAGCTGCTATGAACATAGTAGAGGAGATATCCTTGTGGATTGGTGAGGAATCATTTGGATGTATACCCAGGAGTGGTATGGCTGGCTCTTGAGGTAGAGTTATTCCATGTTTTCTTGGATATTGTCAAGCATATTTCTATAGTGGTTGTACAAGTTTGCATTCCCACCACCATGGAGGAGTGTTCCCCTTTCTCCACAGCCTCGCCAGCATGTGCTGTCATTTGAGTTTTTGATCTTCGCCATTCTGACAGGTGTGAGACAGAATCTCAGAGTCATCTTAAGTTGCTTTCTCTGATGATTAAGATGCTGGCCAGGTTGTGGAGAAAGGGGAAGTCTCCTCCATTTCTGGTGGGAGTGCAGGCTTGTGCATCCACTATGGAGGTGAGTCTGGCGATATCTTAGAAAACTTGGAATAGCTCTGCCTCGGGTCCCAGCCATACCACTTCTGAGTATACATCCAAATGATTCCTCACCAAATCACAAGGAAGTTTCCTCATCTATGTTCATAGTAGCCTTATTTGTAATAGCTAGAAACTGGAAACAACCCAGGTGTCCCTCAACCGAAGAATGGATTAAAAAACTGTGGTGTATTTACATGATGGAATACTACTCCATAAAGTACCGCTGTTGGATTCTTGGTCCATCTTCCATACTGTAATATAATTTCTTGGGGTTCAGATATATACTGTTTACCTTAGAATATGTTTTTTTCATAGAAAATATGGAATAATGTTTATCAAATACTCAACAATAAAATACCAGCTTATATACATGTTCCAGTCTGCTGGAGATCAAACAGAACCTAAGTACAAACAAGCTGAAACCTCATATATTTATTTGTTGTAGCATCTAGTTACCTTTAGAAGTGATCCTCTAAAGAGCAGATTAGACTTTTCTAAAAGCTTATTCTCTTTTACGTTTCTTCTGAACTGTAAAATGAAGTATTCCAGGGCGATTTGTGTTATGTTCCTTGTAACAGTTAACATGTATACAATAACAAGTAATTCCATGCTGAGAATATTTCAGTGTCTATCTTTTTCAGAATGAGTTGTGTTTCAAAATATTACAGAATGCTTGAAGAGGTACTTAATGAAAGAAAATATCAGAATTTACAATCTGCCCTTTTAACCATTGATTATGTTAGAGATTATGATGTTTTTAGAACTTCAATATTAGTCCTTGGTAAGCAGTGAGGATCATTTGTTTCATTATAACATGTTGAGACCTTAATTTTCATCAAAGGTTATCTTATTAGAATATTTATATTAATTATTATTTTCTTACTTGAGGAAAAATAAAATAATTAAAAATTTAATAATTCATGCCTTATGATTACATGATAACCCTTATTTAATAATGATTTTTAAATAATGGTTTCTGTGAATAATTTCTCATTTTTGAACATATTATGGATTAAACATTATATGGATTACATATAGAATTATTTATTTATTTTTGGCTTGGATAATCTCATAACATGCAAATAATTATGGTGAAGACATTTTTCCTTTATGAAGCACTATTGTTGCAGTTGTAGTGATGAACAGAGTACTTAACATACCCGTCCATCTAAGTGTTCTCACATTTATTTGGTTTGGAAGATGACTATGTCTCAGAGGGAGAAAGCTTTAATTTCCTTTCAAATGTCATTGGCCTGGAATGCTTTGATCACACTGAGATTTGCCCAACCCTTGTCAGGCTATTCTCTGATGATTTCAGGCTGATTTGCTTTGTACATCAAAGGCATGAAAGGACAACCCTTCAGTACATGCTTTTGGCTGCACATTTGAAACCCCTGGAATTCTCATGAGCCATATTGTTAAAAGAAGACTAGTGTTTCAGACTTAGAAAATGTGCTGGTTGCACCCAGGACTTTATTTTGCTTTTCTCAAAAGCAAGAATTCTTATAGGGTTGTGGCTTACTTACCTTATTTTTGTTTTCAATTAAGTTGTTACTTTTCAAATAGTATAGATACTTTAAAATTTTATCTCAATAACCTAACTTTTTAATCAAAACGTTGTCATTACATATAAAACTTCTATACAAAATAGAAAATGAGGTTCAAGAATAAATATCAACAAATGTTTGAGAGGATTTGTTATTACAATATTTTTTTAAAAAAACAATTGTTTCTGATATATTTTGTATATTATAAACGACCTAGTCTAGAGAAATAAGAATGCTTTGTGGTGATTTTTAATTTTATCAATTTGTTAAAGCATGTTGGGTAACTATAGATCTTTGTTCTTTTTTTTTTTGCTATTCAAGTAGCAAAAAGAAATAGTAGAAAGAAAAGATAATGAAATTAACTTGGCCAATGATTATAATTGTGTATATTAACACACCAGAAATCTCCAATGCATGATATCTTGATCACTAGCACTGTCATCATCAGAGTTAGCAACAGCACCATGGAACAAGATATGCAGTGTTGTGCTACCTTGGAGGGCCAGAGTCTAGTTGCAATAAAAGAGATGATCAGAATAAAGGTGATAACCACATTTGTTAAGCACTTACCATGTCTTCAACAGAGTTCTAACGCACAGTATTGAGAATTTTCCTAGGGGGATGTTTTGTTTTCACCATCTTATGGACAGAGAAACTGGAATGCAGATGTAGTCCTACATCAAGGAAAGGGAACAATTAAAGGCCATGTTTCGAATCTTTCTCCTCCATGCCTTCCCAAATAGATATTTTAGTTTCAGGAATATCAAGATGTCCTTCTGGCAATCAGAAGGCCAACAGTTTTCTTCAAACCTAAAGGACTGTGTCAGGTTAGAAACAGTTCAGCAAATTGTTTCAGTATTAGGTCATAGGTGGAAGGTGTGTACTATTTTCTTGAGAAGATTTACAAAATGACAACCAAAAAACCACACATATGATTGAAAGTATGTATATTTTAATTATTTGTTTTCACTTGCAGGAGACTATTTTTATGGTTATACATTTTTGAGGATTTCATACATGAATACATTATTTAAATCATTTCTACTCCTTCCCTTTCTGCAACCAGTTCATCCAGTTTCCTCTCAAATGTATGATCTTTTCTATTTAAATTTATTACACGCATATATACATATCTCTGTACATATTTATATACAGATATACATCTATGTCTATATTGACATCTATATCTATAACCCGTTGAGTCACATTAGTGCTTTTTGTATGTACATATTTACTATTGACTACTATGATTTGATAATCATGAGGGGAATTGTCCATGAATACGTTTGATTCTCCCTCTCTCAAAGGTCATAAATTGACTGGAACTGGTCATCCAGGGAAGGAGGCATGTAAAAGTAAGTCTTTAAAGTTCTTATTGTGAAAAAAATATTATAGTATCTCTATTCATATATAATGGAACATGAACAAATAATATAATTTTAGAAAAAGACACACTTGAAAACTATAGGTGTCAACAACCAATCTTCAAGTTCAGTATGACAGCCAATATTAATTAAATCTTTTTTTCCTGAATAGGATAATTTGAGGCAGGGTCTCAATCTGTAACGGAGGCTGGCCTTGGATTTGTGATCCTCTTACCTCATATTTCCTAAGTGCTAGGATTATAGCCATGCAACAAAATACCCAACAAGTAAATCCTTTGTGTGATTGTATTAATTATGTTGTAATTCCTAAATATTTCATTAAAAGAAAATAGTTTTTATTGTAATACCTGTTAATATCCTATCAATTATTACTCAACGCTGACATTTCCCTGTGCACTGAATTATCTTCAAACATGATCACTGTCCAGACAGCAGACTTAACAGTTGAATTATTTTTCTGTGCATTTAGCTGAAGCACACTGAGAAATTACTGTGAGACCACATATATAGAAATACACCAGTGCTCTGGAAACATAATGCAGTTCATTCTTAAGTGTATAAAAACAAGTAAGGTAGTTAAATAAAAAATATTTGAGCATAAAGAAGTAGTATTTTAATCCTAAATTCCATTCACAATCATTATTTTAATTCTTCTTAAACCTTATGAAACATGAATTTTTGAAGCAGTGTTTTAAGCTTTTATTTTATAACTTGCTTTATTATTAATAATTTCATTTTACATTCATAGTAAGCTTCAAAAATACTTAATAAAATGATGGTTCACCTATTAAAAGAAAGTATGTAATAATAATGACCTGAAAGCTAAATAATTAAATTCTGTAGATATCATGGATAGACTTTCCTTTTGTGAAAAATTGAAATAGCCATGTAAGTATATGTACGTGTGCAATGATTAAAAAATATAAAACATCATAATCATTGTCAACTCTTCAATTCAACTTCTATGATAAGTATTATTATTTTGTATAGATCTTCAGTATTACTGGAAGCAGCAGCATCCAATTTTGTACACAACATGCATTCTACATACTAGATTTGTACTTTTACACTCATGTATTTATATGTTATACTCAATGTTCTACTATTATATATGTTGTAACATTGCTATTAATAATATATTATGTACCTATACAATGACAATATACCTATTCCTTCTATTTTACAATGCACTATTTCTCCTTTATCTACAAGGGATCCATTCCATGACATGACCCTACTGCATGCCAGAAAAGGCAAATGAGCAGGAAGCTCTATGTGGACAATGCTTTCCCCTATGTGCCTGCAATGCTTATTTGGGTACCAGAGCTAATCTGTCATTCCTTCCTTCATGGTTCCTCCCTGTCACCCCAACTCCTGAGGTCTACATTTACCATTAGGAGACATGAATAACTTCCACACAAGCACTGCTGTACGCACAGCAGTGATATTTGAGACATCTGATAATTGAGACAGCAGTTAATTGACCGGCAGTCTGGTTTTGTTTATGGTGTGAGTGTACTGGGCAAGGAATCATTCATATTCCAGGCAGGAGAGTGGTGCAAGAGATTGAAATATCCATCAGGATTCGGTCACTTTAAAATTTATTAATTGATTATTTTGGCAATTCTAATTTTATCTTTTTGAAATGTACTTGTCAAAGAAAAATTAAACAACAAAGAACAAACTTGTGAATGAGTAGATTACCATTCTAACATAGGTGATCTAAACAAGAGATGAAGCACTGTTTGTGTATATATTGATGTTGAAAGAATAAAAGATGGGAAACTATGATGAATCTGAAAAGTCACATGATAAACTGCATTTCCGCAGATTCCTTTCAGAGCCCATTTACTCTTTGTGAGATTGGAGAAACAGTAAATTCATGCAAGGATTTCTTGTTCCCCACTTTTTCTTTGTATGTAGTTGATTTATTTCATTCTACAAATTGTCAATGATCTGAAGATTACTGCATATTCTAAAAGCTTAAGAATGATACCACATAGAAATCACTAAATTTGGAATAATTTCAAAATGAAATCGCATGCCTAGTGCATGTATATTTCACATGTCCTTTATTGTTACCAATAGTTTTGTAACAATTGCTGTTTCTTTAACAATTTACTGTGAAACAGTCCCTCTTCATTTCCCTCTTGGCTCCATGGAAATAACCTTTCTGAACAATGTGGACTCCATTCCCAGTATAAATGCAAGCTGACTGGCACCAAGTCTATGAAGTAGAATATTCATACATCATACCCAGCCAAAACTACTCTCTTACAAGGGAAAACTATCATTTGGTTCTGCAAATTGGTTTTCCATGTTGATTATAGTGACACAAAATAGGAATGGCTTCAGTCACCATGTTTTATTGTTCTCCAGCCCTCTCTTGATAATAAGTTGAAATTATGATAAGCATTATTCAAAGACCATGAAAATAAATGAGACTAGAGCCAAAGCAAATTTTCATTTGTGTGGAGATTATGGCAAAGCCTTCTTAGAAGTTATTAAATAAAGGGTCTGAAAGACACCCACTCCACACAAAAAGACTTTTTAAAAGCACATATTTGAAAATGACTACCCAATAATGGTCTTGAATGTCCCCAACACCTATGTGATAAAGGCTTGATGAAATTATCAGTAGTTTTGTGTCTTAGATAAATTGGACCTTGTAGGGAACACTTAGGACTTTGTGGCCAGGTCCCAAAGAGGATTGTTGGACTTTTTCTTTCTTCCATCTCTGAGGTGAGTGGATTCCTTGATGTGATTCCTCACCACAGGCTGAAAACAACAAGGTCAGTCTGAAATTGGTTGGCACCTTCTGAAATTGTAATATTAAGAAATCTTTTTTTCTATGTTAGTTATTTCAAGTATTTTGTGACATTAATGGAATGCTATCAGGCTATTTGATCTTATTTCTTTATCCAAATGGAAGTCAATGCAAAAATATAATTTTGTATTTGAAGATAATATGACCCATAGCTGTTTAGTTTATGGTGATAAACACAAAGAAATTTGATTTATTTGTTTTATTATATTCTTCTGTCCAGGTTTTGGTCAAAATTTAATAGGTTTTTATTCACCATTTAATAAACATTTTTTTGCTCAAATACTCTGTGACATAAATATATTTCTCTGAGTTCTCACAATAATGTATGTGTTATTGTTTACATTTAAGAGATAATAAAGTAAAAGATCTGATAAATAATTGCTCAATCTAGTCATTTATTAACAATATTATGTAAATGTATGCACCTAAATATATTATTACAGGAGAAAGAGCAAATAAATGTGCTGTGATTTCAGATCTTTCCATATCTAATGTTTTATGACATTTGGTTATATAATATTCTTAATAGTAGAGCTAGAAAGGACTTGAATACAGTTTCCACATAGAGTCGTGGCGTGCTAAATGAAGTTTTAGTCAATGATGGATTGCATATGCGATGGTCGGAAACTGTGGTAGAGCTGAGGAGTTCCTGTCACCTAGTGAATAATGCTTAATATAGCACAATCTATGATTCCTATTTTTGATGATTCTGTCACTCACCACCTATGTTCCTGCAGTCGTACAGGACAGTCATAGACATACACAAAGCATGAACTTTGCTATTAGGACCCTATGCTGCCGATTTATATATTTAAGGTACTACACTTTCAGCAATTATTTTAGAGTGCCTTCATCCTTCTATTCATAAAAAATTTCTCAGCATAGCTTCCATGTGCATCTCAAATTTGTTTGAGTATACTCTCTGATATTCATTCATGGTGCAATCTCACAATGCCACATATTTTTTTAGTGTATTCCAGCCACCAGGTACATGGGCACATAACTTCTGAACTTTGCTTCTACAGTTTGTAGCTGAACAGGATATATTTGTATTTACAATGAAACATTTAGAACAGTCTATGGATTATCATGCTTTTTGTTTTTGCTGTATCGAACCATGAAACTTACAGCTAAACATTAATTTCTTTAGTTTTAAGGTATATGCTATTTCATTTTATGTCTGTGCATGACATGTTCACATAGGCAACAGATTGGTAGGTGGAATTAACCTGCAACTGATTCTCATTTATAAAAGGAGGCTGTATGTTGTTTTAAGTCATAATAGAGGTTTTATTAATATTCTAGATGCTGTGTACATTGTGCAAATTGAAATCCCTCACTATAGGATTCATTCACAGTTGTAAATGGTGCCATGACTGAGGTCATGCCACAATGTTTAGCATGGTTTATAAGACTGTAATCGCTTAGCTTTTTTGACAGATTTTCATTTAAATATTTGGCTCCCCTTACTCAGGAGGTTGCCATCATTTGCAAACTCCCCCCTTTTCTGTCTTGTAATCTCCACAGGATGAAAAATGTTCCCATGCTATGGAAATTATTCCAGCTCAGATGCATTTAGATTGTGGAAATCGCTCTGGGTTGTTTAAAGCGAGACAGTTTCTGATTGTTTCCATGATGATTGGATGCTTCATTAACCCCTTTATTGTTGACATCCTATGGAGACTCGATATGTAGTCTTAATTATTTTAAAAGACAATTCTTTGTTATTTAGCTGGTAATTAAAAACACATTAAAAGATGGCACAGAAAGACTTTTTTGTTCATTACTAGATCTAAAAATCTAATCATGTAGTAAGAGACTAATTTTCACATAATTCTTAAAACAATAAGTACACTACTGTAGAAATTACTTGTGCTGCCTGAATCAGTTAATTAACCAAACCACACGAGAAAGAGCAAGAAAGTGATTATTTTCCATTAATCAAATGGAAAAGTCAAGGGTAGACACCTCTATCAGTGCTTTTAAGAAAAGAATCTCAGGGTGAATTCATAGGATGAACCCAAACAATTAAAATGCAAGTGAATTAAAAAAAAGAACAAGGAAGAGAAATAACACACCAAAAGCATATGAAATCAATTTATGATAAAGAAGCCCACATTCTCAAAGATAGAGTTATAGATTTTAGAGAATAAACATGAGGGCAGAGGTATCTGTACAAAGTAAAAGATATCAAACAATCATTTCATGAATACAACTCTGTCTATCTTTATGACACGAAGAGAAGACATTATCTTCAAGTGTTAACATACTGGAATCTTCCACTTGAAATTGTCTTTGCAAGATTGTACATAAGAGGCTTTGATTATTGTGCATATACCTCAGGAGAAATTTGGATGTCGTACCTTGAATATGGGATTATTTTTACTATGTACCATCTACAAAATGTTAAAAGGATACTGTTAATTTTCTATAATTGTCTTCCTACATATCAATCTCTCTCTACAGACATATATATTTTGTTATATGAATATCAATTTCTCTTTTCTTTTCCTATCAGAAGTTTTTATTCGGAAATGAGAAATACCTTCTGAAACAATTCTTTAGCTAACAAGCACCCTCCTAAATTTGTGGCAATAGCTTTACACAAGCTACCACTTTAACCTTTACACAAACACATGATAGCTACTGCTGTATGTTCAAAATAACATAACAGATGGTGAAACTGAGAAAGCAAGATTGATCCTAAAGCTCTTCTTCTCATTGTCTATTGCATTCAAGCTAATGAAATTATTAGAGTTAAAAACTGCTTGTCTACCAATCTACGAGACATCTTTTTTAAAATGTAAGGAATAAGTCAATAAAAAATAAGTGTCTTGTTGACCCCACCTCAGGGACCCACAATATCAATGGACTGTGACTGTTTTAGGCTGACCTGCCGGACAGGTTCTTACCCGTCTTTGACTACCAGTCCTCAAAGAGTGGCATCCCTGGAGAGTCTATAGGATGTGTAGAGTATTAAGCAGGCTTCATGGATCTCCATGAGTCAGGCCTGTATAACTTTTTTGGGTGGACTGTGGTCTGGGCATTCCAGAGCTATGAGCGCCTGCAGGGTAGTCTTCATGGGTGACTGTGCTTCAGTATGCAACTGACTTGAGACCTGTCCATCCATGCCTGAACATGACCAGCCTGAGACCTGCCGGGCCCTACCTGGAGATTGATGAGACCACACCAGATAATGAGACAGGAGCCAATGAGGAAATGCTGCAGCAGTCTGCAGATGGGGAGCCAATTAGACTGTGGGTGGAGGTTATAAAGGGGGCACCCTCTTCTTGAAATAAATGGGTCTGCTTTTGCCACTTACTGGAAAAAAAAAGTGTCTTAAAATTAAAAGATTAATCATATCTGGGGAGACTGCTTAGAAGTTAAAAACGCTTGCTGCTTTTGCAGAGTACTGGAGTTCTATTCCAAGTACACATGTTGGGCAGCTCAAAACTGCCTGTCACTTTAGCTCCAGGAGATACAATACTGTCTTCTGGCCTCCATAGACAACTATACACAGGTGCACACCTCCATATACTTATTCACACACAGATGCACATTCAGGCACTCATACACACACATACCTAAATAAAATATAACAAATATTAAAAAATAAATTATTCAAAATTCAAAATTTTTGACTTATGTTTTAATAATCTCTGTATTCTTAATAAAATATCATTTCATAGACTCTCATGCATTTGAACAACATGATCGATCCAGTTATTACAATGTTCAGAAACCATGCCTCTGAGATAAGGTCTGGCATTGGCTTCTGTGTGGATATATATATACATATATATATATATATATATATATAATGTTTAGTTTTATTGATTGTATTACCTTCTAACACCCTGTAAAAGAATGGTTATTGTTAACATTTAATTATGGATCAAGCTAAGTTCACAAAGGGGGCTCACTTCTCTATCAAATATATTTTGTTTATTCATGTAGGTACCATCCGATTGCTTATTCCATTATGATTTTTCATTAATTCTTTAAAAACTTAAATACAAATCTGGGTGGTGGTGCCACAAGCCTTTAATCCCAGCACTTGGGAGGCAGAGGCAAGACTATCTCTCTGAGTTTGAGGCCAGCCTGGTCTACAGAATGAGTTAAAATCTTCATCCCAAAATTTATCCTGTATACAAGATGTGCAAGGATAAAGATATAGTATTGAGGGAATGACCAAACAATAATGATCCCAACCTTAGACCTACCTGAGAGAGAGAATCAAACCCTGTCACTATTAGTGATATTCTGCTATGACTACAGACAAAAGCACAGCATAACTATCCTCTGAGAACCTCCATACAGCAAAGAATCAAAGCAGAAGCTGAGACTCACTGTCAAACATTAGGTGGAACATGGAAGATCTTGTGGAAGAACAGGGGGAAGGATAGAAAGACCAGGAGTAGACACGAACTCCACAAGAAGACAAACAGAGTCAACTAACCTAGGTCCATGGGGACTCATAGAACCTGAACCACCATTCAAAGAGTATGTATGAACCAGACCTAGGCTCCCTACACATATGTACTGATGAGAAGGTTGGTCATCATGTGGGCCCCAAGCAAGTGGAGTGGGCTGTCTCTGGCAAGGACTATGAGGCTTGCTTTTGATCACCTCCCCTCAATAGGACTGTATTATTGTGGAAGAGGAAGCACTCAGACCTGATGCAACTCGATATACTGGGGTGGGATGATACTGGGGAGGAGGGAGGAGGCTCCCCTTTTCTGTAGAGAAGAGTAGGGGGAATGAGAGAAGGGAACAGGAGGCCAGGACCTAGAGGAGGAGGAGGGGGGGGTACAATTGGGATGTAAAGTAAAAAAAAAATTAAATAAAATTAAATTAAAAAAAACTTAAATGCAGTAATTTCAGTTTTTATCTCTCACATTTGAATGATATCTGGTTTTTCTTTTGTTTTAACAAGCCTAGGCCTGAATTGAACAATCTTGGCCCATCTAAGCTAGCTCTTAATTCTATTTCTGAATAAAGCCCAGTATAATATACAAATGTCCCCTGGGCTGATTTCCTCCATGCCATGTCAATGTTCCAGGTCACATGGAATGAGGTTCTTTTCTCTAACCCAAGGCAAATGTCTTCCTTACTTCTCTTTGTTTCTTCTCTTGGAGGGTTCTCTTACCCATCAACCTCTTTGCTTCAGAAGCCCACACACCTTAGTCCCACTTACTTCTGTCTTTGCCCAATCTCAGACCTCAGCATTTATTCAACCAATCAGAGAATGCTTCAGAAGGGGAGGTAACCAGATCTCAGTATTGAAATCAGCCCTTAGTAGACCTTCCCTCAACATCTCCTCCTTTAAGTCTAACAAAAGGCTCCTTTTCTTATAACAATGCAACAATAAATACAATACATAATATAAATATAATAAAAATACAATAAAATTATGAAACAATTATGAAAACTAAAAGGTATGACATATATCCTCAATATCCAGTCCATATGTATGAATGATATCTAATTTTAATTTTGATTGAAGTCATATCAAACAACTGTCTGCTAAGGGTCAATTGGATTTCATGTAAATATAATAATAATCTCCATCACCAAACTGACCACATTGCAACTCTGTAATGGAGAGGAGAAAAACGGGTCTTGAAGGGGATAAAACATCACCTAATAAGGTCACTTAAGAAATATGTGTGTGATTTGCTCTAGTGAATAATAAACTCATATAAGTTGCCTGATAGTCATGATGTATGAGTTTTCACTGTAATTCCTAAAGGATCAGAGTTACATAATAAAACATAACCACCCTTTCAGAATGCACTCCTTAATCTATCATGTTGAAGGATAGTAACATTCAAATATTAAAGTGAGATAAATTTTGCCTTTTGGATTTTTTTAAAGAAACAGTTTAATATTCTAAACTCATAATGTTAGTGTTACAATAGAGAACAAATCACTCTGTTCTTAGCTAGGAATTTTAAAAATGATTTATCTTATTTTTTATTTTTTGTGTATGTGTGCTGGTGTATGGGTTTGAACAAATACATGAAGTGGATGCAGATATATAGGATCCCTTGTAGGTAGAGGTTCAGGGGATATTGAGCTGCCCAACATGATTATTGGACACTAAGCTTAGGTCCTCTGAGGGAGTAGCACACTCTCATCATGGCCTAGACACCACTTAAGTTCCTCGTCTAGGATATTAAAGCAGCCCCATTTTTTTTCATGGTAAAGACAACCATAACCCAGAAGGCAGATGACATTTATAAAATATTTATTTCTTAATGACCAACTACCCTAAGGACTTAAGGTCTACAGCATTGTTTTCCTGTTTATACACAGGGACATAAACTAAATAAATAAACTGTGGACCTGACCTTACTTTAGAAATTATTTCAAAACATCATTTTCCATAATTAATGTAACATAAACAAAATTAGAAATACAACAGATCTTTAAAAAGAAACTTATTGTTTTGACTTATTTGCAACATGAAGTGATATTTTTCTGAAAAAAAATAAAAACTTTTGGTTTATGAAATCAGAGTTGAATAAGTCAGTTTCAGAGAAAGGTTTTAGAGATCAAGTAAAGGCATTAAACAATGCCTATATCCTATAGAAATTTCAGTAATGTTTTTTTCATTGTGATAATAAAACATGCAAATATGGAGAGACAACTGCTTGGATACTTCTGCCGTTTCTCTTTTGACTAAAAGGAAAGAAGTAAAAAAACTTATTTATATTATTTAATAAAAAGTATATACAATAAAATACATAACGTATATATCCTTTGCCTCTTCATTTAATTTATTTTATTATATATATATCAACATAGTATATATACTATATATTTATTGTATATATACAGTGTATATAATATATAAATGAAATAAAATGGAAACATTTTTGAATATTATGTTGTAAGATGTAGAAATAAGTATTTAAATTATTTACTAGTACTTATATTAGTTAATTGAGCAGTGATGTTAAACCTTAACCTACCATTATAAATAAACACATACAGACACCTGATGCATGTTAACAAGCCTTAGCCTGGATTGTGCAATCTTAGCCCATATAAGCTAGTCCTTAATTCTATTCCTCAAATATTACCCCATATATACCTATGTCCCCTGGGCTGTTACTCTACACATTATGCCAATGTTCCAGGCCACATGGAGTGAGGTTCTTTTCTCAAGCCAATGGAGTGTGTCCTCCTTGCTGCTCCTGGGTTCTTCTATCCAAGATCCTCTATGCTGCTCAGGGACAGCACACCTTAGCCCCACCTATCTCTCTCTTTGCTTAATCCAGGCTGCAACATTTATTCAACCAATCAGAGACAAAGGTTAGCCAGTAAAACACCAGACAACAAGCAGGCCTCTGGGGCCAGTTAATTGACATTTAGAATGCGTAACATCACTCCATCAGTAAGAGTTCTATAATAGAAAAAAATGGATAATTTACAGTCATCTAGTCAAGCACAATAATAGAAATGAAATGCTGAAATCAAAGTGGTTCAAAAGAAATCCAACACCAAGAAATACCTCATTAGCTTCTAAACTTTCATTCATTAATCTTTTTAAACAATTAGCATTGTATTAAAAATAGACACACACAGAAATATATGTGTGTTTATATGTATGTCTGTATGTGTGTATTTACCTGAATGTCTGTTTCCTTGAAACTGGAGGTTACAGATGGTTGCAAGCCACCATGTACATGCTGGGAACAAATCTAAGTCTTCTGCAAGAGTATCAAATGCCCTTAACTGCTGAGCTCTCCCTTCAACTCCTCATTAGATTTGTGGTTACTGCTATTATTCTAATTTCCATTAAAATTTAATATTACTTTATTATTATTATTACCATTATTATTATTTTACATCCTGACTCCAGTTTCCCCTCCTTCTATCCTTCATGTTCTTCCATCCAACTCCATTATACCCCCTCACCCATTCTTCCCAGAATCTCTCCAGAAAAGGGCAGACCTCCCATTAATTTAAACCAACATGGCATATCAAGTTGCAGTAAGGCTAGGAACTTCCCTTGTATTAAGGCTGGAAGAGGCAACTCAGTAGGAGGAAAATGGTCCCAAACCCAGCAAAAGAGAGGCAGCCATTGCTCCCATGATTAGGAGGCCCACAAGAAGATCAAGCTGCATAGCTGTAATATGAGGATGGCCTAGGTCAGTCTGGTGCAGGCTCCCTAGTTGTAAGTTCAGTCTCTGTGGGAACCTATGAGCCCAGATAAGTTGATTCTGTGGGTTCTCCTGTAGTATCCTTGACCCCTTTGGCTCCAACAATCCTTCATATCCCTCCTCCACATGATTCCCTGGCCTTCATCTAATGATAGGCTGTAGGTCTCTGTATCTGTTTCCGTCATTGTTGGATGAAGACTCTCTGAAAACAATTGGTCTATACAGCAGTCTATTAGTATATCAGAGTATCATTAGGAATCAGTTCTTTTTATTTTTCCGTCAGTCATGTTTAGTTCTATTCTAGGTCTCTAGGCTATCCTGATTCTGAGTCCTGACCCTCCAGGCAGTGTTAAGGGTGGACCTCCTCTCATGGCATGGGTTTCAAGATGGACCAGTCATTGCTTGACTCCTCCCACAATTTCTGTGTTGACTTAACCACAGCACTTTATGTAAACATGAAAAATTATAGATCAAAAGTTTTATGGCTGAGTTGGAGTCCCAGCCTCTCCATTATAAGTCTTGTCTGGTTACAGGAGATCACCAGTTCAGACTTCAAATGACCCATTGTTGAGAGTCTTAGCTAAGGTCACTCCTGGGAGTTTCTATTGAACCAAAGTTTTTTGCTCATCCTCATGAAGTCCCCAAATTCCAGTTGTCTCTCCTAGTACTCTCTCCCTCCATTCTCCCCTGAACTTATCACTCCATTTCCTGCCCATCTCTACCCTTGATATTTCCTCTATATTCCCTTCCCAGGGAAATTCATACCTCCCCAACGTGAGCCCTCCTTGTCACTTAGCTTCTCTGGTTATGTAGATTGTAGCATGGTTATTTTTTTTTTTTTACAGCTACCATCCACTTATAATATAATATATACAATGTTTGTCTTCCTGGGTCTGGTTTACCTCACCCAGGATGATGATGTTCTAGTTCTATTAATTTGCCTGATATTTTCATGTCATTGCTTTTAACAAGTGAGCAATATTCCATTGTATAATGCAAATTTCCTTATTTATTCTTCTGTTGAGGGACAACTTTTTGCTTACAGTTTTTTGCTACTATGAATAAAACTGCTATGAAAATAGTTGAGCAAGTGTCCTTGTGTAGGATGGAGTCCTTTGGGTATATGTCCAGGAGTGGTATAGCTGAATCTTGAGGTAGAGCTATTCCCAAATTTCTGGAAAATATCATATCGATTTCCGAAGTGGCTGTACAAGTTTACACTCCTACCAGTAATGGAGGAGTGCTTCCCTTGCTCCACATCCTTGCCAGCATGAGCTGTCACTTGTGATTTTGATCTTAGAATTTGTGACAGGTGCAAGATGGATTCTCAGAGTAGTTTGATGTATATTTCACTAATAGTTAAAGATGCTGAATATTTCTTTAGGTGTTTCTCAGCTATTTGAGATTCCTCTGCTAACATATTCTCTGTTTAGATCAGTACCTCATTTTAATTGGAATATTTGTTTTGTTGGGTCTAGTTTCTTAAGTTCTTTATATATTTTAGAAATTAGCCCTCTCTCAGGTGTGGAGCTGGAGAAGATCTTTTCCTATTATGTCAGCTGTAGTTTCATCCTATTAACTATGTCTTTTGCATTACAGAAGCTTTTCAATTTAATGAGGTACCATTTATTAATTGTTGATCTTAGTGCCTTAGATGTTGGTATCCTGTTCAGGTAGTTGTCTCCTGTCCCAATGTGTTCAAGGCTATTTCCCACTTTCTCTTCTGTAATGTTTAGTATATATGGTTTTATGTTAATGCTTTTATTCACTTGGACTTGAGTTTTGTGCGGAGTGATAGATATGGATCTATTTGGATTCTTCTACATGTACACATCCAGTTAGACCAGCACCATTGCTGAAGACACTTTCTCTTTTCCATTGTATAATTTTAGCTTCTTTGTCAAAATCAAGTGCCCATAGGTGTGTGGATTTACTTCTGGATCTTAAATTAGATTACAATGATCATTCTGTCTGCTTTTATAACAACACTATGCAGTTTTACTACTGTATCTCTGCAGTAGAACTTGACACCAGGGATGGTGATACATTCAAAAGTTCTTTTATTGTACAGGATTTTTTTAGTTATCCTAGGGTTTTTGTTTTTCTCTATGAAGCTGAATATTTTTCTTTCAAGGTCTGTAAAGAATTGTGTTAGAATTTTGATTGGGATTGTGTTGAATCTGTAGATTGCTTTTGGAAAGATGGCCATTTTTACTATGTTAATTCTGGTAAACCATGAACATGGGAGTTCTTTCTGTCTCCTGATATCTTTAATTACTTTCCTCAGTGACTTGAATTTCTTGTCATACAGGTCTTTTACTTGCTGTTTAGAGTTACCCCAAGATATTTCATGTCATTTGTGACTATTTTGAAGAGTGCTGTTTCTCTAATTTCTTTCTCAGCATGTTTGTCATTTGTAAAAAGTAGGTCTATTGATCGTGTGTGTGTATGCATGTGCATGTGCGTGTGTGTGTGTGTGTGTGTGTGTGTGTATGTGTGTGTGTGTGTGTGTGTGTGTATGTGTGTTATTCTTGTATCTAGTCACTTTGTTCAAGGTGTTGATCAACTGTCGAAGATCCCTGGTAGAAGCTTTTGGGTCATTTATGTATACTATCATATCATCAACAAATAATGATACTTTTCACTTCTTCATTTTCTATTTGTATCTCCTTAATCTCCTTTAGTTGTCTTATTGCTTCAGCTTGAGTTTCAAGTACTATATTAAATAGAAACTAAGATAATAAACAGCCTTATTGTGTTCCTGATTTTGGTGGAATTGCTTTGAGTTTCATTCCATTTAATTAGATGTTGCATATCAGCTTGCTGTATATTGCCTTTATCATGTTTAAGTGTATGTACCTTGTATCCCTGATCTCACCAAGACTTTTATCATAAAGAGATATTGAATTTTGACAAAGTTTTCTGCAGCATCTAATATGTTGATCATAATGTTTTTTTTCCTTTTTGTTTGTATATATGGTGGATTACATTGACTTATTTTTGTATGTTGATCCATCTCTGCATCTCGTTGATGAAGCCTAACTGATTATTTGGATACTCTTTTTGATGTGTTCTTGTATTTGGTTTGTAAACATTTTATTGAGTATTTAAATGTTCATCAGGGAAATTGGTCTGTAATTCCCTTTCTTTTTTGGGTCTTTATGTGGTTTGGTATCATGGTGACTGTTGCCTCATAAAGTACATTGTTCCTTCTATTTCTATTTTTCTAGAATACATTGAGGAGTGAGTATTGGATTCAATAGTTCTTTGAAAGTCTGGTAGAATTATGAGCTAAAACCATGTGGTCCTGGAATTTTTTGGTTGTGAGACATTGATAGTTTCTATCTCCTTAGGGGTTTTAGGTCTATTTAAATTGTTTATCTGATCTTGATTTAACTTTGATAAGTGGTATCTAGATATTTGTCTGTTCTCTTCTACCTTTGTGGAGTATAGCCTTTGGAAATATGATCAAATGATTCTTTTAATTTATTCAGTGTCTATTGTTATGTTACCCTCTTCATTTCTAGTCTGTGTCTTTATATTGGTGAATTGATTCCACTGATATTTGCAGATATTAGATTTAAGGATAATTTGTTAATTCTGATAGGCTCTCTCTGTCTTTTAGTTATTTTCAATAAGGGTTTGTCTATCTTGTTGATTTTCTTAAAGAATCAAGTCTTTGTTTCATTAATTCTTTGCAATGTTTGTTTTGTTTCTTTTGTACTGATTTCAAACCTGAGTTTGATTATTTTCTTGCTGTCTGTTCCTCTTGGGTTTGTTTACTTATTTTTGTTTTTGAGATTTTATGTGAACTGTTAGGTTGTTCTTTAATCTCTTTATGAAGGCAGTTGGTGCTACATAGTTTTCTTTTAGCACAGCTTTCATTGTGTCCCATAAGTTTGGGTAGGTTGTGCTTTAATTTTTATTGGATTCTTAGAAGTCTATAAATTTTCTTTTTATTTAAGTCTTGACCCAGTCAGTGGTCATTGAGTAGAGAGTTGTTCAGTTTCCATGAGTTTGTAAGTTTTCTGTTGTTGAAATCCAGGTTTAATCTGTGGTGGTCTGATAAAATACCAGGAGTTTTTTTCAATCTTCTTATATCTGATGAAACTTGTATTGTGACTGAGTATATAGTTAATTTTGGAGAATGTTATCTGAGCTGCTGAGAAGCTGGTATATTCTTTTGTGTTTGTGTGAAATGTTATATATATTTCTGTTAGTCCATTTGAGTCATAATATCTGTTAGTTCCATTATTTCTTTGTTCAGTTTCTGTCTGGATGACCTGTCCATTGGTGAGAGTAGGCTGTTGAAATATTCCAGTATTAATTTCATGGTATCAATTTGTGATTTAAGCTTTAGTAATGTTTCTTTTTTGAATTTGGGTACCCTTGCATTTGGAGATAGGTATTCAGAATTGAGATGTCAACTTGGTAAATTTTTCTTTTGATGATTATGAAGTGTTCTTTCCCACCTCTATTGATTAATTTTGGTTGGAAGTCTTTTTTTTTGTTTTGTTTTGTTTTTTGAGACAGGGTTTCTCTAACAGCCCTGGCTGTTCTGGCCTGTCTTTGTAGACCAGGCTGGCCTCGAACTCACAGAGATCAACCTGCCTCTGCCTCCCGAGTACTGGAATTAAAGGCGTGTGCCACCATGTCGGCTGGAAGTCTTTTTGTTACAATTAAAATTGCTACACCCGCTTGCTCCTGGGATCCATTTGATTGGAAAAAAAATTTTTCCCAACCCTTTACCTTGAGGTTATGTCTATCTTTGATGTTGAGGTGTGTTTCTTGTATTCAGGAGAAGGATTTTTACTGTTTTCACATCTAATCAGATAGCCTTTGGCTTTTTATTGGGGAATTGATACCATTGATATTTAGAGATATTAATGACCAATGATTGTTAATTCCAGTTATTTTGTTGTTTGTGGTGGTACTGGGTGAATGTGTGTGTGTATGTACTTTCCTTCTTTTAGTTTTGCTGGTGTGAAATTACTTCTTTTCTGTGCTTTCTTAAGTGAAATTAACCTCTTTGTATTGGAATTTAACTTCTAGTACTTTCTGTAGGGATGCATTTGTGGACAGATACTGTTTAAATTTTACGTTTTTAACGAAATATCTTGTTTTCTCCATCTATAGAATTTGAAAATTTGAAAGTTTTGCTGGTATAGTAGTCTGGGCCAGCATCTGTGGTCTCTTTGAGCTTTAAGACATCTGTCCTGGCCCTTCTGGTTTTTAGAGTCTTTGTAGAGAAGTTGGGTGTGGTTCTAATAAGTCTGCCTTTATGTTACTTGAATTTTTTCCTTTGCATCATTTAATACCTTTTCTTTGTTCTGTATGGGGTACTTTGTTTTCTGGTCCAATCTATTTGATGTTCTGTAAGCTTCATGTACCTTTATAGACATCTCCTTCTTTAGGTTAGAATATATTTTTATGATTTTATTGAAAATTCTTCTGGAACTTTGAGCTAGAAATGTAGAAAGCATACAATTGATTACCTATAACTAAATCTCAGCCTTCAAAATAGAGACATACAAGTAGCATTGTACAGACTAAAGAGGTTTACTTTATATGTATATGCATACCTATGTATATATTTAGGAATAGAAATTCATGTGCATGTGACAATAATTAATGAATCTGTATCCACCCCCTTTCTGTCTCTCATTAGAAAACAAATAGACTTCTAAGGGATAGTAATAAAATAAAATAAAATGTAAGAAGATAAAACAAAATTAACATATTGGAATAGGGAAAAACAAACAAGCAAAAGGAAAAGAGACCAAGAAAAGTCACAAGAAACAAATATAGACTCAGAGCCCCATTATTGAGTGTACTATTGTTTATACACTCAATAATCCAATTAAAAATATCACCAGCACTAAACTGAAAGCCATAACCCCCCACACAAACCACCTGTAGGCTAAAATGAGTGAAAAAAATAGATAGAAAAAATAAAATAAAGAATATTGTCTTTTTAGCTCTATGACACTCTCTTGTACAGAGAGCCGTTGCCTGCCCTGTTCATGCTACCACACACAGTCTTTCTCATATGTACATGGATGGCATATGTAAGTTTAACAGTTGAACTCTACCATGTTCTTCCTTACTTGGTTAATGATATTTTCAATGCTCATGGCATTGTTTTCCTGTAAGGAAGGCTATCTGAATCTTCCCTCCCACACATTCTTAATCATATGGTCTTGATTTCAAAACTTCCTGAATTTTTTGACATTGTTATCTCTGCCCTTATATTTGACAGAGTAGTTTTCTTGGCATGAAATAATTGTTCACTTTTACTTTCCCACTCATATCTGTTCAATTCTTTTGTTTCCTTTTATTTCTGTCATTATATGTTGCTCTTAGACAACAAATGACATCTTTCTTAGTTAGGATTTTATTGCTGTGAAGACACGCCATGACCACTGCAAATTTTAAAAGGAAAACATTTAATTGTGGCTGGTTTATAGGTTTGTTTAATACATTATCGTCATGTTGGGAAGCATGGCTGGATACAGGGAGACACTGAGGAGGTAGTTGAGAATTCTACATCTGAATCTGCAGGCAGCAGGAAGAGAGAGTGACACTAGGCATGGCTTAAACCACTTATTCCAAGATCACACCTACTCCAACAAGGCTATTCCTCCTAACATGGACAGTATCTGTGAGCCTATAGGGACCATTTTCATTCAAACCACCACAGTATCTGACTGTCATTTGTTCTTTTTGCTGGCCTGTAGTTATTTTTCCTTCTGTTTTTTCCAACATTTTGGAAATCATAAACATGAGTAGCACATATGTGAAGTTGCTGGCAACATCTCAACAATAACAGGCACATGACATGTTCCAGTAAACCTATAGTTTCATTTATATTTTAAATTTCAAGAATATTTTCCTTGGATTGTCATTTTAAAATATATATTCTATTTTCTGACTTTTCTTTTTTGATGTTTATTTATTACTTCAAGTTACATCTCCATCACAGTGCCCTCTTTCAACCCCTTCCAGTCGCATCCTCCCACCCTCTACCCGTTCTCCCTTCTATCCTACTCCTACAGATTGAAGTGTCCCTACATATCAGTATGCCACCCCAGTTCAGCAGTCATATGAAAGCTAGAGTTTCTTCATATACTGGGAGCCTACATGGCAGCATAACTAAGGTAAACTGTCTCATTAACAGGTAACAAAGTCTATGTTCCTGCTCCTTTTGGTGCATTGGTTGTAGCATAGTTATCCTGTACTATATGGCTAAAATCCAATTATAAGTGAAAAGATATCATGTCCATCCTTCTGAGTCTGGGTTAGCTCACTCAGAATAAGCTTTTCTTTTTTCTTTTTTAAAAATTTACTTATGTATTACTTCAGGTTACATCTCCATCACAGTTTCCCTTTTCCACCCCTCCCAGTCCCGCCCTCCCACCCTCTACACCCTATCCCTTCCATCCCACTCCTCTGGAGTGGAATGTCCCTACATTACAGTCCCCTGCCCCAGTTCAGGGGTCATATGAGGGCCAAGAGCCTCCTCATACACTGGGGGCATATAAGGCAGCACCACTAGGGCAAAGTATCTCACTGACAGGTAAAAAAAATCTATGTTAATGTTCCCTTTGGTGCATTGGTTGTAGTGTAGTTATCCTGTACTATATGGCTAAATTCCGACTACAAGTAAATAGATGCCATGTGCATCCTTCTGAGTCTGGGTTAGCTCACTCATGATGAGCTTCTCTAGTTCCATCCATTTGGCTGCACATTGCAGGATTTCTTTGTTTCTGAAAGCTGTGTAGTATTCCATTGTGTAGATGTACCACTGTTTTTTAATCCATTCTTCAGTTGAGGGACATCTGGGGTTTTTTTTTCCCCAGTTTCAAGCTATTATAAATAAGGCGGCTATGAACATAGATAAGGAAACTTCCTTGTGATTTGATGAGAAATCATTTGGATGTATACTCAGAAGTGGTATGCTGGGTCCGGAGGCAGAGCTATTCCAAGTTTTCTAAGATATTGCCAGACTGATTTCCATAGTGGTTGTACAAGTTTGCACTCCCACCAGCAATGGAGTAGTAGTCCCCTTTCTCCACACCCTCGCCAGTATGTGCTGTCTTTTGAGCATTTGATCGTAGCCATTCTTGCAGGTGTGAGATGGAATCTCAGAGTCGTCTTGAGTTGCATTTCTCTGATGATTAAGGATGCTGAGCATTTCTTCAAGTGTCTCTCAGCCATTAGGGATTCCTTCTTTGTGTATTCTGTTTAGCTCTGTTCACAATTTTTTGATTGGATTATTTGGTTTCCTGGCATTTAATTTCTTGAGTTCTTTGTAAATTATGGATTTTAGTCCTCTGTCAGTTGTGGGGATGATAAAGATTTTTTTCCCAATCTGTAGGTGGCCGTTTTGTGGAATGACAGTGTTTTTTGCCTTTACAGAAGCTTTTCAGTTTCATGAGGTCCCATTTATTTCTTAGAGCCTGAGCTGTTGGTGTTCTGTTCAGGAAGTTGTCAACTGCCCTGATGAGATCAAGGTTTTTCCCCACTTTCTCTTCTATTAGATTTTGTGTGTCGGGCTTTATGTTAAGGTCTTTGATCCACTTGGACTTAAGTTTTGTGCAAGGTGATAAGTATGGGTCTATTTGCATTATTTTACAAGTATTTGCTGACTTTTCAATCAAGGATTCCTATTATCTCTGTGCTGAAAAATCTAAATGTATTTCAGTATTTAACATTTAGTTTTTGTTTTTCAAGAAATTCTATTTTCAATTTTTATGTTTCTTCCTCTTCTATTGCTGCCTTGAATCACTGTGTATATGTGTTTTTGATTTGTTTAATCCTTTTTTTAAAAATTAAAGTACAATTTTCATTTATCATTCTAGTTTAAACTTTGCCTCAGCATTCGAGAGATTTTTTGTTCTTGCTGATTACTTAAATTATTGATATTGTGCCGGGCGTGGTGGCTCACACTTTTAATCCCAGCACTCAGGAGGCAGAGGCAAGCAGATCTCTGTGAGTTCAAGGCCAGCCTGGTCTACAAAGTGAGTCCAGGACAATCATGGATACACAGAGAAACCCTGTCTCGAAAAACCTAAAAAAATAAATTATTGATATTGCATGACACTGGACTGATGGCTTTAGCTCATTTTGATCTGAAGTCATGTTTTAATTAGTGTTACAGGCAGGACTTAATAGTTGCTTAGTGTTTTTTATTGGAATTTGTGTTCCTGAACACTTTATAATTTTTTTGTCCCATGCATTTTCATGTTAAATATTTCATATTTTCTGTAGTACAATTTGACATTTTCATAAAATTTTAGTTAATTAATTTATTATTTTAACATCCAATTCACAGCTCTCTCCATTCTTTCTTCCCAATCCTATCTTTCTACTCTCTGCCCCCATTCCCTATTCCCATTCTTCTCAGGGAAGGTATACCCCCCACCAATCCACTCCACCATTTTATATCTCGTCAGAACTAACTGCAACCTCTTCCACGTAAGCCAGTCAATGCAACCCAGCTTAGGGAAAGTTATCCCAGTGCAGGGAACAGAGTATGTCTCAAAGATAACCCCACTCCAATTGGTAGGGGCCCACATAAAGAAAATACTCTCTTTCACGTCCATGAGTGTACTGGGCCTGGATTTAGTCCATACATGCTCTTTGGTTGATGGTTTAGTATCTGTGAGCCCCCATGGGGGAGGGAAACTAATGAGGGCAGGATCTCTGGGATATTTTAACATTTTAAGAAACACAACACTGCAATTTTAGAATGTATCAGTCATATTATTAATTTTCTTTTTTTCCTTTATTTTTTATTTCTTCAAGTTACATCTCAATCGCAGTGCCCTCCCTATTCCCCCTCCAGTCCACCCTCCCACCCTCAAACCCCCATCCTCTTCCCTTTTTTTTTCTTTCAAGTTTAAGGTATATCTTATTTCCCCCTACAGTTTCCCCTTTCAGTCCAACAAATGGCTCTTTCTCTTATAATAATAAATACAATAGAGTACAACAGAGGTAATTAGGCCACAGTTATGAGGGTTATATGGCTTAACGACCAGTCCATATGTATTTGGTACCTGACTTTAACATTCTGCTATCTAACCATCTCCATGAGTTTAAAGTTCTATATCTGACTCAACATTCATACTAATTTCAACACAATTTTAAAAGTATCTTCTTAGATGTATAACACTCTCCTGACTCCTAAACAACTCAAAATTTAATTATGAGACTATATCTATCTGTTCTTCAATCACCTCAGAGACCTGAGAGGGATAAATATATCTGATTTTATAGGAAGTACAGGGTCTGAAGCTTCCCAAACTAAGAAATGACATACCAGTGGCTGCCTGGACAGTTCCCATTTTCTCTCCATACATTACAGCATCGATCTTCAGTCGTTTGGCCCCACTTCTCTGACAGACATTGATTGTAGAGCAGGGGTTATGAAGGACTCACCTACCCTGTCTTGGCAGAGCTAGGCTGTCGACTTACCTGCTTCCAGGTTTTGTCCTTTTTGGACAGCATTCTGTCTACAGTTGGAGCAAGGGGCTTTTCCTACCAAGAGATAGGCTTGCAACTAATTCAATCATCTCCCACTGGAGATTCTTATATTATTAATTTTCTTTCTTCACAAAGTGTTCCATCCTTTTTTTTTGGGGGGGGGAGGCTATTGAAAGTATAGCTGCTCTTCAGCCTTGAGATTTTTTTTTTATTGTATATTCTGTCCTCCCACTTTAATCTTTTTTCATTTGTCATACTTGTTGTTTCTGTCTTGCAGAACTCTGACAGTTCTACAAGGTGTTTCTACTCACTGTGCTGGAAGAAGTCCAGGCTCTTAAAAGTTCATAGTCTATCTAACTACTCATCAGGTGCTCAAACTGGATAGTGGAGGGTCCCAGAGAAAACAACCACTCATTCCCAGTATTTCACATGTTGGGTTTCTTGTGACCTGACATTGTTCTTTAGCAATTTCAGCCTAGATGGCAAGGCACTAGAGACTTCCTACAAGTGTTTATCAGTGGTAGGAGTTTCCTGGTGGAAATTGTAGGGTCAGTTATATATATTACCTTCAAATCATATGCAAATAATGATACTTTTATTTCTTCCATTTTAATTTGTATTCCCTTGATCTCCTTCAGTTTTCTTATTGCTGTAGTTAAAACCCCAGGGGTTGTATTCAATAGATATGGTGGATTACATTTATTGATTTTCATATGCTGAACTATCCCTGCATCAGTGGTATGAAGGTTACTTGATCATGGTCGATGAAGTTTTCAATATGTTCTTGGGTTCAATTTGAAAGTACTGTATTGAGTATTCTATTCTTTTTTTTTTTCTTTGCCAGAACTTCGTTTATTTTGTTGAATCCCAGAGAAATATATGAATGATGTAATTTTTTCTGCTTAAGCAAACAAACAAACAAAAACTCTTTCAATACAACAGGAAGAAATGTTAGGAAAACTGTACAATAAATAGACCCAATGGAATTCTCAGAAATCCCATTGCACATTTAAAACCAACCACAGGTTGAAACCCCCGAGGACATGCTTTTGAGACACCCTGCACGTCCGAAGCTGACATTCCCATCACATTGTAGTGTATGGACCACATGGTCTCATTCAGTATGACTTTCATACCCAGTCAAGGAGTTTCATCACCTTTCTTAAAAGAAGGGAGACTTCTCATAAGATCCCTTAATGGTTAAGTGAACATCCCATTTATATAAAATCCTGTCTTCTTTTTTTTTTAAATACTTCATTTTTTTTTCTTCAAGTTACATCTCAGTCACAAACCCTTCCCTATTCCCCCTTCCTATCCCGCCCTTCCACCCTCTTCCCCCCAGAAGTTTCCCCTTTCAGTCCAACAGATGGTTCCTTCTCTTATAACAGTAAATACTATACAAAACAACAGATATAAATATGCCACAATTATGAGAGTTAAATGGCCCAGTATACCTTCCCAATGTCCAGTTTATACATATTTGGCCCCCGACTTTAACATTCTACTATCTAACAATCTCCGTGAGTTTAAAGTTCTATATCTGACTCAACATTCATAAAAACTTGCAACACACTTTTAAGAGTATCTTCTTAGATCTATAACACCCTCTTGATTCCTAAACAACTCAAAATTTAACTATGAGACTCTAGCTGTCTATTCTTCAACCACCTCAGAGACCTGAGAGGGATAAATATATCTGCTTATATAGGAAGTGCAGGGCCTGCAGCTTCCAAAACTAAGAAATGACATACCAGTGACTGCCTGGACAGTTCCCATTTTCTCTCCATACATTCCTGCATCAGTCTTCAGCCTTTGGGTCCTGTTTCTCTGACAGACATTTGTTGTAGAGCAGGGATTATGAAGGACTTACCTACCCTGTCTTGGCAGAGTTAAGCTGTCGACTTCCCTGCTACCAAGTTTTGTCCTTTTTGACAGCAGTCTGTCTGCAGTTGGAGCAAGGGGATTTTTCATGCCAAGAGATAGGCTTGCCACTAATTCATCCATCTCACACTGGAGATTCTTCGATGCTTATCTTCTACTTGGAGTAGAATAGGGGGTGCTGTCAGGAGCTGATATGTCTCGATATCAAAAAAAAGAAAATCTTAATTTAAGATAACATCTTTGAATGCCATATTCTGCAGATCTCTTGGGGTTTTTGAAGATGTCCTATCCCTCTCTTGTATTTAGATCAGCAAATGTTGCTTGTCTCTTAACAACTTGATTACTGGGTAGTTTAGAAAATATCTGTGATAGACTGTCATAGTAGCTAACAAAGTGACATGTTTGCATGACTAGAAGTTTGTTTTACTTAACTATCCTAGACAGTTTTAGATGGCTGGTATCAAGAGGCCAGAGCTTCACATTTTATTTTTAAGTATCTCTAGGTGTAATACCATAAGGAAGCGTTACCTTTAATTTTGTATCAATATACAAAGATCTATTCAATTGTGGTTAAATATACTCTTAATTATGTATCAATATACAAAGATCAATGCCTATGTAGCCCAATACAATCTTAATATTACGTCCGTATACAAGGGTCAATACCATTGTGGCCATCTATAATCTTAATTTTGTATCAATATACAAAGATCAATACCGATGTAATCCAATACAATCTTATTTTTGCACAATAAACAATGGTCATTACCACTTTAGCCAAATATACTACTAATTTTGTATCAATATACAAAGGTGTAAGGGCATATTCAATAATCTGCCCCTTCTTCTTGGACCTTCCTGTGCTATGTCTATGTCTCATTTTCCTCAAGCCTATGCACTCCTACATAGGAGAGGAAGAAGGATACAGAAAAGGAAAAGTAGGAAGTCACTGGGGTTAACCTCCAAAACCCATTAAACAGGACCATTTATCAGCTTGTAATCTCTTCCCCTAAATATCAGAGTTTTCAGTTATCCTTCAAATAACCAAAAAGAAGGGTGGAGAAACACCCTCCCCACCCTCTGGGCATGGGACATCGCTCTCTTAAAGTGACTTCCTGCTGATTTGGGTCGTAGTAGACCTGTTTGGGGCCTGAACCCAAATGAAAAAAATGGTTAAAAATGTTAGTACAATCCTTTTATGTTCAGTCTTTCTGATCTCAGCTGTTTAGATGACCTAAGGAGTTTGTAGGCAGAAGCTGATCTTGCAGGCTTCACTGAGGTTCCTGCTGGGGCATATGTAGAGCTGACCTGTCCCAGCGACATTGGATTGCCCTGGTAGCAGGCCCCTGATGGAGACAGCTATTGAGGAAGTCTGCTAGGCTGAAACAACTGGGTCACTCATCCTCCTTGGTGCCTGATTCTGCTCTCTGCTGAGGTTTCCGCTGTCCAGCTATCCCCGGGCTCCCCAAATGGACGCTTCGATTCTCCTGGAAAGATAAGAACAGAGCCCTGCCCCAATCCCAACCCTGGGACAATTACCCTCTTTTTTTTGGGAGGAGGGGCTAGGTAATACTTCTCCTGAAGCAAGTTTGGCCTTCCGACAACATACAAAGCGTTATCTTTCAATCCGGGTTAAAGAAGAAATCATTCTGTCATCTTGGAGCTAAACCAGCTCCAGTGTATATATTTTGAGATCCCAAAGGACAATCTGCCTGCATCGAGAAGGCCTTTTGTAAGTAGCCTCCAAACCTAGGTCCCTCCAAATCCCATGTGTGTGTCTCTGAACTGTAATTATTGGGATCAGAGACCTGTGGTTCCCATCTGAAGGGATCAAAGTTGTGTTCCACCACTCCTGGATCGAAGTCTTTCTCTATTTAGAGTTTGCCCTGCATCAGGCTGACCCTGAGCTCCGAGATCTGCCCGTTTCTGTCTCCAGTGTGCTGGGACCAAGGGTGTACTCTTCTTGAATGATGGGACCAAGAGTGTGCACCCTCACCACCCCTCTCCGTATGATTCCAGAATACATAAGACCACCAACTCTACGGTGCTCCCCCCCCCCCGTCTCCACTGAAGACAAAGGGATGTGCCAACACCAAAATTCTATTGTATTTTACCTTAGCTCCACGTCTTCTTGAAACCTGGAGGTCTGCAAAACCAGGCCGAACGGCTGTATCTTCTATTCCATTCACAGTGTTTCAGCCCTGCCACCTGCCCCCTTTTTTTTTTTTTTAGTTAATAAATTTATTTGTTTGTTGCTTCAGGTTACATCCTTATCATATTGTCCTCTTTTCCGCTTCCCAACCCCACCCTCCCATGCTCTACCCCCTGACCCTTCCGTCTTGTTCCTCTGGGGTGGGGTGTCCCTGCCTAACAGTCTCTCACCACAGATCAGGAGTCATATGAGGGCCAAGAGCCTCTTCATTCACCGGGGGCCTACGAGGCAGTACTGCCAGTGAAAGGTGTCTCTTTGCTACTGGGGGAATACTAAAAAAAGACCAACAAACAAACAAACCCAGAAAAACAAAGAATATCAACAAAAAAAGAGAGGAAAAAGAGAAGGGAAAAGGAAAAATAAAAAAGAAATAAAGGAGAAGGAAAAACAAAAAGATAAAAAAATGTTTATGTCCATGTTCCTTTTGGTGTGTTGGTTGTAGTACAGATATCCTGTACAATATAGCTAAAATCCTACTATAAGTGAATAGATGTCATGTGCATCCTTCTGAGAGTGGGTTAGCTCACTCAGGATGAGCTTCTCTAGATCCATCCATTTGCTTGCAAATTGCATAATTTCATTGTTTCTGATAGCTGAGTAATATTCCATTGTATAGATGTATCACAGTTTTTTAATCCATTCTTCAGTTGAGGGACATCTGGGTTGTTTCCAATTTCTAGCTATTACAAAAAAGGCTTCTATGAACATAGATGAGGAGACTTCCCTATGTCTCCGTGAGAGGTCCTTTGGGTGTATACCCAGAAGTGGTATGGCTGGGTCCTGATGCAAGGTTATTCCTAGGTTTCCAAGATATCGCCAGACAGACCTCCATAGTGGTTGCACAAGCCTGCACTCCCAACAGCAATGGAGTAGGGTTCCCCTTTCTCCACACCCTCGCCAGCATGCGCTATCATTTGAGCTCTTTATCTTAGCCATTCTAACAGGTGTTAGGTGGAATCTCAGGGTCGTCTTGAGTTGCATTTCTCTGATGATTAAGGATGTTGAACATTTCTTCAGGTGTCTCTCAGCCCTTAGGGATTCCTCCTTTGTGAATTCTCTATTTAGCTCTGTTCCCATTTTTTGATTGGATTATTTGGTTTCTTGGCTTTTAGTTTCTTGAGTTCTTTGTAGATTTTAGATAATAGCCCTCTATCAGATGTGGGGTTGGTGAAGATTTTCTCCTAGTCTGTTGGTTGCCGTTTTGTTCGAATGACAGTGTCCTTTGCCTTACAGAAGCTTTTCAGTTTCATGAGGTCCCATTTATTGATTGTTGATCTCAGGTCCTGAGCTGTTGGTGTTCTGTTCAGGAAGTTGTCACCTGTGCCAATGAGTTCGAGGGTTTCTCCTATTTTTTCTACTAGTATATTTAGTGTGGCCGGCTTTATGTTAAGGTCTTTGATCCAGTTGGATTTAAGTTTGTTACAAAGTGACAGGTATGGGTCTAATTTCATTCTTTTGCAAGTGGAAATCCAGTTGGACCAGCACCATTTGTTGAAGATGCTGTCCTTCTTCCAGTGTGTGGTTTTGGCTTCTTAGTCAAAGATTAGTTGGCCATAGGTGTGTGGGTCCATGTTAGGGTCTTCAATTCGATTCCATTGATCCACTGGTCTGTTTCTATACCAGTACCATGCTGTTTTTATTACTGTTGCTCTTTAGTACAGCTTGAAATCTGGGATGGTGATACCTCCAGATGTTGTTTCATTGTACAGGATTGATTTAGCTATTCTGGGCTTTTTGTTGTTCCATAGGAAGTTGAGAATAGCTTTTTCCAGGTCTATAAAGAATTGTGTTGGTGTTTTGATAGGAATTGCATTAAATCTATATATTGCTTTTGGTAGGATAGCCATTTTTATTATGTTGATCTTACCTATCCATGAGCATGGGAGATCTTTCCATCTTCTAAAGGCCTCTTCCATTTCTTTCTTCAGGGGCTTGAAGTTCTTGTTGTACAGGTCCTTTACATGCTTGGTTAGAGTTACCCTCAGGTATTTTATGTTGTTTGTGGCTTTTGTGAAGGGGGTTGTTTCCCTTATTTCTTTCTCGGTATATTTGTTTGTTGTATAAAGAAGGGCTTTTGATATTTTTGAGTTAATTTTGTATCCAGCCACCTTGCTGATGTTGTTTATCAGCTGTAAGAGTTCTTTGGCGGAGTTTTTGGGGTCGCTTATGTATACTAACATATCATCTGCGAATACGGATAATTTGACTTTTTCATTTCCAATTTTTATCCCTTTGATCTCCTTTAGTTGTCTTATTGCTCTAGCAAGGACTTAAGTACTATATTGAAGATATATGGTGAAAGTGGACATCCTTGTCTTGTCCCTGAGTTTAGAGGAAATGCTTCAAGCTTCTCTCCATTTAATTTGATGTTGGCAATTGGCTTGCTGTATATTGCCTTTATTATTTCTAGGTACGTTCCTTGTGTGCCCGTTCTCTTCAGAACTTTTAGCATGAAGGGGTGTTGGATTTTGTCAAATGCTTTTTCTGCATCTAGCGAGATTATCATGTGGTTTTTTTCTTTCATCTTGTTTATGTGGTGAATTACATTGATAGACTTTCGTATATTGAACCATCCCTGCATTCCTGGGATGAAGCCTACTTGATCATGGTGTATGATACTTTTGATGTGTTCTTGAATTCGGTTTGCTAGTATTTTATTAAGTATTTTTGCATCTATGTTCATGAGGGAGATTGGTCTGAAGTTCTCTTTCTTTGTTGGGTCTTTGTGTGGTTTAGGAATCAGAATGAGAGTGGCCTCATAGAATGAGTTTGGCAGTGTTTTTCTGTTTCTATGTGGTTTAAGAGTTTGAAAAGTAATGGTGTTAGTTCCTCTTTGAAGGTCCGGTAGAATTCCGTGCTAAAGCCATCTGGCCCTGGGCTTTTTTTGGTTGGGAGATTATTAATGACTGTTTCTATTTCCTTGGGTGTTATTGGGCTGTTTAAGCTGTTAATCTGATTTTGATTTAGTTTTGATAGGTGGAATTTATCGAGGAAATTGTCCATTTCGCTTGGGTTTTCAAATTTAGTGGAATATAGATTTTTAAAGTAATGCCCGAATATTTTCTGGATCTCCTCAATGTCTGTTGTTATTTCTCCCTTTTCATTTCTGATTTTGTTGATTTGTGTTCTTTCCCTTTGCCTTTTAGTTAATTTGGCTAGGGGTCTGTCTATTTTGTTGATTTTCTCAAAGAACCAACTCTTGGTTTCATTGATTCTTTCTATAGTTCTTTTTGATTCTAAGTTGTTGATTTCAGCCCTAAGTTTGATGATTTCCTGCCTTCTGCTCTTCTTGGGAGTGTTTGTTTCTTTTTTTTTTCCAATTCACCCAGCTTAGCTGTTAGTTCCCTAATATGAGCTGTCACAATTTTCTTTTTGAAAGCACTTAGTGCTATGAACTTTCCTAGTAGCACAGCTTTCAATGTATCCCATAGGTTTGGGTATGTTGTGTCTTCATTGTCGTTGGATTTTAAGAAGTCTTTGATTTCCTTCTTTATTTTTTCCCTAACCCAGTGGTCATCCAGTAAGGAGCTGTTCAATTTCCATGTGTGTGTAGGCTTTGTGTTGATTCTTTTGCTGTTGAAGACCAGCTTTATTCCATGGTGGTCTGATAAGATACAAGGTGTTATTTCAATTTTCTTGTATCTATTGAGACTATCTTTGTGACCAACTATGTGGTCTATTTTGGAGAAGGTGCCATGGGGTGCTGAGAAAAATGTGTATTCCTTTGTGTTTGGGTGAAACGTTCTGTAGATATCTGTTAGGTCCATTTGTTTCATGATCTGTTAGACTCAATATCTCTCTGTTTGTCTTCTGTCTTGATGATCTGTCCATTGTTGTGAGTGGGGTGTTGAAGTCTCCCACTACTAATGTGTTGTGATGAACGTGCGCTTTTTAGTTTTAGAAGGGTTTCTTTTATGAAAGTAGGCGCCTTTGTATTTGGGGCATAGATGTTCAGTATTGAGATTTCCTCTTGATGAATATTCCCTTTAATGAGTATATAGTGCCCTTCTTTGTCTTTCTTCATTAACTTCAGTTGGAAGTCTGTTTTGTTTGATATTAGGATGGCTACTCCAGCTTGCTTCCTGGGTCCATTTGCTTGGAAAACCTTTTCCCAGCCCTTTACTCTGAGGTAGTGTCTTTCTTTGGTAGTGAGATTTGTCTCTTGTATACAGGAAAAGAAAGGGTCTTGCTTGCGGATCCACTCTGTAAACCTGTGTCTTCCTATGTCTTTTTATTGGGGAGTTGAGTGCATTGATATTGATGGATATTAGTGACCTGGGGTTGTTATTTCCCATTAGTTTGGTATAGGTGGTGGTCCTGTGCCTCTTTTGGATTAGTTGCTGAGGGGTTTTCTAATCCCTTTTGTTTTCTTGGGTGGAGTTTTCTTCTCTGGGTTGTGATTTTCCTTCTAGGATTTTCTGTAGGGCTGGGTTTGTGCGTAGATATTGTTTAAATTTGATTTTGTCATGGAATATCTTGTTTTCTCCATCTATGTTGATAGAGAGTTTTGCTGGGTTAAGTAGTCTGGCTGGGCACCTATGATCTCTCAGGACTTGTAGTATATCTGACCAGGCCCTTCTAGCTTTTAACGTTTCTGAGGAGAAGTCAGGTGTAATTCTGATGGGTCTGCCATTGTATGTGACTTGACCTTTTTCTCTTACAGCTTTTAATATTCTTTCTTTGTTCTGTACATTTGGGGTTTCAATTATTATGTGGCGAGAGGAGTTTCTTTTCTGATCTAATCTGTTTTGTGTTCTGTAAGCCTCTTGGATTTTTATTGGCATCTCTTTTTTCAGGTTTGGGAAGTTTTCCTCTATGATTTTGTTGAAGATATTTCCTGGACCTTGGAGTCGGGAGTCCTCTTTTTCCTCTATACCTATAATTCTTAGGTTCTGTCTTTTCATTGAGTCCTTGATTTCTTGGATGTTGTGGGTGAGAGATTTTTTAGCCTTCTCATTTTCTTTGGATGTTGTACTGATTTCTTCCATCCAATCTTCCATGCCTGAGATCCTGTCTTCCATCTCTTGCATCCTATTGTTGATACTCACATCCATATTTCCTGTTCTCATCCCTTGATTCTCCACTTCCTCTTTTAACTCTGACTGTGTTTTCTTTATTGTTTCTATTTCTATTTTCATGTCTTGTATGGTTTTGTTCGTTTTGTACATTTCCTTCTCCAGCTTGCTTGTTTTTGTATGAAAATCTTTCATTGCTTTGTCCTTTTCCTGTTCAAGCTCTCTCACCTTGGCTTTGAGCTCTTTAATGGTGTTGTTCGTTGTTTTGACTTGTAAAATTGTGGCTTCTTTGAATTCCTTCATAGATTTAAGTTCTTCTTGAAGGGACTCTATCACTTTCCATAATGCAGTATTGTCAACGTTTTCATGTGTTTCTGTTGGTGTGAAGTCATCCCAATTGGATGAACTAGGATAATTCTGCTTTGTTGGAGTCATATTTCCTTGATTTCTATTTTTTCTTGGAACTTTGGCCATTGGATGCATTTAGCTGTCTGTTCTTGTCGTTTTCTGTGCTTGGATCCACAGTTGATGATTTGGTGCAGGGGACGAGTTACTTGGCTATCTGTCGTTGCTTACAGGGGGATTTCAGGGTCACTGTGGTTTTAATCTCCTGAAGCACTGTAAGCTAGTGCAGCCTATTCCCAGGTTGTGAGTAATGGACCGGGATTGTTTCATTGCTCCCAATTCAGACTTCTCTATGTTGCACACTGTGTTATCAGCCTGTAATGGTTCTGATGGTATGGACCTGTTTGCCTAGGCACAGATTCTGTGGGCTTTGTTTGTCATCACGGAGGCTGACAGGGTCTGGCTCCACACCTAATATGTCTGGGTTTTCCAGAATACAGCTATGGTCCCCTGACTTCTGGTTTCTCACTAGGCTTCTTGCCACAGGCCTGACCCCTGTGCCTGATTCCCTCCCTGTCTGCCCAGCCGCGGGTCTCCCTCCCTAGCTGCTCGGCTGTGGGTGCACTGAGCTCCCGATCCTCTGGCGGCCTGAGTGGGCCTCTTGCCCCAGCAGCTCAGCCGCGGGTGCGTCGATCCCTGGCCCCGCCCGCGCCAGGCTCCCCCCCCCCAGTTGTCCTGCCGTGGGTGTGCAGGGTTTTGGCCCTGCCCACACCGGGCTCCCTCCCCAGCTGCGCTGCTATGAGTGCTGCGTGGGGATTCAGCCCTTCCCGCCCTCCTGAGCCTACTTCCCACCCTGATTACTTTGCCTGCTGGTGGCTTCCCGCTCTCTCGGAATTTCCGTGTCTCGAGTGGCTGCAGACCACCTGCCGAGCGCCCTGTTTCTTCCTTGCTAAGACTTCCACTATCCCGCAAAGTTTCTTAAGTGGCTATAAATTCTTCCTGAGGTGTGGGAAGCTCAGTAGGCTAGTGGGCGATCGCCATGTGGCCTTTGATTCTGCCTGCTGTGAGTTGGGGTCGATCTTACCAGGCGCCTCTCCAAATGGGAGTTCCCAAATCCCGGGTTTAGTGGCTTCTGTGTCTGTGAGAGATGTGGGGAGAGCCTTACCTTACCCTGGGACTTTTAACAGTCCCTTAGGAGCTGTGAATGTTTCCGGGGGGTCTAGCCCCTCCGGTTTTTGCACAGTGCCCAATAACTCTGTGTTTTTTATGGCTCTTTTTCCCGCGTTCAAAATACATCAGTGTAGGTCGCCGCCATCTTGGTCCCCCTCCGAGTATTCTATTCTTATAAGAGATGTTGAATTCAAGTTCTCTACTTTGTTGAGTCTTTATGTAGCTTGGGTATCAGGGTAACCAGGGCCTTATAAGATGAATTGAGACGTATTCCTTCTGATTCTATTTAGTGGAGAATTGGAATTAACTCTTGTTTTAAAGTCTGGTAGAATTCTGAACTAACCCAATATGGTCCTGTTTTTTGGGGTGTGGGGTATTCTATTCCACTAGGATTTATGGATGTACTTAAGTTGTTTATCTGATCTTGACGTTGGTAAGTGTTACCTAAGTGAGAAAATTATACATTTCTTTTAGATTTTCCAATTTTGTGGAGAACAAGTCTTTAAAGTGTGTATTTTTGATTCTATAGATTTTCAGTGTCTGTTGATAAGTTGTCTTTTTTTCTGATTTTGTTAATTTGAATATTTTCTCTCTGCCTTTTAGATAGTTTGGATAGAGATTTGCTTGTGATGTTGATTTTCTCAAAGAACCAACTCTTTGTTTCATTGATTTCTTTGTATTATTCTCATTGTTTCTAGTTATTGATTTCAGTCTTCAGGTTGATTATTTCTTATTCTCTACCCTTCTTGTGTGTACTTACTTCTTTTTGTAATAGAGCTTTCAGGTGTGTTCTTAAGTTGCTAGTATGAGATTTCTCCATTTAAAAAAAAAATAGGCACACAGTGCTATGATTTTTTTTCTCTTAACACTGCTTTCATTGTATCCCATAATTTTGCTGATTCTCCATTTCATTTTTGTTGAATTCTAGAAAGTCTTCAGTTCCTTTCTTTACTTCTTTCTTGACCCATTTTCCTTCATTAGAGAATTGTTGTTTGTTGGTCATTCCATTTTCTTGTACGTATTGAGACTTACTTTGTGTCTGAGTATGTGTTCAATTTTGCAGAATGTTTTATGAGGTTCTTTTGTATTTCAGTGAAATGTTTTGTAAATATGTATTATGCCCATTTGTTTTATAATGTCTGTTACCTCCAGTATTTTTTGTTTAGTGTTTGTCTGGTTGAACTATCCATTGATGAGAGTGGTATATTAAAATATTTCACTATCAGTGTGTGAAGATCAATATGTGATTTAAGCTGTAGTAGTGTTTCTTTTACAAAGTTAGGTGTCCTCCTTTTGGGGTCATAGATGTTAAGAATTGAAATATCTTGGTAGATTTTTCCTTTGCTGAATATGTAGTTTACTTCATTAACTGTTTTTTATTAGTTTTGGTTTGATATCTATTTTGTTGGATATCTAAATGGCCACACCAGCTTGCTTCTTTGGTCCATTTACTTGAAATATCTGTTTCCAACACTTTCACCATGAGGTCATGTCTATCCTTCATTTTGAGATGTGTTTCTTTTATGTATCAAAATACATATCCTATATTCATATCCATTCTCTTAGTCTGAGTCTTTTTATTGAAGAATTGAGACCACTGATATTGAGAGGTATCAATGACCAATGATTGTTAATATATGTTATTTTGTTGTTATTACTGTTGTTGTTTTTGGTGGTGTTGGTGTTGGTGCTGGTAGTGGTGGTAGTATTTATGTGTGTGTGTGTGTGTGTGTGTGTGTGTGTGTGTTTCCTTTCTTTTGGTTTTGCTGGTGTGAAATTATTTTCTGTGTTTTCAAAGGTGTAGTTAACCTTCTTAGGTTGGAGTTTTCCTTCTAGCAATCCTCTTTAAGGCTGGATTTACAGATAGATATTGTTTAAATTTGACTTTATCAAGGAATATATTATTTTATCCATCTGTGGTGACTTATAAGTTTAGCTGCATATAGCAATCTGCATTTAGTATCTGTGGTCTCTTAGAATCTGCAGCACAAATGTTCAAGTTCTTTTGAGTTTTAAAATCTCCATAGAGAAGTCAGGTGTAATTCTAATAGGTCTGCCTTATATGTTACTTGACCCTTTTCCTTTTAAACATTTAATATTCTTCCTTGGTTCTGTATATTTAGTGTTTTGATTATTATGTGCTGAGGGAACACTCTTTTCTTGTCCAATCTATTCAGTGCTCTGTAAGCTTCTTGTACCTTGTATAGCATCTATTTTCAGAAAGGATATTTTTTTTTCTATGATTCTGTTGAAAATATTTTTTGAGCCTTGGAACTGGACTTCTTCCTCTATTTCTATTGTTCTTAGGGTTGGTCTTTTCACAGTATCCCAGATTTCATGGATATATTTTTTCAGGAAATTTTTTAGATTTAATGTTTTCTTTGACTTGTATCCATTTCCTCTATCTCCTGGCTTGTGTGGCCTGTGGTTAAACCAGGTTGTTAGCCGAAAATAGGGTCTGAGACACAGTGATGAAGGGGTAAATAGAAGACATGGAGATGGTTTATAGGATCCACAGTAGTATTGAATAGTGTGGATGAGAGGCTACAACTGGTGTTCTGTTGTAGTGCTGTGGGTGTGTGTCTGGGGGAACAGAGAGAGGGGCGAAGCCTTGTATTCTAGCAGGGTCTATGGTTGATAGAGGACTGATCTTATGAAAGTATAGATGTATATAGTTTAGCGAGAGAATAATTTTTACACTTTATAAATAAGTAGAGATAAATACACAATATTCAAAAATATTATAGCTATAGATAGTGGTGCATGCATTTCATCCTAGGACTGTAAATTAAAGCAAGTGAATCCATGTAAGCTTAATGGCAGTAGTATTTACACAGAGTTCAACTTAGTCAAGTCTATAAAATGAAAATTTGTCTGAAAAGGAAACAAAACCAAACACTCTATTTTTCTCTTTAGTCTTTTTCTATTTGACTAGGGTTCCTCCATTAGGTCAATCAATACCCACTGTATAGCATCAACCTTCTGACATTGAAAGTTTTCAATTATTTTAAATATTTACTCTTTGAAAATTTATATTTATATGACCACCTGTACATCACTTTCCACCTCCAGCTCCTCTCCTCCTAGACACAAACTCTCATACCTTCCTCCCAACTTCTTATCTCCTTTTCATGTTCTTGTTCTTGTTGTTGTTCTTCTTCTTCCTTTTAGTCTTCCTTCTCTTATTCTTATTTCTAACCTACCTATTTCAGTTACTGCAAAATATATGCTTCTTTGTGTATGGCGCCATCTATTGGGCCATGGACAACCCGTTTGGGCCATAATACTTAAGAAATGCAACTCTCCTTCCATAACCAGCCCTCAATTACCAATAGTGTTTAGCTAATATTTCACCAACACAACCTGATACATCAATTCAGATATAATTATTATACATATCATTTAATAAGGGTACATTAAAGCTTGTCTATTATGTAAAGAGCAGACTAAGTTTATTTTCTTACCGTGCAAACTTAAAAATGTCTACTTTTGGCAAGTCAGGGTTTTTTTTTTCTTGGATGACGTTTTAGGTAAAATGACTCTAGTCTCTTGCTGAAAAGTAAGAGAACATCTTAAAGTGGAGTTGATTGAGAGATTGTGAGATACACTTTATGTAAGTATTTTAATGAGTTTTATTTGTAAAAAATTTGTGTTATATTTACAAATGAAAATAATCAATGATTACTGTTGAATTCCTAATCCAAAAACAATAATCTCAAACGTTTTTTACTTAAATGTTTCATATTTGCTGGGATATAAATATTAGTGCCTAAAATAAATTTGTATATGCCAGGCATCATAACACATGCTTATAATCTCAGAATTTAGGGAGATGAGATAGTAGGTCATGTGTTCAAAACCAGACATTTCTATACATGATAATCTGTTTCAAAATAAAACAAAATAAAAATTCTCATGTTTTCCCAATTTCTCTTCTAGTAGATTTAGTGTGACCAGGCTTATATTGAGGTCTTTGATCCACTTGGAGTTAAGTTTTGTACAAGGTGATAAGTATGGATCTAATTTCATTTTTTTTACAAATGGACATCCAGTTGGACCAGCACCATTTGTTGAAGATGCTGTCCTTTTTCCATTGTGCGGTTTTGGGTTCTTGGTCAAAGATTTGGTGACAATAGATATGTGGGTTCATTTCTTGGTCTTCAATTCAATTCCATTGATCCACTGGTCTGTTTCTATACCAGTACCAAGCTGTTTTTATTACTATTGCTCTGTAGTACAATTGAAATCTGGGATGGTGATACCTCCAGATGTTTTTTTTTTTTTAATTGTACAGGATTTATTTAGCTATTCTAGGTTTTTTGTTGTTCCATATGAAATTAAGAATAGTTTCTTACAGGTTTGTAAAGAATTGTGTTGGTACTTTGATAGGAATTGCATTGAATCTGTATAATGCTTTTGGTAGGATGGCCATTTTTATTATGTTGATCCTACGTATCCATGAGCATGGAAGATCTTTCCATCTTTTGATGGCCTCTTCAATTTCTTTCTTCAATGGCTTGAAGTTCTTGTTGTACAGGTTATTTACTTGCTTGGTTAGAGTTACCCCCAGGTATTTCATATTGTTTGTGGCTATTGTGAAGGGAGTTGTTGCCCTGTTTCTTTCTCAGCCCATTTATTTGTTGTATAAAGAAGGGCTTCCAATTTTTTTAATTAATTTTTATACAGCCATCTTGCTGAAGGTGTTTATCAGCTGTAAGAGTTCCCTGGTGGAATTTTTGGGGTCGCTTATGTATACTATCATATAATCTGCAAATAGGGATAATTTGACTTCTTCTGAACCAATTTGTATCCCTTTGATCCCCTTTAGTTGTCTTATTGCTCAAAATCATTGGCACAGGTGACAACTTCCTGAACAGAACACCAACAGCTCAGGACATAAATCAACAAATCAATAAATGGGACCTCATGAAACAGAAAAGCTTCTGTAAGGCAATGGACACTGTCATTCGAACAAAATGGTAGCCTATAGATTGGGAAAAAAATCTTCACCAACCCCACATATAACAAAGGAATAATATCCAAAATTTACAAAGAACTCAAGAAATTAAATCCCAAGAACCCAAATAATCCAATTAAAAAATGGGGGAAAGAGTGAAGAGAGAATTCACAAAGGAGGAATTCTTAAAGGCTGAGAGACACTTGAAGAAATGCTCAACATCCTTAATTATCAAAGAAATGCAACTCAAGACCACTCTAAGATTCCATCTCTCACCTATCAGAATGGCTAAGATCAAAGCTCAAATGACAGCACATGCTGGCGAGGGTGTGGAGAAAGGGGAACCCTCCTCCATTGCTGGTGGGAGTGCAGGCTTGTGCAACCACTATGGAAGTCAGTTTGGCGATATCTTAGAAAACTTGGAATAGCTCTGCCTCAGGACCCAGCCCTACCACTTCTGGGTATACATACAAATGATTTCTCACCAAATCACAAGGAAGTTTCCTCATCTGTGTTCATAGCAGCCTTATTTGTAACAGGTAGAAAATGGAAACAACCTATATGTCCCTCAACTGAAGAATGGATTAAAAAACTAGGGTACATCTACACAATGGAATACTACTCAGCTATCAGAAACGAGGAAATTATGCAATTTGCAGCCAAATAGATGGAAATAGAAAAGCTCATACTGAGTGAGTTAACCCAGACTCAGGAGGATGCACATGGCATCTATTTACTTATAATCAGATTTTAGCCATATAGTACAGGATAACTATACTACAACCAATGCACCAAAGGGAACATGAACATAGACTTTTTTCCTGTCAGTGAGACACTTTTCCCTAGTGATGGTGCTTTATATGCCCCCAGTTTATGAGGAGGCTCTTGGCCCTCATATGACTGCTGAACTGGGGCGGGAGACTGTTATGTAGGGACACTCCACTCCAGAGTAGTGGGATGGAAGGTTTAGGGGGTAGAGAGTGGGAGGACAGGAGTGGGAAGGGTCGAAAGAGGACACTGTGATAGAGATGTAACCTGAAGCAATAAAAAAAAAAACAAATTTATAAAAAAATTCTCATGTTGAAATCCTTAAATCGAATGGAGTGTTGGGAGACTTGAAGTTGATCAGGCCATTATGACCATGTGTGGGGCCCTTTGCTATGACATGATTACACATGCAGTGAAACAAGACAGCTCAAGATTAACAGGGAGTTAAAATGTTTTGAATATTAAAATACTGGATAACTGAATGATCATACAGATCATTGCCAGAGTACCTGTACTCCATGATACATGAACATAAAGTAGTTCTTAATTTCCACTTAAAGAATGTTTAAGATTAAGGTTAAGTAATGGGCTTTGTTATTGAAAATACTACTGTAATTTTTTTTTATTGAAAATAAATTATTTTCTGACATAATATATCATGATTTTGTGTTCTCCTCCATCGACTCCTTCCAATTCTTTTCCACCTCCCTTTTCCTCTGAATCCATTCCCTTTCTTTCTCTCATTAAAAAATAACAGGCTTCTAAGGAATAATAATAATAAAATATGACAAAAGAAATTATAATGAAATAAAACAAACTATCACATCAAAGTTGGAGAAGGCAAACTAACAGAAATAAAAGAGTCCAAGAGAAGACACAAAAATGAAAGACTCACTCATTCACACACTCAGGAATCCCATAAATACACTGTCTTGAGGTAAAGCTGTTCCAAGTTTCCTAAGATATCACCAGACTGATTTTCATAGTGGTTGTACAAGCCTGCACTCCTGTCAGCAGTAGAGAAGTGTTCCCCTTTCTCCACATCCTCGCCAGCATGTGCTGTCATTTGATCTTTTGATCTTAGCCATTCTGACAGGTGTGAGACGGAATCTCAGAGTCCTTTTGCGTAACATTTCTCTGATGATTAAGGATGCTGAGCATTTCTTTAAGAGTCTCTCAGTCATTAGGGATTCCTCCTTTGTGAATTCTCTGTTTAGCTTTGTTCCCCATTTTTTGATTGGATTATTTGGTTTCTTGGCATTTAATTTCTTGAGTTCTTTGTAAATTATGGATTTTAGTCCTCTGTCAGATGTGGGGTTGGTGAAGATTTTTTTCCAGTCAGTAGGCTGCCTATTTGTTCAAATGATAGTGTTTTTTGCCTTACAGAAGCTTTTCAGTTTCATGAGGTCCCATTTATTGATTGTTGGTCTTAGATCCTTAGCTGTTGGTGTTCTGTTCAGGAAATTGTCACCTGTGCCGATGAGTTTGAGAGTTTTCCCCACTTTCTCTTCTACAAGATTTAGTATGTCAGGCCTTATGTTAAGGTCTTTGATCCACTTGGACTTAAGTTTTGTGCAAGGTGATAAGAATAGGTCTAATTTCATTCCTCACCAAACCACAAAGATGTTTCCTCATCTATGTTAATAGCAGCCTTATTTGAAATAGCTAGAACCTGGAAACAATCCAGATGTCCCTCAATAGAGGAATGGATAAAAAACTGTGGTACATTTATACAATGGAATACGACTCAGCCATCAGAAACAACGAAATCATGCAATTTGCAGCCAAATGATGGAACTAGAAAAGGTCATCCTGAGTGAGCTAACCCAGACTCAAGAAGGTTTTACATGGCATCTATTCACTTACACACACACACACACACACACACACACACACACACACACACACATACATGACCCAGTTCAGACCTATGGAGGCTGTGGGCATGGAGCCTCCATCTCTGTGAGGCTTGATTATGTTGAATTGGAGGATTTTTCTTGCAAGTAACAAGCTTTTTTGCATGGTCTCAAGTCTTCAGTTTTATCAATTTATATGATGGGCACAACATCTTTTCTTCAAACCACATAAGAATAGAAAGGATAAAAATAATCTTAAACCTGGACTTAGTAGTTTAGTAACACAAGGCTTTCCAGAGGAAAATAGTTTTTTATTAGAGTATGGGGCCAATTCTGTAATGTCAGAATTTCAATGTGTAAACATTAAGCTGAATGAAGTGAACAGTCTTCAGAAAATAGAAAAGGCAATCTTAATTATGTTAATAAGTACTTTTTTCTCTGAAACATATGGACCAACTAATTGTACATCATTTTCTCAAATAGCCTCCTCAAATATTTAATAAATATGAAAAATAGTTTACAAGGGGACTGTGGAAGTCATTACAGTACTATTGTTACTAACAGGAACTATTTTTACAAGATCATAGAATGTGGCCTCTATTCATTCAAGATATAAATGGCATCTTTATTATATTATTTTTTATTTTTTTGACACTCAGTACTTTTCATTGTAGATTGTTAGGGTTAATTCATGCTTGGAGAATAAATGGAAATAAATGCACCATGCATTAATAATTTATACTTATTCTGAAATTATGCAGATTTAAGAAATCTGAATATTTATGAAAACCAAAGTAGTCCACTGGTTCAGATGATCAGTGTGACAGAAAAATCAACATTGTCCTTGTCTTTCTACCTTTTCAAGCACAAGACAGAGTCAACTTATGACTAGAACAGGGACACAGAGATAAAGGGTATTCAAAATGCCCAAGGCTCTGTTTGAAGGTCGTCATTGTTAGTGGAGAAGGGAACAATCACACTATAGTGTGATTGTCAAGAGTGAGAAGATAAAAGAAGTTTCCATTCCCAATCATGATCAGAAAATAAATCAAAAAATAAACAAAGGAAGAATATCACAAAATACTAGGTTTCTCTTCAAGGGAAAGGTATAGGAAACAGTTTTAGAGTGCAAAGCTATCCTTACCAAGGACAGTCATGATTGAACTTGATTGTTGAGATTTTACAGGCACCCGCCACTTCATTCTATACGCATACACCTCATATGTACAAATGAGTGACAAATGCAAACATGAGCTAACATTACCTGATGTAGTGTAAGATTTTAGCTACACTGATAAAAGTGATGACAGCCATACTTCAACAATTCACTTTCTGGGCATCTTGCTTCCCTCATAAAATATGGGCACAGCATCTCTATCCAACTACACAGAGGTCTCATGTAACTTTCATGTGTTGCTAGTCAGGTTAGGGACAGAAATCAAAGTGAGAGGAAGTGATGTGAGGACTAGAAAACAAATGCCAAGATCAGTCTTGACTTTCTTTTTAAGTTTAAGAAGAAAAAATAAAATCCTCGATCAATCAACATGTATTTATTGAGTGAAAAAAATCTCATTAAAAATCTTAAATGTTAATTTTGACCTGAGAATTTTGACATGCTTTCAATTAGACCCTTAAAAAAACATTTTTTCCTCTTTGTGAAATCTTAAGAGCTTATATAATATCAATCAAAATATGTCTCAATATATGATCTCATGGAATATTAGTTTTGATGCATTGGGTTCTATTTTGGATAGAATAGAGTTACTTTAATTGTCTAGTATAAGCAAATAGACACTTAACTTTTCTAAAAATACTTTTTCAGTACTATCCTTAATGATAATGAGTACAATAAATCTCAGAAGTTGATGAAGAAATTAATTTTTTCTTGAGCTCTTCCTTTCTGTAATTTGTTTATAAGGTTGATCATTTAAAGTTATTTTTGAAGTAAAATTTTATGTTATAAACATCAGTATTGCAAAGAAAGAGGCATTTAGAAATAAGTAAATATTATTTTGGCTATAGACAGTCAGTGAAGTTTTTGAGGATGTTTGACTGATAAGAAATTAAAACTGCTGGGATAGAGCTTATTCTCCTTGGAGTATTTTCTTCTCAAACATTTGGATTTATTTGCATTTTAAATCTGATTATGAAGTGACCAAATTCTCGAAAATTTTGCAGTTGATTAGAAAAATATATAAGATATATGGGAAAATATAGTGAAAATCAAAGGGGTATTGCTTAGGAATGAATAAAAAAATCAATATCTATCACGAAATGATCATCAAATACTAGCCAAACATTCGCTGTTATGAAGGGAACTCCTAAGAGCGCCCAAAAGCAGTGGAAGGCTCATGTTCCAGTCAGTGAGTTAAAACCCTTCCCAAATGTCAGATGAGTCAGTCTAACAAGGCTTCTCCACTTCTAATTCTCTACACTAACAAGGTTAATCTAGCCACGAAGTAACAGTGAGGGCTTTCATAATTAATGCTGCAAAAAATACATAAACCAACAGCTAATTAGTCAGCCCTAAGGTCATCATCTAGCTGGCAGAAAATTAGTATTAGCAAAGATGCCTGACAGAGAGTGGGGGAGAGTAGGTCATGCTCTGGAAGTTATAATTTAACTAGTGAAGAGTTGTCAACATTACATTGAAGGTGTGGGAGGCATTTTTTTTTTTTACTTCCCTCCCTTTTACAAGAGGTATAAATTTCAGTAGCATTAGAAACAATTATGTCTAGAACATGTTGAGAAAACTCAGTGACTATGTCCTTTTAAAGTTTAATTATGAGATGAGACAAGAAAGAAAATCACTGTTTGTATTTTGGATTTTTCTGCTAAAAAAAAAATCTCATCAATTTATTCATGTAAGAAAAGCTGGTTAAATCATGGAATGAGTATGCCAGATGATAAATTTAACCTTTAAAGTGTGGTCGCATAAAAAATGTCTTACTTAGCATCTTTTTACACATGCCAACTTTCAATTAACATAGATTCCTAGAAAGAAATGTGAGAAGTAGAGAGATTAGAACAGCAAATTTACTACATAGACATATTTCTGTAAGTCTTTTGTTTAAGACATATAGAAACTGAAATTAATAATTACAAACTCACCTTTTCTTGGAAACCCCCATTTTGGATGCTGAGTGAAAGGAAATGTTCTTTTCAATAATACTCTATGAGTGGGATGAATGAACAGAAAAGAAGCTTTGCATTTTAAATGAAGTTAATTGTAAGAGTAAATGTCAGTGCACAAAAAGGTGATGATGAAAGAACTTGGTATCAATAAAATTGTTGACGAAAGTATGGAAGATAGACTGTGAAAATGATAATGGGGTGGTGAGGCTGTAGGTCATTGGCAGAAGGATTTCTTATAATGTTAGGACCCTAAGGTTTGAAAATTGAGAACTAATTCTTAAGAGTTGGCTAAAAATAATTATATAAATTATTTTATTGCTATTTCTTGAAATGCCATTTAATGATTAGAGAGAATTACTTAATCTTATGAGTCTAACGTAGAATACATTGATCATATTGTATTAAGAAAGATGATACTGTTAAGAGTTATAATATGGTATATCATATATATATATATAATATTAAGATAAGTTGATATCTCTAAGTCTGTGGAATAATTCTCACCAAACTGAAGAGTGGCAGTATCTAGGAAAAACAGGAAATTAAAGTACATAAACAGTCCAGGGTTTTCATTTAGTTGTATCTCAGTATTGTTTTATTTTTTTTTATTTTGTAAGCACTGAGTAATTCTGATCACCTTATATGATTAATTCTAGGAGATATTCCATTCATAAGGAGTATTTGGGAATAATAAGTATTGAGTAAATGCTTTAGGAAGGATTACATATTTTGATGCTATTATTTTGAAGTATTTGGGCTTTAGCAATTTGTGTTGTGAACTTATTATAAACAGAAATCCAATGTGATGCTTTTGAGTGGTTTAGTTTGAAGCTGTGAGATCAAATTGTCATCTTAGGTGAGTGACATAAGAAGGCTTGTACAGGTAGGAAGTAAGTGAAGAAAAAGATTTACAAAGAAAAAGAATTCCCCAAAGTCAAGAAAAGAGACTTAGTAAACCATTCAGTTTTTCTGAGTCTTTTAAAGGGGAAATCCAAGGAAATGAGTGACTTTCTATTGGTGATTTTGGACCAGCAGAAGGTACTGAACATTCAAATCCATTACAGAACTTGTGTGTTACTAAGTTGGTATGCTAGTTGCTTTCTGCTGCAACTAGCTGTGATTAGAACCCCATGGTTGAGGTCACTTATGGGAAGTGTTTATTTTGGCTTCTGGTTCCAGAGGGAGGAAAGGAAGCCCATAATGGCCAGGGAGGCATGGCAATAGTCAAGTCAAAGCAGGAAGCTGAGAGATACATTCAACACATCACAGCTAGCACAAACAGGCAACAGGGATTGGGATGATATAGTGATGATTTTCAGACTTCTGTTGAAAGTGAGGGAGTCTTCTACTCATTTTTCTCTTTAACAGCAATATAAATCCAACAGCATTAGAGATATTTATGTTTAGAATGTGTTAAGAAAACTCAAGAAATTATAGGATATTAAGGTTTTAAGTATAAAATCAAGTAGGAGTTCATAGTTTTGGAAGCTGCTGGCTCTGTACTTCCTGTATAATCAGATACATTTATCTCTCTCAGGTCTCTGATGTGGTTGAAGACTAGACTGCTAGATCCTCATAGTTAAATTTTTAGTTGTTTAGGAATGAAGAGGGTGTTCTGGATCTAAGAAGAGATTGTTAAAATTGTGATGCAAGTTAGGATGGAAGTCTAGTTGGATATAGAACTTTAAACTCATGGAGATAGTTGGATAGCAGAATGTTAAAGTCAGTTTCCAAATACATATGAACTGGACATTGGGAATGTATGCTAAGCCTTATAATTCTCAAAAAAATATATGAGTTCTTTAGTGGATTGGTAAGGGCTTTTGGAATGCAGATCAACCTGACACATGGCAGTGTATGGTCCTGGACAACCAGGAGAAGGCACTCTGAATGCTCCTGAAACTGAAAAGGGCATTTGGCTTTTCTGAAGTAGACAGAGCCCCCCCCCCAAAAAAAAAGCCTCCTTTTGAAGCCACGGCTCTGAGAGAGGCGCAGAGCAGCATCTTGTGGAGGGTCGTGGCCAAGGACCTAAAAAGGACCACAAGAGAGCCCAACAGCTATGAATTACTATGAGAACAATGCCCTACTTAAGCCGGAGAGGGATGATTCCTCAAGAGAACTGTAGAGAGATCCAAGCCTCGAGAGATATAGGTGTGAAGACATATGCCAGCTGCTCAAAGTGAGGTTCTGATGACAGAAAATGTCTCAGAAAGGGGATCTAGTCATAAGCCAGCCCAAGCAGTCTGACACAAAAGGCGTGGTATAGAACCTGCTGAGAGAAAGTTCGTAAAAAAAAAAAAAACCAAACCAAACCAAAACAAAAAAAACCTGGGGACTGTAGACATCTGTCCATGGGCCCAACAGTCACCGAATGAGTGAACAAGGCACAAGGAGGCAAGAGGAGCTCTTAGTACACAGTGAAGGTCTTGAAAGCAGACAAAAGGGTAACCCCTGTCACATGAGGATGTGACATAGTCCCAGACCAGTGATTTAGCCCTGAAAGGCATTGAAGCAAAGGCAAGGCTGCAAGACCAAGGACTAAGCCTCACAGCACAGCACCTGCCCTGAGGGGTTCAACTAGTTCAAATGGGGGCGCACGGTGTTCATGGACAGTCTCAGCCGACTGAAGCCAGCCCCAGGCATAGCAGTTGAAGCAAGCTGGTCGCCTGAGCCGGTTTGCGAAGCTAGGCTCTCAGCCTAAGGAGAAAGCCTCAAACATAAGCTGAATTGAGGTGGGGGCTGCCAAAATAATGCCAGAGCCAGACTGTTGAATGCTGTTTGAGGTGTGCTTGACTGACTAAGTTGCCCTAAGGACCCACGGCTTAGCATCCTTTCAAAAGGGAAGGGTAAGGTTAAGTGTTGTTAGGTATTAGATGTTGTTAGGTTATAGGTGTTTATTAGGTATTATTATTATTAAATATATTTTAATAAAATTTCATTTGCAATAAAATGAGACAAGAAACAAATCCTTCTATTTGTATTTCAGAAATTTCTGCAAAAAAAAAAAAACCAACAACAACTTCTCAAGGGACATGTCCAGGGACATAATTCCTCCCTCAAGGCTTCATATCCTAAAAGTTCCTTATCTCCCAAACAGTGCTACTACCTAGGGACCAAGTGTTCAAATAAATGAGCCTATAAGATATGTATCTCATTCCATCTACCACATATAGTATAAGAGGGAGTGGAATGCAGAGCAATTAGAAAGAAATAATAAAAGCTTGAGATGATTGAAATATTAGCTGCCATGACTGGATATCCATTGATGTATACATGTATTAAAATAATACATGGTTAATCATAACACAGTCATACAGAGACATTATAGAACAAAGAAATGTATATATCTATTTGTATACAATAAAATGAAAATCAGCTTTACTCACAACGCCTCAAAACTGGAAATGCTAAAGCAGAATAGGTAAACAAAATGTGCAATATTCACATATAGAGTCAAAATTATGGATGATTAGTATTTATGAAAAAGCTACTTGTCTTTTTTTTTTTTTATAAATACTTTATTTTTTTTTCTTCAAGT
>CAJQZJ010033894.1:1020814-1155506 GCA_907164525.1 Lophiomys imhausi | reverse complement strand
TTTCTCAAGCCCATGCACTCCTACATAGGAGAGGAAGAAGGATACAGTACCTAGAGATACTTAAAAATAAAATGTGAAGCTCTGACCACTTGATACCAACCGTCTAAAACGGTCTAGGATAGTTAAAACATACTCCTAGTCATGCAAACATGTCTCTTTGTTAGCTACTATGACAGTCTATCACAGATATTCTTTAAACTACCCAGTAATCAAGTTGCTAAGAGACAAGCAACATTTGCTTATCTAAATACAAGAGATGGTTAGGGCATCTTCAAAAACCCGTAGAGATCTGCAGAATATGGCATTCAAAGATGTTATCTTAAATCAAGATTTTTTTTTGATAAAGCTACTTGTCTTAAGTTGTAATTATGAATTTAAAAAGTAAGCTAATAAGTAAATTACACAAGTTACTATTGCACAATGGAGTCAATGAAAGGAGAGACAGAAAACTGAGGAAATGACTTTATCGGCCAGTTTATTTTGGAAGATGGAGGCTGCAGCCTTTCAATAACTGCCTTACCTTTTATTCTAAGGAGATACTTATACAATATTTGTTATGGGAAAGTTCATTGATCCCAGACAGGTGATGCCTCATATGTACCTAAAGTAGCATCTTCTACATATGGACAGGTGATGTCTTTTTCACAAGCTGCCTGGTGGTTCTAAAGAAAATAAAAGTGTCCATGTTTCTATGTTGATAAAAGCAAATTGTTACATGCTGTGGTCACTGTTTCTGTCCATCATTTTACAGATATGAACTCTGTGGAGTCCTAAGGACATAAGGAATATTGCTTTCTTACCCAACATCATTAAAAAGTAAACCTTTCTAAGTTTTCTAAGATATCACCAGACTGATTTTCATAGTGGTTGTACAAATTTGTACTCCCACCAGCACTGGACAAGTGTTTCCCTTTCTTTGCAGCCTCGCCAACATATGCTGTCTTTTGAGTTTTTGATCTTAGCCATTCTGACAGGTGTAAGACAGAATCTCATAGTTGTTTTGATTTGCATTTCTCTGATGATTAAGGATATTGAGCATTTCTTCAAGTGTCTCTCAGCCATTTTAGATTCCTCTTTTGTGAATTCTCTGTTTAGAACTGTATTCCATTTTTTGATTGGGTTACTTGGTTTGTTGGTGTTTAATTTCTTGAGTTCTTTATAGATTTTGGATATAAGCCCTCTGTCAGATGTGGGGTTGGTGAAGATTTTTTTTTTCCAATCTGTAGGTTGCCGTTTTGTTTTAATGATAGTGTCCTTTGCCTTACAGATGCTTTTCAGTTTCATGAGGTCCCATTTATTGATTGTTGATCTTAGGTCCTGAGCTATACCCAGCCATACCACTTCTCGGCATATCCAAGAGATTCCTCACTAATCCACAACGACATCTCCTCAACTATGTTCATAGCAACTTTATTTGTAATAGCTAGAAATTGGAAACAACCAGGATGTCCTTCAACTAAAGAATGAATAAAATAACTGTGGTACACAATGGAATAGTACTCAGCTATCAGAAACAAGGAAATCATGCAATTTGAAACCAAATGGATGGAACTAGAAAAGCTCATTTTGAGTGAGCTAACTCAGACTCAGAAAAATATACATGGGATATATTCACTTATAACTGGATTTTAGACATTATAGTACCGGATAACCATCCTACAATCAATAGACCCAAAAGAACAGAAACAGGGACTTGGTTACTTGTTTACTGGGACACCCCACCCTAGTGGAACTGCCATGTATGCCTCCTGTGCAAGAGGAAGCTCTTAGACCTCATGTGACTAATGAACTGAGGGAGATTGATACAAGGAGACACTCCACACTGGAGGCATGGGAGGGGTGGGAGAGAGGATAGAGGGTGGGAGGAAGGGGCTGGGAGGGGGTGGAGGGAGGGGATGGCAGTGGAGTTGTAAGGAAGTAATAAATAAATGTTTTTTTTAAAAGTAAACCTTTAAGATGGTAATATCAGTGGACAATTAATACATAAGAGAAAGTAGTCATTAGCAAGGAGGAAGTTATGAGAAATTGTTCCTAGTGTCCTGTAAAGACCTTACATGTGTTTTCCATAGATGCTACACTTAGAAACAAAAACATCAGAATTGTTAGAGAAGTAAATCTAAGTTACTTCCAGCAGGGGGTTTGAATTAAGAAAGGTGAGACCTTTAGGGTTCTTGTGGTTTGTTGTACTCATTTTATTTGGGTGATGAGCAGTTACTTTCTGATCCTTATGATTTTTAAGTTTATGTAGTTTATGTATATAGCTTATAGTTCAAAAAGAGATTGACTGCAAATAAAAATGCCACTTATGGATTTTCCTAGTCCTCTATATCATGTTTTATTGTGATCTCAGGGAGAAAATAATATTTATTATATTCCATCCTCCTCTCTGTCTCACACTCTTTTTTCTGTCTCTTTCTATACTTGTCTCTCTAACCTTAGAAATTAGCTAAAAATTATATTTACAGATAACAAATCAAAATGTTCATATAGTTCTATATATTAGATGGTCTGTGTTTTTATCTCTTGGAGCACATTCCATATTGATGCATACAGGTTTGTGTATTGTTTGAAATAAGAAATGTAATAATTTCTGTATATCATTTATAAACACACACACACTCTCTCTTTCTATATGCATAAATACATGCATATATGTGCATATGTACACATATATACAGAATTATTTTTGTTTTACATAGTATTTTCACAGAAGAAATAATGTTATTATAATGATATTATTTTATGTAAAATTTGCTGATGCTTCATAAATATAGCAACAGTGTGTTCATTTGGAAAAATTGCAACAAAATATAGTAATATTTTTTTCTGAGACAAATGCCTCAGAATTCATTTTCAAAAATGGCATCAATTTACTTTTTTACACAAGAAGTATACAAAGGAGGTCTTTTTGTAAGATGGCGTTAGAAATCTTCTCTGTATGCATGTGTGGTATGTATGTATATTTGTATAATACAATTGTGAGGAGAAACATAGAGAGATTCACTTTCCAGGATACGGTAGCCTGAATTTACAATCCTTACATTTTAGCTTATCAACTATTGAAATTGCAGGGGTTTGCTTCACAGCCAAGTTAATATTAAAGGCCTTTGAAATTGCTTTAATATTTATTAATATCAAGCACTTAATGTCTTAAAAATAGCTTAAACATTCATATTCTGCTCAGGGAAACAGATCAAAACATTGGTGAACTACCATCATGCGAACCTTTCTCTGCAGCACATGGGAACAAATGTAGAGACCTGCAGCCAGACAAGAAGAGAGTGAGAGAACTTGGAACACTCCACTGTAAAGGGAGCTCAGGGAACCATATGGAAGAGGATGAAGAAAGAGATGCAGAAAAGAAGCAAGGCCTTCTAGAAACAATGGGACTGGCATACATACGAACTCACAGAGACTGAGGCAGCAGGCACAAGGTCTCTGATCCAGATGGAGTCCTAGAACTAAAAGAAGTGGACATACTCCTCTATTTATAATATAGAAGCCATCTCCAATTGATAACTACCCTCAAATGAAAACCTAGTTAAGAGTAGGCTGCATGGCCATCTGTGGATAGATGGCCAATAAAATATAAACTCAAGGGCATCATTGGATGTTCCTAGTCTCAGTGTCACACTAGGACTCTTCCTTCTCTTTTTTGTTTTTCTTTTCATTTTAAAAATATTACCTTTTATTTTTAATTATATCACACACACACACACACACACATATATATGTATATATGTGCTGTCAACAAATTGCCAAAAATGTATGTATAGCTAAAAAATGTCAGTTACATAAGAAGAGAAGTGAAGCAGGGCAGTGCTAATCTCAGTGTTGGTTGATTATTAAGCACAAATTTGCAAAAAAAAAATTCTTTAAGAAGAATGTGCCATTAGTGATTTTTTAACTCACCACTAATTTTCTGACTTTTCTGTCCTGTTACTGCGTCATAAGCAGATAGATATTATGACTGTGTTTGTTTATATGTTTATGTTGTGTTATGTTTTTTATTTGAAAAGAATTGAAATTTTTTTTAATAATTTATTTTTTATTTCTTCAAGTTACATCTCAATCACAATCCCCTCCCTACTTGCCCCTCCAGTCCCACCCTTCCACCCTCCTCCTCCTCAACCCCCCAATCCTCTTCTCTTCTTTTTTTTTTTTTTTTAGATTAAGGTATTTCTTTTTTCCCCCCAACAGCTCTCCCTTTCAGTCCAAAAAATGGTTCTTTTCCTTATAACTATAAATACAATACAAAACAACAGAAATAAATAGGCCACAATTATAAGAGTTATATGGCTTAGCATACATTCCCAATGTCCAGTCCATATGTATTTGGCACCTGACTTTACCATTCTACTATCTAACCATCTCCATGAGTTTAAAGTTCTATATCTAACTCAGCTTTCATACTAACTTGCCTCATAATTTTAAAAATATCTTCTTAGATCCAGAATACCCTCTTGATTCCTAAACAACTCAAAATTTAACTATGAGACTCTAGCTATCTATTCTTCAACCACCTCAGAGACCTGAGAGGGATAAATATATCTGATTATATAGGAAGTGCTGGGCCTGCAGCTTCCAAAACTAAAAAATGACATACCAGTGGCTGCCTGGACAGTTCCCATTTTCTCTCCATACATTACAGCATCAATCTTCAGCCATTTGGCCCCATTTCTTAGGATAATTAAGAAACGGAAACTAATAGTCATGAAAACGTGTCATTTTGTTAGTTACTATGACAGTCTATCACAGTTATTTTCTAAGCTACTCAGAAATCAAGTTGCTAAGAGACAAGCAATATTTGCTTATCTAAATATAAGAGATAGATAGGGCATCTTCAAAAACCTCAAGAGATCTGCAGAATATGGCATTCAAAGATGTTTTCTTCACTTAAGATTTTTTGATATCGAGACATGTCAGCTCCTGACAGCACCCCCTATTCTACTCCAAGTGGAGATGAGCATCGAAGAATCTCCAGTGGGAGATGATTGAATTGGTGGTAAGCCGTTCTCTTGGCAAGAAAAATCCCTTGCTTCAACTGTAGACAGACTTCAGTCCAAAAAGGACAAAACTTGGAAGCAGATAAGTCGACAGCCTATCTCTGCCAAGACAGGGTAGGTAAGTCCTTCATAATTCCTGCTCTACAACCAATGTCTGTCAGAGAATTGAAATTTTCAATAGCTTTGTAATTCTTTCCAACCTCGTACTAGTTTGATGTGTTCCTTCTCAATAGAACAGATACAGTGATGAAAATAACCAAAATGAAATTAAGATAAAATACAGCAAAAAACCTTTGCCAACTTATAATTACATCAAAGCCTGAAGAATTGTCTTGTATACATATGTTGTCTCGCCTAAGACTTGCTGTTATTACTCTCCTACATTACCTTAGAATGGTATGTTCAAAAAAGTAACAAAATGAAACCTAATCATTGAAAAACATGCAGTGCTTGTTTTAATAGACATGTGCTAATATTGGACAAAAATATTTGTTCACAAGAGTAACCAATGCTCTTTATCCATATTCATTCTTAGGTCTTGGACATACATATAACCATGTGCTATCTATGCACAACTACAACAGAGAAAATAAATGGATATATATTATTAGTAAGAGTAAAGCCATTTTCCTTGGTTCCTATTCACTGTATAATTTGATTTCTTGAAATATGAAATCTTAATCATTATTATTTATTCACCATAGGTGTTCAAAGTTGTGCATTTTACATTTTGATTTGAAGATTCAAAGAGCCCTTTGCTAGGAAAAAGCCATTTCTATGATTATTTTATGAAATACAGTTCACATGAAAATTGAGTATATATAGAAAGTAATTTTTTTCAACTTTAAAAAGTGAGCTTGCCTTGTTGTCTAACCTTGTTCTTTTTTATATTTTGATCCCATGTTTCCCTCCTTTCCACAGCTTTAAGAAAGTGGGAGGTAAATGAGAAATGTTTGTTGACTTATTATAAAACACCCAGAATTTCTTATATGGCTTCTCCTTATATGAATCTTTGCAAAAATGGATCTTTGATTACACCTATGGCTCTATGCAAGTTATGATTTGTGATGTCAGGGAAGACTAGCAATCATTTTCAAAACTTTTATTGCAATTCAGATCAAATCCACTGTGGTAAAAAAAAAAAAACTAGTCAAGTGTTTTGCTAACTAGATACTCTCATTCTCATTGTGGAGTGCGTTAGGAGGTCCCCTTTATTCATATCAGCTGTATGGTCTAATTTAAAAATAATTCCAAACATTTTACATGCTCCCTTCTTTTTAAAGAGCACTCCTTAAAAATGAAAAGGATTCAATCACTTTTTTGAGGCATACAGAGGGTACAATAAATAAATGTAAGCCCCATCAGTGCAGGTCTGATGGTTTCTGATTTAAATAGTTTTTATTAAATATGAAATGTCCAAATTACCCAATCATTGTCTCCTGAAAGATAAACACAGCTTTTCCAGTCCTTTCTTCCGAGCCTTATCTCAGCACTGCAGGATGTCAGTTGATAATGTTGCCTTCATGTTAGACAAGCAGACAAAATAATTTGATTGTACTGCTTGCTGTGTTGTTCTAAGCTGTTCTCTAAGAACTAAAACCACTTTGTTTCCGGTGGCATGACAAAGCCCATTACTTTCACTTTTTTTGAACTCTTTAAAAAGCTTCAACATCAATAAGATTGCGCTCAGAGCTCACTGGTATAATATGTCTAGCTTTGTCATCTATCCAGCCACCGGTAGACATGAAATAAAAGTTAAGATGGTAGAAAAAATGTTTATCATGCTTCCAAAACATGGACAAATTACACATAATTACTTTTTAGAGTGACAATTACTGACATGAATGTTTAAAGTCAAGTTTTAAATAAATTATTCACAAACCTATAAATATATATTTAAATGTGAGGCAGTAACTTCTGTGCTGTCTGAATATATGTTTACAGAGATAATACTCACAGAAGTAAGTAAAATGTACATTTTAAATTATTATTTTCTGTGAACAGCAATCAAATACCATCATTTTAAAGCAATAACTTATACAATACTTGGGAGAGAGGAACACATGATATGTAAATGTGAACTCAGTGTAGAGTCTTCTTTGTTTGAAAGAGGAAAATAAATTGAGTGAGTAGTTGTTTCAGAAAAATAAGCATAAATAATAATAGGGCATTGTAAAAGTAGATTTAAAAATCAAAGATCAATAACAATGGGTCTCTGCTGTATGTCCAGATGTAATTAACACTTACCAATTTTCATTTTCTGACTGTTAAGATGAAAATAAAAATGTCACAAACAGGAAGATTTGAGGACACAATTAAATCATTAGTCATCAAGACTATACAGATACCTGACCAGTCTTGTCCTCAGAGATATTACAGTTTACTTGAGTGAGAAGAAAAATATAATCAAATCATTGGCCACAAAAATGTTCAATCTTGAATGTGTGAAATTCTACAAAGAACTCCTGCATGACTTCAACATATCTCCCATTGGGGACACAGTGATGTTCTCTGGAAAACTGTGAAAGGTTTTTTGTAGGGATTGGCTGCTGGGGTTTGGTGAACTGATTAAGGTAACTGGAAAAAGGAGGAATATTCAAGGTGGAAGATTTTGGTTTATGAAGACATTTTTTAAAAGAGGATTCTGAAGGACTCACAGGTAGAAAGGAGAACACACTGATAGGAGAGAGAGATAGAAGGACAGATACCACACATCTTTGGAGAGAATTATGAAGATTTCTGTTTACATGCACTAGGAAGTGTTTAAAAGACACCACTCTGTGGCACTGTGAAGTGACATGGATTGACACTATAAACCTTCAAATACCACTGATGCTAGATTTGGTCCTCATTCTCATCAATGCTGCACTGAAATGGTACCTGTTCTTTTGTCTCCCTCTCTTTTTAAGTATTGTTCTTTTTTCCTTGCCTACATTAATGTTCAATTGGTTTCAATGTATAACAATAAGTAACGAAACATAGCATTTTTGCAATGATATTACAGGATAGGTGTTTAACTAAAATCCTGTTAGGTCATTCCTACATTTTTAAACAGGAATTCTCTTTCAGAGGAAAAAGGCATCTCACACCTCAGCATTGAAGCAACTGTATTTTAATTAAGTTTAGAAATGTGCTTTAAGAAGATCAAATATCTAGCAATATGCTTAAATTAATCATGTAGTTGAAGATATGAAAATATATACATATATGCACAACATTTGTTTCATATTTTGCTTAACCTAAATATGTAATGTTTGGATGAACATGGATTCATGATCCCCTTCCCTAAAATTAAACAAACACACACACACACACACACACACACACACACACACACACACTCACACACACTCACACCATTTTTCAGGACTCAGTGAGATGTTTAGTGTGACAAAAATATCAGGAATCTTTTCTAAGAAATATCATATTTTACTCACTTAAAAACTGTAGAGGTGATCATGTTATCCAAACCCTCTGAGACACGAAATCTTCATCAGAAAAATGAAGGCTCTTATTGAAAATGGCCCTTAAAATGTTTCTAGAATAGTATTGTTAGAGAGCCTTTAACTTGTGATTATTAAAAAAAAAAAAAAAAAAAAAAAAGAATCCCAATGAACTGCTGCTGGGAGACGCCCATCAAATCATCTCCTTCTGCTCATCTGAACACTATTATAAAACAGCATTTGGGAAATTTTCAAATAAATTTTGTCCATATGAACATATCATTCCCAAATTAGAATCTAATAAGTTTTATGCTAAAATTTTTGAAAAGACTATCTTAAAGAATTACTTGTATTGCTCAGTTATAGGCACCAATAGGTTAAGTATCATATTGTTTTCTTACTGTGATTATACACCTCAGAATAGGAAACACAAGCCAGATCTTGTTAAATATATGAATTGATGTGCACATCTGGTTAAAAGGTGTTCCCTTTGCATCATCTCTAAGGACATGGCCAACTTCTTGATTCTGAGGGATCAACATTGATTTCCAGTGTTTACCAGCAATTGTAGATGACTAGCAGTTAAAAAACCATCAGCCCCGTCACATTTTTCAAAGAACAGAATCCCTTTCCAGATGGCCCTTCATTTGGCTAATGGACAGCCTAAGGGGATAAAAATGGCACCTGTTGTAGGAAATCAACAGTATTAATAACAACACAAAAACCAACCATTCACTTGATGGCAAAAATCCAAAAAATGAATTTATCAGTTTCTTTCAAGAATTAGTTTGTAGTGTTCACCATTGCATCACTCTAAAGTTTGATCTCCATCAGTTTTTCTACACAGTTCTCAAATAATGATACATAATAGGAAGAACTTCCCTTGTTCTATACTCAATAATGTGTATTTTAAAAAGAATAAACATTTTGAAGAGCAAAATAATTTCAATCATTTATACCTCATAAAATCAGTAGTTTTAAAAGCTACTTGTCATGTGGAATTAAATTGAAAATAGTACTTTTGAAACTCAGGTAATTGCTGGGGGAGTAAAAAAAAAATCTGTCTTTATGGAGGATATTGTCACTTGTGTGGTTGGCCTAACAATCATGAGGTGTGTAGCCACAGCAGTACATCGACTTAGTGGGTTATCAGTAAAATGGGAAGGCATCAAGTTGAGGAGGATTGGTGTTGGTGCATATGGAGGAGTTGGAAGGGGAAAGTGAGGATACAGATATATGGTTATGTTTCACTGAATACTTTTGCATTTGTTAAAGAAAGAGAAGAATACTAAACTGATATGACAAGTCAGGCCCCTTTGATTCATCATATACTGAGTAACGTCTCATACATGATGAGCCAACACAACCCAACTGTTCACTTTTCTTCTAAGAAGGCTGTTTTTGTTTTCCCTTAATTCTAGAAAAAGTGATTTGTCTATTCTTCTACTTGTGTTCAGTCTCTGTTTTCTCATCATGATAATGAGTCCAGTCATAAATTCCCATCATTAGATGTTTATTATCTGTCTCTGTAATTTTGGTGATTGGAAAGGCTTCAGGTAAAATGTAATGGTGAGTAATCCACCTCAAGAGGATTTTACTGAAATAATTTTGTCCAGGCATCTACATAGATGGCAGTTTATTAGATGTGGAGTCTAATCCATAGAAGACAATCCTTAATCCTTATTGTGCATGTATTATACTTCTACTAATAATTTTTTTCAGTTTTGTGGGACATGCATATTTAAACCATTGCATTCTAGAGAAATGATAACCCCAGATTTATTATACTATTTGATGTTTTTAAATTGCTGTTGATTTTAGTGAACCAATAAAGCTGACACATTCCAGAATTTCCATATTTGATGACAAACGGGTATATTTCAAAAGTGACAATCTACACCTTTTAAAGAATGAAATTCTGATTTTCTTGTTTGCTACCTTTTTTTTTATTAAATAATTTATTTTTTTTTCTTCAAGTTACATCTCAGTAACAAACCCCTCCCTATTCCCCCTTCCTAACCCGCCCTTCCACCCTCTTCCCCCCAGAAGTTTCCCCTTTCAGTCCAACAGATGGTTCCTTCTCTTATAACAGTATTATACAAAACAATAGATATAAATATGCCACTTTTATGAGAGTAAATTGGCCCAGTATACCTTCCCAATGTCCAGTTTATACATATTTGGCCCCTGACTTTAACATTCTACTATCTAACCAACTCCATGAGTTTAAAGGTCTATATGTGACTCAACATTCATACTATCTTGCAACACACTTTTAAGAGTATCTTCTTAGATCTATAACACCCTCTTGATTCCTAAACAGTTCAAAATTTAACTATGAGACTCTAGCTGTCTATTCTTCAACCACCTCAGAGACCTGAGAGGGATAAATATATCTGCTTATATAGGAAGTGCAGGGCCTGCAGCTTCGTTTGCTACTTTTTAATGTTTACTTGTTACTTTAGGTTACATCACCATCACAGTGTCCTCTTTCCACCCCTCCCAGTCCTGCCCTCCCACCCTCTACTCCCATCCTTTCCATCCCACTCCTCCGGAGTGGACTGTCCCTACATATCAGTCTCCCGCTCCAGTTCAGCAGTCATATGAGGGTCAAGAGCTTCCTCTTGGAGGCACTGGGGCTCTACAAGGCAGCCCTACTAGGGCAAAGTGTCTCTTTGACATGTAACAAAGTTGGTGTTCCTGATCTTTTTGGTGTGTTGGTTGTAGGATAGTTACCCTGTACTATATAGCTAAATTCTGATGATAAGTGAATAGATGCCATGTGCATTCTTTAGTTTGCTACTTTTTGCGTTTAATATTTCTTCCTATAATTCTACAGTAACCAAGAATCAAATGTCAACAGCATGCCTGCATATCATTATGTGAGTTGGAGCCCTAAGGGGCATGGTGAAACTTCAACAGTCTCCATAGCTCACTGAGCAATTCACTAACATGAAGAGAAGTCACATTTCTGGTCCAGGCCTCATTATGATGCTGACATCCACTCCAGCACCTTTGGTGACAAAGAAGGGGAATAATTAGCAGTGGGATATCTCACCAAGTTTCACACATTAGGCAAACCCACAAGATCAAAAACTATTTCACATAATCACACAATTACATTTACCATGAAAGAAAATGAGGCTTTATGACTGTAATGTTCTGTTTTTGGTATTTGCTTAAAATATGTAAGAAAGGCTACAGGGTCAGTTTTAAATATTATTTTATCAAGATTTTTCAGAATATACAAAATTATCTTAATGAAGTAAATATCCAAAATCTACTATTACTCAGCCAAGGATCTGCCTCTCTGTTCAATCAGAGAAAAATATTGTGTTGGCATTTTATTATGTTAAACTTAAAAATAGTAAATTCCAAAGTAATTGACCAAGGGGCACTGCCAAATTTCATATTGCATTCTTAGCAAATTCAGTAAAAACCTTAAATAATGATATTTAGGCCATTTACCCCAAAAAACTTCATTTCTTTTGAGTTTACAATATATTAAGAAGATGTAATATTTAGGAAGAAACACTTTTTTCTACATTTGCCTATAATATAAAACTAAATCTAAAACCACACACACCCAGGAACAAAGAAGATAAATTCGTGAGATAAAATTTCATTGATAACTCAACCAAACATCACTGTTAACATCACATAGACTTTATGAATTTTGTAACTCATGTGCACTTGGAAATTTGATATTCTATCTTGAAAGGACATGGAAATCTGTCACCTCATGAAGAACTTGAGTGCTATGTTTGCATGTTGTTTTGAACATTTTAGTAACCTACAGACAAGCTTCATAGAGAGAGATGAGTGACTAGAATATCCATGATCTGGGTTCATTATAGAGATGATAACTGTTGATAAGCTCTCAAATTTCTCAGAGAAAGGAAGTAATCTATAAAAAAATGTATTAAGGTAATTAAGGGCATGCTTATTTGACAATATTTCTAAATTTGGAAGATTAGATCAAAAACTCAAATGACAGCACATGCTGGCGGCATTGTGAGGAAAGGGGAATACTCCTCCATTTTTGGTGGGAATGCAAACTTGTGCAACCACTATGGAAATAAGTCTGGTGATATCTTAGAAAACTTGGAATAGCCCTACCTCAAGACCCAACCATACCACTTCTGGGTATATACCCAAATGCATCCTCACCAAACCACAAGGACATAGCCTCATCTATGTTCATAGCAGCCTTATTTGTAATTTCTAGAAACTGGAAACAATCCAGATGTCCCTCAACTGATGAATGGATAAAAAAATGTGGTACATTTACACAATGGAATACTACTCAGCTATCAGAAACAAGGAAATCATGCAATTTGCAGCCAAATGGATGGAACTAGAAAAGCTCATCCTGAGTGAGCTAACCCAGACTCAGAAAGATGCACATACATTCACTTATAATTGGATTTTAGCCATATAGTTACAGAATAGCTATCCTACAACCAACACACCAAAAAGATCAGGAACATAGACTTTCTTACCTATCAATGGGAAAATTTGCCCTAGGGATGCTACCATGTAGGCCCCCAGTGCAAGAGGAAGCTCTTAGCCCTCAGATAACTGTTGAACTGAGAGGAGGTGATTTGTAGGGACATTCCATATGGGAGGAGTGGGATGGGTGGGAGAGGGAGGAGAGGGTGGGAGGATTGAACAGAGAGGGGTGGAAAGAGGGCACTGTGATGGAGATGTAAATTGATGTAATAAATAAATATCATAATAAAAATCTTTTTTTATAATCTTATCAATGTCAACACATAAAATTACAAGATTTGGTCAAAGACTAATTCTGTAATTCTACTTCTAGGCTTAAAATATATAAGAATCAAATAACATTCTAGCTATATTATAACATATACAGTTTAATGAGGTTTCTAATTCACATTTTGGGATCATGAGAGTGGGTGAGCTGGTCCTGTCCCTCGCTGGCTGCAGAACTCAGGAGAGGGAGTCCTGGACCTCTCCTGGGAAATACAGTAGAACTGGCCCTAATGGCAAAGGGACAGGTGAGCCAGCCCTGAGGGCATGATAGCTTGAGAGCTGGCCCAGCTCCTTCCAGGCTGCAGCACCTTGGAGAGTGCTCCCCATGTCTTGCCTGGGCAGCAGAGTGGAGTTGGTTCTGCAGATGTGGGTAAGGGTGAGCTTGGGTGCAGCCATGAGAGCAGGAGAACTGGCTGACTGTACCTCCTGATGATGGAGGCATTGGGTGGCCTAGCTGGAGGAGTGCTGGAGAGCTTGTCCTGGTGGTGTGGATAAGGGAGAGATGTTGTGTTGACCAGCTCAGCTAACATCCAGGCCTAGTTCCAAGGCTCTGAGTTTTCCCACATCAAAACCTTTAGCATCTGCAAATAGTTGGGACTTGTGAAAGGGTCAGAACTTGTGAAAGAGCCAGTTCTGCTGTTACAAAACTTCAGAATCTCCATGACAAGGCAACAACAGGATAACCGGGAGGAGACCCAGTGAGGATCCAAAAGGCCTTAAACCAGACAAATAAATGATTGCAATGAACATTTCAAGTAAAGATGTTTGTGCAGAGGGACACACTATGACATATACAGCTTCCATATTGAGAGGTTTTCTATGATTTGGGTTTGTGTGTGTGTGTGTGTGTGTGTGTGTGTGTGTGTGTGTGTGTGTGAGTTTTTTAATTTTATGGGGGAGGTTGCAAGAGTGAAGGGCAGATGTGATGGAATAGGGAGACGAGCAGGACTGGGTTGCATGATGCAAAGCTCACAAAGAATCAATAAATTGTTAAAATATTTTGCATGCAATAAATTCTCAATGTGTGTTAAATAATAATTTATGTAATGTCAGACATAGTAAACCATGAAAATTTGCCTCCATATACTAAGCTGGGAACAAATAAGCATTGATAGTCTCACTTGCATGCAATTTTATTCAGCTTATGTGGCACAAAAGCCTTCCTTTTTATCTGAGGTACAATACTTAAAGAATGACAATATAGAGCTATTTTCTTTCAAAATTGTTTTCATAAAGGATATGATTTATTACACTAGAATCTTTTACTCTTAACTAACTGCAACTTAGTGCTAATTATTTCCTAAATTTTCATTTTTTATTCCACTACTCTCCTCTGTTTCTGGAAACCATTTTTATACTATCAAACATGTGCCCAAGTCTCCCATATGAATGAAAATACATGATATGTTTCTTTTTCTATTCATGTTTTATTACACTTAGCATACTGACCCTCAGTTCCACTCATATTGTAGAAAATGAAAGGAAATCATATTTTTATAGCAGAACATGATTTCCTTGTTTATATGTATCATGTTTTGTTTATGGGTTCATCAGCTCTTGAGTGTCTGTCCCATAGATGCTGCAAAGAGTAACCTTATAAATAAACTCTCTGCAAACACACCCAAGGATGGAATCTGAGTCATTTAATAACTCTGGTTCGAATCTTTCAGGAAATATTCATATTATTTTTTATAGTAGCTGTAGTAATTTGCGTTTCTGGGCTGGTGAGATGGCAGAGCAGTTAAAGATGCTAAGTCGGCTATGCCTGCCAACCTGCGTGTGACCGTTGCAACCAATAAGATTGAAAGAGAGAATTGACTCCTGCAAGTTGTGTACTGACTTCCACAGGCTCACCATGGCAAGTGAGCATACACATGCACTCATGCACACACACACACACACACACACACACACACACACACACACACACACATGCACGCACATTAATCAAGAAATGTAATAACAGGATATTCACCACATTTTTTCTTTTCTCTACATCCTCACTTTGTTATGCAATAAAATGCAGTAGGTCCTTAATAAATAACATACTCACTTTTCTCATATTGATAGTAAGTATTCTAACTGTAATGATCATTTTGATTCACATTTTAATGGATGATCTAATATGCTCTTTTAAAATCTGAATCATCAGTCTTGGCAGATAAAAACAAAAGTGGATTATAGATAGGTAATACTTGGTTGCTAAAAGAAAAAAATGTTGTTTTTATAAAGTCATTTAAAAATAAAATAAGATAAAATAACTTCTCCTTTGTAGGTTTATAAATATGCTGCAGATCAATTGGTTATATGCAATTTTAATTTTATTTCTCAGTTTGTATATATGTGTGTGATCGGGTGAATATGCAAGTTTGCACATGTGGGCACATGTATGCTCAAGTGTGTGGAGGCCTCATGTGGACATCAGATACCTTCTTCAATTGCTCTCCACTTTATTGATTAGGCAGGATGTATTGCTGATCCCAGAGCTCAGTGATTCCTATTAGTTTAGTAAGATAGCTTGCTCATGGGATTCCCTGTCTCTGCCACCATGCTTGCTAGGCATTAATGTTTGTTCTGGGGAAATAAATTCTGGTCCTCTTGTGCTGCAAAGGTGTTATCCACTGACTTATCTCTTCAGCCCCCAATTCTATTTCCTTAAGTAATTAAGAGCTAATGAGAGAACATCTGTGCAACAATGAAATATAAATTTTTGTAAATGAGTTAAACAACGCATTAAGTTCCATCAATATCATAGGATAATCAGTTATGAAGACAATTATGTTCATTCAGCAAGGTCAGATAGAGACTTCCCAAGGATATATTCCATCGTCACTATGAATTGCAAGTATAATTTATTGTTTGCATCTTGTATCAAAATTGATTCAACAAAGAATCAACTGATGAATGAAACTGATGAAATTAAATTAACACAGAAATACCAACCTTTTAAGATATTTTAATTTCTAAATATGTAGAAATATAATTGAACTTATCTTTTCAAACACCTCAATTTTTTATTGTGTATTGTTTATTATTATGCTATCCAGAGTTCTAAATCCATATTGTTCTTTTCTCTGCTGTGTCTTCACTCCCAAAATGTGTTCATCAGATAATAATGTTTGAAACAAAACAAAACCACATAAAATTAATCATTCTATATCACTGAAGATTTTATATTTGAAAGTATACAAAAATTACTAAGAATCATTATTGTACTTGTGCAGATGAAAATGATGGTTACCATGGGGAATATAAACTGTGAACTGAAGATTATGTTTTATGTTCAGCAGTTTACAATTCCATAGGTAAACTAAACAATTAATAAGAGGAGGTCAGGCATACATTATAGGAAGTGAAAATATGTTATAAGAACCAGTGAATGATGAAACATGGGTTAGTTCTGGATGATCAAGTATTATTAAATGCATTTATCAGTAACTATGGTGATTAAAGAGGGTTATGCAAATAGATATGTTCTAATCAAAATACACATGGTAACTGACAGAATGGAAGAATGGAGAAAGAGAGAGACACACAAAGAGGGGTAGAGAGTGAGTGAGTGTGTGCTGGAGAGAGCTTACAATAATAATAATAACTATAACAATAATTTTAAATGAAGACAGAACAAGAGTACACAAGGAGAAGCTGATCTGATGGGTTTTTGAGCACAGTTTTAGGATCCTAGTTCAGCTTAATGCCTTAGTTAAAGCTTTGTTATTATAATAGAAAATGATAAAGGGAAAGCTGAGGAATGCAGAGGTGAAAGGTTAGGTAGTTCATATCTATTTTAATGAAGGATGAATTTTTATGTTAGCACCATATCGAATAGGATGCTGTTGTAAACCTCATTACAATGAGCTGATAATTTGCTGGTAAAGTTGATAATTTAACCTACATTTAACTGTGGGTGATAAATCTTAAGTAGGTGATAATTTTACTCTCTGATATCAATATTTGAATTTAGCATTAACTATAATCATGTATATGATCAACATCTGTATGTTTTAGTTTTGACACATTGCAAAGTAGCAGGATCTTTCCTACTAAAAGCCAGACAACAGGTAGGGGCTATGAGAGGTAGATACAAATTTAATTGTATATAATCTATTATTATTTTAAGAAAAATTTTTCTTTAATTAATTTATTTATTCATTTTTTGCATCCCTGTCCCAGCCCTGTCCCACCATCTTCCCCCATTCCCTTGTCCCCTTCTCAGAGACAGAACACCTGCTCTTTGGTTGATGATTCAATTTCTGTGAGCCTAGGTTAGTTGCCTCTGTTGGTCTTGTGTAATTCTTGTCCACTTCTGATGCCTCTGTCCTTCCCCCAACACTTCAATAAGACTCCCAGGTCTCTGTCCAATATTTTTTTATGTGTCTCAACACCTGTTTTGATCTTTTGCTGGTTGAATTCTCTCAGAGGACCATTAGGTTATGCTCTTTTGGCAAGCACAGCAGAGTATCATTAATATTAAAATGAGTTGTCAAAATAAAATAATGTTTTATTTTTCTTAGTAGAAGAAATTTTCAAAGCCATAAGAAAACATGGTTTGTCTGAAGAAGTATGACAAACCTTGACCCAAATAACAACATATAGGTATGTAACAGAATATAGACAGAGGGAAACATAGCCTGTCAGAGAGTTTAGTAGATATAATTTGTTTCATGAATTGAAACTAACAAGAAAAAGCTTAAAAATTTATAGAAATAAAATCCTGGGAAGTGATATAATTTGTTCTGTTCATTATTTATGGTAGATCTAATATAGTCAGATGACCTTTAAAATTTAGTTGCAGAAAACACTATCCATTACTTACAGATCCCAGAGTAAGACCTTCAAGGATCGCACAATCAACTAGCTGTGGACGTCTACTTGGCTTGTGTAAGCCAGAGCAAGAGAGAGTGTTCAATGGCCAGCTGATATTCCAAGGATTTCCCCACAGAATGGTTTCATTTGTTAACATGAAGAAGGAATGTCAGGTTTAATATACAAACTCATTAGTTACATTTTTGTTACTAATAGTTAGCACTAACTTAACATGGGGAAATGTTTCAAGATAATGGTCATTATGTAGTGAGTTTATCAAAACAGGATGCACATCAAAATATGGTACACAACATTGTAAAATGAGAAGAAGGATGCCAAGATGGATTCCAAGGCATGACTGACAATGAAAAACAGATAACAGGGTGGCTTAATAATAAGGATGCATTACACTAATATGGGTATCTAACAGGTAAAAGTAAACTGTTTTTTTTTTTCTAAAGGAAAAAAGAGTAAGCATCATTTTGATCTCTGGAAGTAGCTAGAGCAATGATAATTTCTTTGATCTTAAGCTCTTGAATAGTGTTTGTCAGTGTAAGAAAACTAAGACAACCTTTGATTGTCAATCATATTATTTATTTATTTTTTTGAAGTTTAAATATAATAAATAAATATAACTTAATAGTTATTAAAATAGTTTTAACTATAAATTCAAAGCCTACAACTTTTGTCATTAATCACAATTTAAGTACACTGGAAAGGTGGGAAGAAATAGATTCTAGGAGTACTGCGATGAGCTACACAATTAAAGTGGATTAATCCTAGTTTTTGAAGATTGGAGGAGTTGAGGCAGGAGGTAGAGTATATGTAAATTTGATGAAACTTACTTGGTTTCCTTTTTTGTTTAGCATTTTTCTTTTTTTTATTTTATATAAGTATGTTTTTTTTTCTTCAAGTTACATCTCAGTCACAAACCCTTCCCTATACCCCCTTCCTTCAATCCAACAAATGGTTCTTTCTCTTATAACAATAAATTCTATACAAAACAGCAGAATTAACTATGCCACTTTTATGAGCATTAATTGGCCCAGTATACCTTCCCAATGTCCAGTTCATACATATTTGGCCCCTGACTTTAACCTTCTACTTTCTAACCATCTCCATGAGTTTAAAGTTCTATAACTGACTTAGCTTTCATACTAACTTGCATCACTATTATAACCATCTTCTTAGATCTAGAACACCCTCTTGATTCTTAAACAACTCAAAATTTAGCTATGAGACTCAAGCTGTCTATTCTTCAATCACCTCAGAGAGTTGAGAAGGATAAATATATCTTATTATATAGGAAGTGCAGGGCCTGCAGCTTCCAATACTAAGAAATGACAAACCAGTGACTACCTGGACAGTTCCCATTTTCTCTCCATACATTCCAGCATCAGTCTTCAGCCTTCTGGTCCTGTTTCTCTGACAGACATTTATTGTAGAGCAGGGATTATGAAGGACTAACCTACCCTGTCTTGGCAGAGCTAGGCTGTCGACTTCCCTGCTACCAAGTTTTGTCCTTTTTTGGAGAGCAGTCTGTCTGCAGTTGAAGCAAGGAGTTTTTACATGCCAAGAGATAGGCTTGCCACTAATTCAACCATCTCACACTGGAGATTCTTCGATGCTTATCTTCTACTTGGAGTAGAATAGGGGGTGCTGTCAGGAGCTGATATATCATGATATCAAAAAAATATTAATTTAAGACCACATCTTTGAATGCCATATTCTGCAGATCTCTTGGGGTTTTTGATGATGCCCTATCTATCTCCTGTATTTAGATAAGCAAATGTTGCTTGTCTCTTAACAACTTGATTACTGAGTAGCTTAGAGAATATCTGTGATAGACTGTCATAGTAGCTAACAAGGTGACATGCATGCATAACTAAGAGTTTGTTTTCCTTAACTATCCTAAACAGTTTAAGAAGGTTGGTATCAAGAGGCCAGAGCTTCACATTTCATTTTTAAATATCTCTAGGTACGATACCATTAGGAAGCGTTACCTTTAATTTTGTATCAATATACAAAGATCTATTCAAATGTGGCTAAATATACTCTTAATTTTGTATCAATATACAAAGATCAATGCCTATGTGGCCCAATACAATCTTAATATTGCGTCCATATACAAGGGTCAATACCATTGTGGCCAACTATAATCTTAATTTTGTATCAATTAGACCCATACCTATCACCTTGTACAAAATTTAATTCCAAGTGGATCAAAGACCTTAACATAAGGCCGCCACACTAAGGATACTAGAAGAAAAAGTAGGAGAAACCCTCGAACTCATTGGCACAGGTGACAACTTCCTGAACAGAACACCAACTGCTCAGGACGTGAGATCAACAATCAATAAATGGGACCTCATGAAACTGAAAAGCTTCTGTAAGGCAAAAGACACAGTCATTAGGACAAAACAGCAACCAACAGACTGGGAGAAAATCTTCACCAACCCCACATCTGATAGAGGGCTATTATCTAAAATCTACAAAGAACTCAAGAAACTAAATGCCAAGAAACCATATAATCCAATCAAAAAATGGGAGACGGAGCTAAATAGAGAATTCACAAAGGAGGAATCCCTAATGGCCGGGAGTCACCTGAAGAAATGCTCAACATCATTAATCATCAGAGAAATGCAACTCAAGACGACCCTGAGATTCCATCTCACACCTGTCAGAATGGCTAAGATAAAGAGCTCAGATGACAGCACATGCTGGCGAGGGTGTGGAGAAAGGGGAAACCTACTCCACTGCTGGTGGGAGTGCAGGCTTGTGCAACCACTATGGAGGTCTGTCTGGAGATATCTTAGAAACCTTGGAATAACTTTGCCTCAGGACCCAGCCATACCACTTCTGTCAATCATTTTAAAGAAGTAAAGTGTCCCTGATTATACTGTGTACTCTCACAAAGATTTCTTAGTTCCTTTAGGCATGATTTGAAAGAAAAGGAAAAGAAGAATACAATAACAACAGTAAGATGTGATAAGATGAACAAACAAAAACCTCAGTGTAAGATTAATGATTAATGGCTGAAGATTGATGCTGTAATGTATGGAGAGAAAATGGGAACTGTCTAGGCAGCTACTGGCATGTTATTTTTTAGTTTTGGAAGCTGCAGGCCCTGCACTTCCTATATAATCAGATATACTTATCCCTCTAAGGTCTCTGAGGTGGTTGAAGAATAGATAGCTAGAGTCTCATAGTTAAATTTTGAGTTGTTTAGGAATCAAGAGGGTGTTCTGGATCTAAGAAGATATTTTTAAAATTATGAGGCAAGTTAGTATGAAATCTGAGTTAGATATAGAACTTTAAACTCATGGAGATGGTTAGATAGTAGAATGGTAAAGTCAGGTGCCAAATACATATGGACTGGACATTGGGAATGTATGCTAAGCCATATAACTCTTATAATCGTGGCCTATTTATTTCTGTTGTTTTGTATTGTATTTATAGTTATAAGAAAAGGAACCATTTTTTGGACTGAAAGGGATAGCTGTTGGGGGGAAAAATAAATACCGTAAACTAAAAAAAAAAAAAAAAAGAAGGGAAGAGGATGGGGGGGTTGAGGGGGAGTAGGGTGGAAGGGTGGGACTGGAGGGGGGAGTAGGGAGGGGATTGTGATTGAGATGTAACTTGAAGAAATAAAAAATAAATTATTAAAAAAAGATTAATGATTTTTTTTCCTTTATTTTTTATTTCTTCAAGTACATCTCAATCTCAGTCCTCTCCCTGTTAACCCTCCAATCCCACCCTCCCACCCTCAGCCCCCCATCCTCTTCCCTTTTCTTTTTCTTTTAAGTTTAAGGTATATCTTATTTCCCCCTACAGTTTCCCCTTTCAGTCCAACAAATGGCTCTTTCTCTTATAATAATAAATACAATACAATACAACAGAGGTAATTAGGCCATAGTTATGAGGGTTATATGGCTTAATGTACATTCCCAAGGTCCAGTCCATATGTAATTGGTACCTGATTTTAACATTCTACTATCTAACCATCTCCATGAGTTTAAAGTTATATATCTGACTCAACACTCATACTAACTGGCAACACAATTTTAAAAGTATCTTCTTAGATCTATAACACTCTCTTGACTCCTAAACAACTCAAAATTAAATTATGAGACTCTAGCTATCTGTTCTTCAACCACCTCAGGACCTGAGAGGGATAAATATATCTGATTTTATAAGAAGTACAGGGCCTGCAGCTTCCAAAACTAAGAAATGACATACCAGTGGCTGCCTGGACAGTTCCCATTTTCTCTCCATACATTACAGCATCGATCTTCAGTCATTTGGCCCCTTTCTCTGACAGACATTGATCGGAGAGCAAGGGTGATGAAGGACTTACTTACCCTGTCTTGGCAGAGCTAGGCTGTCAACTTACCTGCTTCCAGGTTTTGTCCTTTTTGGACAGCATTCTGTCTACAGTTGGAGCAAGGGGCTTTTCCTACCAAGAGATAGGCTTGCGACTAATTCAATCATCTCCCACTGGAGATTCTTCGATGCTCATCTTCTACTTGGAGGAGAATAGGGGGTGCTGTCAGGAGTTGATATGTCTTGATATAAAAAAATCTAAAGTTACTAAAACATCTTTGAATGCCATATTCTGCAGATCTCTTGAGGTTTTTGAAGAGGCCCTATCTATCTCTTATATTAGGGTAAGCAGATGTTGCTTGTCTCTTGCCAGTTTATTTCTGATTAGCTTAGAAAGTAACTATAATAGGCTGTCCTAGTACCTAACTGAATGACTGGCTTGCATAACCATTAGTTTGCATTTCTTAATCATCCTAAACAGTTTATGAAAATTAGTAATAAAAGGCCGAATATCACATTTCATTTTTTTTTCTTTACCTCCTAACCCTTCCATCCTATTTCTCTGGGGTGGGGTGTCCTTATATAACAGTCCCTCATCTCAGTTGAGAGTTCCTCTGAGGGCCAAAAGCCTCCTCATTCATGGGGGTTTACGAAGCCGTACCTCAGTGAAAAGTGTCTCGTTTCCCGGGAGAGAGAAATAATAAACAAAAAACCAATAAGCAAACAATAGATAAAAAGACTAAAAAATAGAAAAAAAATATAAATAACATATAAAAATATATAAAAATTAAAAATAAGAAGTCTATGTCCAAGTTCCCTTGGTGTGTAAGTTGTAGTATTGATACCTTCTACTATATAGCTAAAATCCTACTATAAGTGAATAAATGCCATATGCATCCTTCTGAGTCTGGATTAGCTCACACAGGATGAGCTTTTCTAGTTCCATCCATTTGGCTGCAAATTGCATAATTTCTTTGTTCCTGGTAGCTGAATAATATTCCATTGTGTAGATGTACCACAGTTTTTTAACCCATTCTTCGGTTGAGGGACATCTGGGTTGTTTCCAGTTTCTAGCTTTTACAAATAAGGATGCTATAAACATAGATGAGGAAACTTCCTTAGGATTCTGTGCAGAGGCATTTGGGTGTATTCCCAGAAGTGGTATGGCTGGGTCCTGAGACACAGCTATTCCAAATTTTCTAAGATATCGCCAGACTGACCTCCATAGTGGTTGCACAAGCCTGCATTCCCACCAGCAATGGAGTAGGGTATCTCTTTCTCCACACCCACTCCAGCATGTGCTGTCATTTGAGTTTTTGATCTTAGCCATTCTGACAGGTGTGAGATGGAAACTCAGAGTCGTCTTGAGTTGCATTTCTCTGATGATTAAGGATGTTGAGCATTTCTTCAAGAGTCTCTCAGCCATTAGGTATTCCTCCTTTGTGAATTCTCTATTTAGCCCTGTCCCCAATTTCTTTATTTGATTATTTGGTTTCTTGACATTTAATTTCTTGAGTTCTTTGTAGATTTTGGATATTAGCCCTCTGTCAGATGTGGGGTTGGTGAAGATTTTCTCCCAGTCTGTAGGCTACCATTTTGTTTGAATGACAGTGTCTTTTGCCTTACAGAAGCTTTTCAGTTTCATGAGGTCCCATTTATTGATTGTTGATCTCAAGTCCTGAGCTGTTCGTGTTCTGTTCAGGATGTTGTCGCCTGTGCCAATTAGTTCGAGGGTTTCTCCCACTTTTTCTTCTAGTAGATTTAGTGTGACCCGCCTTATTTTAAGGTCTTTGATCCACTTGGACTTAAGTTTTGTACAAGGTGATAAGTATGGGTCTAATTTCATTCTTTTACAAATGGACATCCAGTTGGACCAGCACCATTTGTTGAAGATGCTGTCCTTCTTCCATTGTTACGTTTTGACTTCTTTGTCAATAATTAGGTGGCCATAAGTGTGTGGGTCTATTTCTGGATCTTCAATTCGATTCCAGTGATCTACGGTCTATTTCTATACCAATACCATGCTGTTTTTACAACTATTGCTCTGTAGTACAGCTTGAAATCTCGGATGGTGATACCGCCAGATGTTTTTTTATTGTACAGGATTGATTTAGCTATTCTGGACTTTTTGTTGTTCCATATGAAATTGAGGCTAGCTCTTTCCAAGTCTATAAAAAATTGTGTTTGTATTTTGATAGGAATTGCATTGAAGCTATATATTGCTTTTGGTAGGATGGCCATTTTTATTATGTTGATCCTACCTATCCATGTGCATGGGAGATCTTTCCATCTTCTAAAGGCCTCTTCCATTTCTTTGTTCAAGGGCTTGAAGTTCTTGTTGTACAGGTCCTTTACTTGCTTGGTTAGAGTTACCCCCAGGTAATTTGTGTATTTTGTGGCTATTGTGAAGGGAGTTGTTTCCCTTATTTCTTTCTCAGCCCATTTGTTTGTAGTATAAAGAAGAACTTCTGATTTTTTTGAATTGATTTTGTATCCAGCCACTTCCTGAAAGTGTTTATCAGCTGTAAGAGTTCTCTGGTGGAATTTTTGGGGTCGCTTATGTATACTATAATATCATCTGCAAATAAGGATAATTTGACTTCTTCGTTTCCGATGTTTATCCCCTTGATCTCCTTTAGTTGTCTTATTGCTCTAGCAAGAACTTCAAGTACTATATTGAAGAGATATGGTGAAAGTGGACATCCTTGTCTTGTCCCTGAGTTTAGAGGAAATGCTTCACGTTTCTCTCCATTTATTTTGATGTTGGCCACTGGCCTGCTGTATATTGCCTTTATAAATTCTAGATACAGTCCTTGTATGCCCGTTCCTTCCAGAACTTTTAGCATGAAGGGGTGTTGGATTTTGTCAAATGCTTTTTCTTCATCTAGCGAGATTATCATGTGGTTTTTTTCTTTCATCTTGTTTATATGGTGAATGACGTTGATAGACTTTCATATGTTGAACCATCCCTGCATTCCTGGGATGAAGCCTACTTGATCATGGTGTATGATACTTTTGATGTGTTCTTGAATTCGGTTTACTAGTATTTTATTAAGTATTTTTGCATCTATGTTCATGAGGGAGATTGGTCTGAAGTTCTCTTTCTTTGTATGGTCTTTTTGTGCTTTAGGAATCAGGGTGACTGTGGCTTCATAGAATGAGTTTGGCAATGTTCTTTCAGATTCTATTTTGTGAAAGAGTTTGAAAAGAATTGGGGTTAGCTCCTCTTTGAAGGTCCAGTAGAATTATGTGCCAAAGATATCTGGCCTTGGGATTTTTTTGGTTGGGAGATTTTTAATGACTATTTCCATTTCCTTATGGGTTATAGGGCTATTTAATCTGTTTATCTGATCTTGATTTAGCTTCGGTAGGTGGAATCTATCAAGAAAATTGTCCATTTCACTTAAGTTTTCAAATTTGGTGGAGTATAAATTTTTAAAGTAGGATCCAAATATTCTCTGGATTTCCTCAATGTCTGTTGTTATTTCTCCCTTTTCATTTCTGATTTTGTTGATTTGTGGTTTATCCCTCTGTCTTTTAGTTAATTTGGCTAAGGGTCTGTCTATTTTGTTGATTTTTCTCTAAGAACCAACTCTTGGTTTCATTGATTCTTTGTATAGTTCTTTTTGTTTCTGAGTTGTTGATTTCAGCCCTAAGTTTGATGATCTCCTGCCTTCTGCTCCTCTTGGGAAATTTTGCTCCTTTTTTTCTTCCACTTCACGCAGTTTAGCTGTTAATTCGCTAATATGAGCTGGCACAATTTTCTTTTTGAAGGCACTTAGTGCTATGAACTTTCCTTGTAGCACAGCTTTCATTGTGTCCCATAGGTTTGGGTATGTTGTGTCTTCGTTTTCGTTGGATTTAAGATGTATTTGATTTCCTTCTTTATTTCTTCCCTGACCCAGTGGTCCTCTAGTAAAGAGTTGTTCAATTTCCATGTGAGTGTAGACTTTCTGTTGATTCTTTTGCTATTGAAGTCCAGCTTTATTCCATGGTGGTCTGATGAGATACAAGGGGTTATTTCAACTTTTGTATCTGTTGAGGCTCTCTTTGCGTCCAACTATATGGTCGATTTTGGAGAAAGTTCCATGAGGTGCTGAGAAGAAGGTGTATTCTTTTGTGTTTGGGTGAAACGTTCTGTAGATATCTGTTAGGTCCATTTGTTTCATGATCTCTGTTAGACTCATTATTTCTCTGTTTGGCTTCTGTCTTGATGATCTGTCCATAGTTGTGAGTGAGGTGTTGAAGTCTCCCACTATTAAAGTGTTTGGATCAATGCGCAATTTAAGTTTTAGAAGCGTTTCTTTTATAAATGTAGGTGCCTTTGTCTTTGGGGCATAGATGTTCAATATTGAGATGTTCTCTTGGTGGATATTTCCTTTAACGAGCATGTAATGCCCTCTCTGTCTTTTTTATTAACTTCAATTGGAAGTCTATTTTGTTTGATATTAGGGTGACTACTCGAGCTTGTTCCCTGGGTCCATTTGCTTGGAAAACCTTTTCCCAGCCCTTTACTCTGAGATGGTGTTTATCTTCAATAGTGAGATGTGTTTCTTGTATACAGCAAAAAGATGGGTCTTGTTTACGGATCCAGTCTTTAAGTCTGTGTCTTTTTATTTGCGAGTTGAGTCCATTGAAGTTGATGGGTATTAGTGACCAGGTGTTGTTATTTCCCATTATTTTGGTATAGCTAGTTGTCTTGTGTTTCTTTTTGTTTAGTTGCTGTGGAGGTTTCTATTTCCTCTGTTTTCTTGGGTGTAGTTATCGTCTCTCTGTTGGAATTTTCCTTCTAGGATCTTCTGTAGGGCTGAGTTTGTGGGGAGATATTGTTTGAATTTGATTTTTTCATGGAATATCTTGTTTTCTCCATCTATGTTGATAGAGAGTTTTGCTGGATATAGTAGTCTGGCTGGGCACCTATGTTCTCTCTGGGCTTGTAGGACATCTGTCCAGGCCCTTCTATCTTTTAAAGTTTCTGAGGAGAAGTCAGGTGTGATTCTGATGGGTCTGCCATTGTATGTGACTTGACCTTTTTCTCTTACAGCTTTTAATATCCTTTCTTTGTTCTCTACATTTGGAGTTTGTATTATTATGTGCAAGAGGAGTTTCTTTTCAATCTAATCTGTTTGGTGTTGTGTAAGCATCTTGGAGTTTTACTGGCATCTCTTTCTTTAGGTTTGGGAAATTTTCTTCTATGATTTTGTTGAAGATATTTCCTGGACCATGGAGTCGGGAGTCTTCTCTTTCCTCTATGCCTATAATTCTTAGGTTCTGTCTTTTCATTGAGTCCTTGATTTCTTGGATGTTGTGGGTGAAAGATTTTTTAGCTTTCTCATTTTCTTTGGATGTTGTACTGATTTCTTCCATCGAATCTTCCATGCCTGAGAACCTGTCTTCCATCTCTTGCATCCTATTTTTGATACTCACATCCATAGTTCCTGTTCTCTTCCCTTGATTCTCCATTTCCTCTTTTAACTCTGACTGTGTTTTCTTTATTGTTTCCATTTCTATTTTCATGTCTTGAATGATATTGTTTGTTTTGTACATTTCCTTCTCCAATTTGCTTGTTTTTGCCTGGAGATCTTTCATTGCTCTGTCCTTTTCCAGTTCAAGCTGAGTCACCTTGGCTTGGAGCTCTTTAATGGTGTTATTTGTTGTTTTGACTTGTAAAATTGTGGCTTCTTTGAATCCTTCATAGATTTAAGTTCTTCTTGAAGGGACTCTATCACTTTCCATAATGTAGAATTGTCATCGTTTTCATGTGTTTCAGCAGTGGTGAGGTGGTTCGGGCTGAGTGGAATAGCATTGCTTTCTTTTGTTGGAGTCATTTCGCTCTGTTTTTTTGTTTGTTTGTTTGTTTGTTTTGTTTTGTTTTGTCTGGGTCCTCTGGCCATGTGGAATTTTTTAGCTGTTTTCTGGGTGCTTTGGTGTAGGATTCGAGTTGCCTTACTTCACCCCTATAAAGTGAGTCATTCAGCCCTGCCTCCTAGGTGGATACCTAACTAATCCAGGTGGTGGAGCTGTGTACAAGTAAGCTCTCGTTCCCCGCCGGAAGGGCCAGTACTAGTACAAAAGTCTGATATATGACAGTTTCAAATATCTCTCAGTTTGCCTGGGGTTGGTTCCTGTGGTGGGTAATTCTACCCTTCACCTCCAATGGTCTTGCCACTCCAGCGACTTGGAAACTGACCAGTGATGTCACAGCAGTTGGTTGAGATGGTTGAGATCTGCAGTATGAAGGCACTTTGCAGCTCAGCTGTGCCCACTTCCAAGGGTCGCAACCTTTCGCCAGATAGCTGGATTGTCTGTGCGAGACCTTGGGGTGCACAGCAGGATGGGTATTATCTCTAGTTTGCATTTATTAATTATCCTAAACAGTTTATGATGGTTGGTGAAAATGTCAAAACTTCACATTTCATTTTTAAGCATTACTAGGTATAATACCTTTAAGAAGCGTTACCCTTAATTTTGTAACGCAATGTACAATGATCAATACCAATTTGGCCAAATATAATCTTAATTTTGTATCATTATACAAAGATTAATATCTATGTAGCCCAATACAATCTTAATTTTGCATCAATATACAAAGGTCAATACCATTGTGGCCAAATATAATCTTAATTTTGTATCAATATACAAAGGTCAATAGCGATGTAGTCCAATACAATCTTCATTTTGCATTGATATACAATGATCAATACCAATTTATCCAAATATAATATTAATTTTGTATTAATATACAAGGTATAAGGGCATATTCAATAATCTGTCCTTTTTTTCTTGATCTTCCCTATACTATGTCTATGTCCCATTTTTTTCTCAAGTCTGTTCACTCCTACCTAGGAGATAAAGAAGGATACAGAAAAGAAAAAGAGAGAAGTCCCTGGATCTAACCTCCAAAACCCATTTAAGAAGGCCATTTAACAGATAGTAGTCTCTTCCCCTAAATAACAAAATTTTCTATTATTCATCAAAGAGATATATTTCTTAATTTCTTCTCTGAAAATTTATCATTAGTGAATAAAGGCATTTTGGGTTTTGCCCATTAATTTTTGTAGAAAAAAATAATTAAACTACTTTGGGTGCCACTTGTAGAAACAATCAATTAAATTGTTTAACCAGTATTTAGATTATCATTAATTGGTTTGGCGGCTGTTAATCTTTAACCAGACATTATAAATGAATACTCAGAGACTGCATGTGGATTTTAACAAGCCAAGGCCTGAGTTGTGCAATCTTGGCCCATCTAAGCGAGCTCTTAATTCTATTACCCAAATATGACCAAGAGCCTCCTCATTTGTTGGGGGTCTACGAAGCAGTACCATCAATGAAAAGTGTCTCATTGCCCGGGAGAGAGAACTACTAAACAAACAAACCAATAAGCAGACAATAGATAAAAAAGACCCAGATGCCCCTCAACCGAAGAATGGGTTAAAAAACTGTGGTACATCTACACAATGGAATATTATTCAGCTATCAGGAACAATGAAATTATGCAATTTGCAGCCAAATGGATGGAACTAGAAAAGCTCATCCTGAGTGAGCTAACCCAGACTCAGAAGGATGCACATGGCATCTATTCTCTTATAATCGGATTTTAGCCATATAGTACAGGATAACTATACTACAATGAATGCACCAAAGGGAACAGGAACATAGACTTTGTTACCTGTCAATGAGACACTTTGCTCTAGTGGTGCTGTCTGTAGGCCCCCAGTGTATGAGGAGGCTCTTGGCCCTCATATGACTGCTGAACTGGGGCAAGGGACTGTTATGTAGGGACACTCCACTCCAGAGGAGTGGGATGGAAGGGATAGGGGGTAGAGAGTGGGAGGGCAGGACTGGGAGGGGTTGAAAAAGAGCACTGTGCAATAAATAAACATTAAAAGAAAAGGAATTTTGAACCACCTACAACTCCACCTTCAGAGGCTATATCATCTACTTCTGACCTCGGTGGACAACTGCAGTTAAATGAAAACACACAAACAAATGTAATTGAAGGTAAATATTTAAAAATGAATATAGAAAATAGAAAATTCCTTTGTATATAGAGTGATTTAAAAGAAATTCTCATAGTCTAATCAGTATTTATATATATATTTGTGTTACATTTGTGATAAAAAGTTCAGTACAGTAAAATGAATTTAATAAGTAAACATCCTTAACTTTAAATTTTGAACTTAAAGGTTCAAGAATGGTGGATGAAGAAATAGCTCAGCATTTAATACCTCATATTGTTCTTGCACAAGATTCAAGTTCTCTTCTGAGCACCCAAGTTGGGAAGGTCACAACCACCAATAACCCCACCTACAGGATCTAACATCTTCCTCTGGCCTCAGTAGGCAATGGTACACATGTGTCCATATTCACACAGAGACATACACATGTAATTTATGATAAATCTTAAATGATTCCAGAATGAGCACAGAATATTAACAAAAGCTTTGTGTATGTCTGGTGTAATGATGATAAGTATTTTCTTTGCTTTCTGTAATGTCTTAACAGAGTAAATGAATTCAGTTACTTTAGAGGCAAGTGCTGTATCATCCTTTAATTCCTGGATTAAATTATAATCATATTTGTGTTTTATTAATTTAATATCCTGTAATACAAACATCTACCAATATGCATGTCTAATTTATATTTTCATGTTAGTGTTTGTGTACTCATATTCATTATAGTTATAATGAAGATGAAATTTTTATGTTGTTTGATGTTCCAATATATGAATTAGAATTTTTTCTGTAACAGAGACTGATTCCATACTATATTTTGGCAGCGACCAGATTTTTAGTTCTTTCTAGTTAACTTGGTACATATATATGTATATATATATATATATATTCACATGTATGAATAATGGTAAATAGTTTATACTTCATGCCAATTAATTAGTTTAATCTAGACTGAAAAAAAATGTACTCATACAAATTTATATATTTATCTCAATTACTCATTTAAAAATTCACCCTTAGGGCTTTATGATAGATTATACAAATTCAAATTATTCAGTTGCATGGACATACAAAGCTCTATATAACTTTTATTAATTACTTAGATAACATATTGAACATTTGTTTATCTGTACAAGAAAAGCAAATGCAAATTTTCAAACTAAAATCACAGTTTTCAGTTCAGTGTAAATTTTGTATATTTAAAAGGTAAAGGTGTAAGTAGTAAACAAACTTCTATCTGGAATAGTCGAATCATTCCCTTAATATTTCGTAGAGGACTGACAGTATCCTTCAGATTTAGAAGTATAAAAACTCAGCATTTTGCATGAGCAGCATTTGAGTGAATGAAAAATCATAGACTATGTATCAAATTTATTATAGCTATTTCTCTCTTCAGCCAGGACAGATGTTATTAGTAATAGAATTCCCTAGATAGTTTTGGTATTTCTTCTAATCACTATTAGCAGAAGAAAATGGAGTACTTTTTTGGATAGAAAGCTAAGAACATACTTTTCATTATTTCACTTAGTAGTGACTATTCCTTACATCTTGTATAACCCAACCACAATTCTATCACCTTGAAAATGAGATAGGCAAGAATACTAATTTTCATTTGGTGGCCATCAGGAGAACATATAAGGTTAAAAAAAGGCAATAAACATGTGCAAGTTTCAGATATAGTCACCAAGTCAAAAATTTGCACATTTTCAATGAGTAACAAATTTTTTCAATACTAAAACAAATTTCAATAATTATTTTTATTTAAAGAAAAAAAGGAAAGATGCTCTCAAACATATATAAGGGAGGAAGAGTTTAAGAAGATCAAAAGTCTCTAAAATCAAGTCTCAAGTCAAAGAATGATGACAAAACAAAACAAATGAGCAGTAGGATTAAATCACATGGGCAAAGCTATGACATCATTGTATCCCCATATATGATAAAGATATATCAAACACCATCTCCTTAGTCTTGTTTCTTATTCCCTATGTTCTTGAAAGATATTATTAATAGTTCTCCATGATAGTCATATCTAGAAATCTTCAGGCATTATAATTATAATGTTTACCTGGCATTTTAATATAACTTTCATTATCCTGGTATATTTTTTCTAAACCTTTTGCTTAAACTATAAGCTTTCTTCAAAGCAATTATCATATTTAGGTTAGTGTAATATGCACAGTCTATATTGCTTAACCTTTGCTACTATTAAAACTAATAAAATGCTGGACAAAATAAACTCACTAAAATAATGTAGAAGAAAATTTTACTTGCCTTTCTCTTAATTTATCATGTGGAATAGAAATGAGCCATAGGTAGGAAGTGGTAATTCTAGAAAATATCTCTGTGTTACAGTGTACTTAATTATATCGCATGCCATAAAATGACAGCAATATTGGAAAGGAAAAGTAGTCATTTCAGATATGCAACAACTTATTTTTTACAAGATTAGAAATTATATCAAGTTCATATACCAATTCAATATAATACTATTTTCCAGTAAGAGTCAGTGTGATTCACAGTCAAGGGGAGGGAAAGATTTAACTAAGCTTAAATCAACTCAGTGCAGAAAAAGCTGCTTAAGAAAATGATTTCATGTAAGTGTGTTCATTCGCTAATACTCAATGAATAGCTAACATACAAATTCACATAGAACCTTTAATGTACACATGTGGTATATATCCTCAATCAAAACCATGACTGCTGGATAGGTTCTTTGTTTGTAATTGAGCTTCAAATGCTCTTAATATACCTGAGCTGTGTATGGATCACATTGAATGACTTTATAAAGGTGGCAACACACTGTAAATTTAGTAGAATGGAATGTGTCATTCTCAAACAACTTGTAACATTTCCTTTAAAAGTTTTATGACTACCATTGGTTTTTAGAATGTTAATTCAGAAAACTACTCTTGATTTCCAGCTTTCTGTAGTTATTTTCTTTAAGTTAAGGGGAATTAACACTGTACGCTTTTTGGTAGAATTTCTTGTTTATTTTATGATCAGCACTACAGTTTAGCTTTTTACATAGGTCATATATTTGTTTTAAAGATACATAGGTTTTATTTTTTTTTCTATACAAACCTTTGGTAGAATCATGGCAATGGCATTATCTTTGTTGAAAGAGGGAAATTTTCTAAAATTGAATCTTTCTTTTCATAAGTAAAATTGGTATTGATGTCCACACTTTCCTGAATCCCCTATACAATAGAAATAATGCATGCATTTCGTTGCAAATTGCATGACTTCATTGTTTCTGATGGCTGAGTAGTATTCCACTGTATAGATTTACCACAGGTTTTTTTTTTTAATCCATTCCTTGGATGAGGAACATCTAGGTTGTTTCCAGTTTCTAACTATTACAAATAAGGCTGCTATGAACATAGATGAGGAAACATAGGTGAAAAAACATTTGAATGTATACCCAGAAGTGGTATGGCTGTGTCTTCCAAGTTTTCTAAGATGTCACCAGACTGATTTCCCCAGTGGATGTACAAGTTTGCACTCCAATCAGCAATGGAGTAGTGTTCCCCTTTCTCCACAACCTCACAAGCATGTGCTGTCATTTAAGTTTTTGATCTTTACCATCCTGACAGGTGTGAGATGGAATCTCAGAATCCTCTTGAGTTGCATTTCTTTGATGATTGAAGATACTGAGTCTCTCGTTCATGAGGGATTGGGCCTTTGTGAATTCTCTGTTTAGCTCTGTTTCCCATTTTTTTGATTGGACTATTTGGTTTCTTGGCATTTAATTTCTTGAGTTCTTTGTAAATTATGGATATTAGCCCTCTGTCAGATGTGGGGTTGGTAAGTGAGCTAATCAGAAAGATGCACATGACATCTATTCACTTATAATCCGATTTTAGCCATATAGTACAGGATAACTATACTACAACCAATTCACCAAAAGGAACAGGAACATAGACTTTGTTACCTGTTAATGAGACATTTTGCCCTAGTGCTGCTGCCATGTAGGCCTTCAGTATATGAGGAACCTCTTAGTCCTTGTATAACTGCTGAACTGGGGTGAGGGACTGATATGTAGGGACACTCCACAGCAGAGAAGTAGGATAGAAGGGAGGTGGGTAGAGGGTGGGATGGTGGGACTGGGATGGGTGGAAAGAGGGCACTGTGATGGAGATGTAACTTGAAGTAATAAATAAACATTAAAAAAAGAAAAAAATAATCTATATATTGATTTTGGTAGGATGGCCATTTTTATTATGTTGATCCTACCTATCCATGTGCATGGGAGATCTTTCCATCTTCTAAAGGCCTCTTCCATTTCTTTCTTCAATGGCTTGAAGTTCTTGTGGTACAGGTCCTTTACTTGCTTGGTTAGAGTTACCCCCAGGTATTTTATGTTGTTTGTGGCTATTGTGAAGGGAGTTGTTTCCCTTATTTCTTTCTCAGCCCATTTGTTTGTTGTATAAAGAAGGGCTTCTGATTTTTTGAATTAATTTTGCATCCAGCCACTTTGCTGAAGGTATTTATCAGCTGTAAGAATTCTCTGGTAGAATTTTTGGAGTCGCTTATATATACTATCATTTCAATGCAATTCCTATCAAAATACCAACACATTTTTTTATAGACTTGAAAAGGCTATTCTCAATTTCACATGGAACAACAAAAAGCCCAGAATAGCTAAATCAATCCTGTACAATAAAAAAAATATCTGGAGGTATCACCGTCCCAGATTTAAGCTGTACTACAGAGAAATAGTTGTAAAAACAGCATGGTATTGGTATAGAAACAGACCAGTAGATCACTGGAATCGAATTGAAGATCCAGAAATAGACCCACACACTTATGGCCACCTAATTATTGACAAAGAAGCCAAAACAGCACAATGGAAGAAGGACAGCATCTTCAACAAATGGTGCTGTTCCAACTGGATGTCCATTTGTAAAAGAATGAAATTAGACCCATACTTATCACCTTGTACAAAACTTAAGTCCAAGTGGATCAAAGACCTTAACATAAGGCCGGTCACACTAAATCTACTAGAAGAAAAAGTGGGAGAAACCCTCGAACTCATTGGCACAGGTGACAAATTCCTGAAAAGAACACCAACAGCTCAGGACTTGAGATCAACAATCAATAAATGGGACCTCATGAAACTGAAAAGCTTCTGTAATGCAAAAGACACTGTCATTCGAACAAAACGGCAGCCTACAGACTGGGAGAAACTCTTCACCAACCCCACATCTGACAGAGGGCTAATATCCAAAATCTACAAAGAACTCAAGAAATTAAATGCCAAGAAACCAAATAATCCAATCAAAAAATGAGGGATGGAGCTAAATAGAGAATTCACAAAGGAGGAATCCCTAATGGCTGAGAGACACTTGAAGAAATGCACAACATCCATAATCATCAGAGAAATGCAACTCAAGACAACTCTGAGATTCCATCTCATACCTGTCAGAATTGCTAAGATCAAAAGCTTCAATGACAGCACATGCTGGCGAGGGTGTGGAGAAAGGGGAGCCCTACGCCATTGCTGGTGGGAGTGCAGGCTTGTGCAACCACTATGGAGGTCAGTCTGGTGATACCTTAGAAAACTTGGAATAACTTTGCCTCGGGACCCAGCCATACCACTTCTGGGTATACACCCAAATGTCTCCTCATGGAATCATAAGGAAGTTTCCTCATCTATGTTCATAGCATCCTTATTTGTAATAGCTAGAAACTGGAAACAACCCAGATGTCCCTCAACCGAAGAATGGGTTAAAAAACTGTGGTACATCTACACAATGGAATATTATTCAGCTATCAGGAACAATGAAATTATTCAATTTGTAGCCAAATGGATGGAACTAGGAAAGCTCCATCCTGAGTGAGCTAACCCAGACTCAGAAGGATGCATATGGCATCTATTCACTTATCATAGGATTTTAGCTATATAGTAGAGGATTTCGATACTGCAACTAACACACCAAAGGGAACATGGACATAGACTTTTTAGGTTTTTTTTTCTATTTTTTATCCTTTTTTATCTGTTTGTCTGCTTATTTGTTGGTTTGTTTTTTAGTTTTCTCTCCTGGGCAATGAGACACTTTTCACTGGTGGTACTTCCTCGTAAACTCCCAATGAATGAGGAGGCTCTTGGCCCTCATACGACCTCTGAACTGAGATGAGGGACTGTTATATAGGGACACCCCACCCCTGAGAAATGGGATAGAAGGGTTAAGGTGTAAAGGAAAAAAATGAAATGTGAAGTTTTGGCCTTTTGCTACTAATTGTCATAAACTGTTTAGGATAATTAAGAAATGCAAACTAATAGTCATGCAAGCCGGTCATTGTGTTAGATACTATAACAGTCTATTATAGTTATTTTCTAAGTTAATCAGAAATAAAGGTGCTAAGAGACAAGCAACATCTGCTTTCCCTAATAGGCAAGTTAGTATGAAAGCTGAGTTAGATATAGAACTTTAAACTCATGGAGATGGTTAGATAGTAGAATGTTAAAGTCAGGTGCCAAATACATATGGACTGGATATTGGGAATGTATGCTAAGCCATATAACTCTTATAATCGTGGCCTATTTATTTCTGTTGTTTTGTATTGTATTTATAATTATAAGAAAAAGAAAAAAAATAAAGATCTGATGATCAATAGCTGGGCAGTGGAGGGCAGAACTATAAAGCTAGCCATGTGATGGGACATAGTGCCAGGATTAGTCGGGTTAAGCTAGAAATCTAGCTGGGGACTGCCCAGCGAAATGTCTAAGCTATAAAACATTAAAAAAAAAAAAAAAAAGAAAACTACTCCCCATTCCTAAGACAGGATGGATGATTTTTGGTTGATCTGTGGGTGATGTATGTTAGTTATTGTTCTAATGGGTTGTATATTATAATGATAAGTAAAAGAGTAGATTATTGCATCTACTTTTAGAGCAAAGAGCATTAATAAGCCAAAATTTTTACATTGGTATTAAACTTTGTATACTGATAAAGATATAAGATTATATTTTGTTAAAAAAAGAAAGATATCTGTCATCCAATATTGTCTCTCACAGGTGCACATACAGACAAATGAATGCATAGTATGCAGACACACACACAATAATAAGTAATAAGCAAATCAAATGAATTTAGAAGAGAAAAAGAAGGGATAAAGGGTTAGTTTTATTTATTGTTATTATTATTAAGAAATATTTATGATGGATTCAAAGACTTTCCAGAGTTCATGCCTCCCTGTTTTCACCTTTTTTGTTGTTTGATTTTTTGAGACAGGGTTTCTCTGTGAAATAGGCCTGGCTGTCCTGGACTTGCTTTGTAGAAGGTCTCAAACTCACAGAGATCCTCCTCCCTCTGCCTCCCAAGTGCTGGTTTTAAAGGCATGCAACACCATATTCGGACCACTTTTCACTTTTTATTTTGCGACAAAATATTTCCACATTGTTAAGGCAGGCCTGGAACTGTAATTCTCTTGAATCAGCCTCCAAAGTAGTTTGTTGATGCTGACCTACAAGACAAGACCTGGGTTAACTGTCAGCTTTATTAGGATAATGAACACCCATAAAGAAGTGTGTGATCTGTGGTTTGTGGCATTGCTATCCTGTATGTTAAGAGTAATATCCATTTATTAGTGAATACATACCAGTTATAAGTGAGTGTAAACAATGCTTGTTTTTCTGGGTTAAGGTTAACTCACTCAGGATCATCTTTTCTAGTTCCGTCCATTTGTCTTCAAATTTCATGATGTAATTCCTTTTGATAGCTGAGTAATACTCCATTTTGTAAATGTACCACATTTTCTTTATCCCTTCTTCAGTTGAGGGGCATCTAGTTTGTTTATGAGCACAGCACAAGAAAACCTATATAATCAACATACTTGACCCCGAGGGGATCATAGAGACTGAACTGCAAACCAGAGGGCATGACTGGATGTACCTAGGCCCTGTGGACATATGTAACAGCTGTGCAGCTGAGTCTTCATATGGGACTCCTAAAGCAGGAACAGGGGCTGTCTCTGACTGCATTGCCTACCTTTGAATCCATTTCCCCTGAGCTGCCTTGTCTAGTCTAAATAGAAGAAGAGGAGCCTTGTCTTACTGTAACTTGATATGCCAAGGCTGGTAGATATCCATGGGAGGTCTCCCCTTTTCTGAGGAAAAGGGAAGGATGCTTGGGAGGAGGTGAAGTGAGAGGGGTGGAGTAGGAAAAGGGGAGGGAACAGAGGCTGTGATGAAGATGCAAACTAAATAAATGACTTAATCAGTAATAATAAATAATGAGGATGATGATGATAATAATAACACTAAAAATAATTAATAATAATAACAATTATAATAATCTCCAGCATGATCCATTGTCTTCCTGGTGAAGACTAGAGAAGCAGTATGCAGGAAGAGGAAGAACCAGGAACCAAGATAAAGCAGCTCCTCTTTGCCTCTCTTCATTTTTTCAAAATGCTGTTAGCACTGCCAGTTGGAAAATATTCTTCTCCCTCCCTTTGTCTTCTTTCTTATTAAAAAAAAAAAAAACAAAGAAGGAGAAGGAGGAGGAGAAAAGAATTGGACAGATCTGATACTTTTAGTATCATTGGTAAAAGTTTCTGAACCAAACTCACATGCAAACTGCTTATTAATGATGAGAATTCTTATTTGCTGTAAACTAAAGTATGGCGTAAATAACTAGATCAGTAAAAACAAAAGGTTATGTACTTCTCCTTTAAAATATATCGAAATGAAATGTGGAACAATTTTATTGGTTCATCCCTCTCAGCAAATGTATGACAAAGCTTAAACTGATAATATTAGTAATCTGTTTGCTTCCTTTCTTTTATCATGTTCAATTAAATATACCTGTTTCTACCTCTCTTCCTTCTCTTCTTTTTATCGACCTTTCTCCATCCTTTGTATATGGTCATGTGCCTTCCTACATATGGATTCCATGATGGATTTTTCATTTTCTCTTTCACCTGACCTTACACTTCTCTTTGTGTGAAGTTTACCTATTTTATGGTGAAAAATGTATTGCCTCAGAAATATTAATCAGTGGTAAAGAAATTTTAACCAAGCCTGATGTTCTGAGTTTGATCCTTGGGACACAGAAGTTACAAGAGGAGAAGCAACTTTTATTACCTGTACTCTGTCTTCCACACATGTACGGTGGCATTCACACACACACACATACACACACACACACACACACACACACACACACACACTAAAATTTAATAGAAGTAAGAATTATAATTCTAAGTGTCTTAATTTTTTTCTTTGTGGTGCTCAGATAAGGGAATTAAAAGAAGGAATAACACACTGAATAGTAAAGTTAGTTTCTTCCATAGGAATATGTATAATCTTAATTATTCATTTAACTATTCACTCACTGGCTACATATGCACATATGGTGAAGCTAACAGAGAAAAATAGCATATTATTTGAGAGTTGCAAAATATGACAGGTTATCTCAAGAACGACATGAAAATTAGGATTGTCTACATACATTTGATAACATATGATATTCTTTAGGTGTATTGTATGCTTAAGGCAACTCAGCAAACAAGGGTACTGTGATCCACATTATACAAATATAGGAATCAAAAATTCAAGGGTATTACAAATAAGGCTGCTATGAACATAGCATGCAAGAGGAAGCTCTTATCTCTCATATGACTGTTGAACTGAGAGGGTCTGATTTGTAGGGACAGTCCACATCGGAGGAGTGGGATGGGTGAGAGAGGGAGGAGAGAGTGGGAGGATGGAACTGGGAGGGGAGGAAAGAGGGCACTATGATGGAGATGTAACTTGATGTAATAAATAAACATTATAATAAAAAATTCAAGGGTGGACTCTGCATTTAATAATATACAAATAGTAGAATCAATTTAAAGTTGTGAAATGCAACTCTATCAACTGTAGAGCTCATTGAATTTAGATCTTACACCTCTACTTCCAGTTTTCCAAGCATCACAAGAACACAGTCCTTGCTAACTGTACCAGCATGAGTTACAAAAAAAAGGAAAGAAAGATAAAACTTCAGACAGTATTTGAGACAATAGTTCATTCTTTATTTTATAGAATGGAAATCGCAGTTTTCACACATGTGAGTTATAAACAGATAAAGAAGTCAGAGATATCTTAATGCTTTAAGATATCTTAATGTTCTAAAGCATATGTGCTGTTTTCAAATCGAAGGGAAGTATCTATTATCAGCTGTGTGAGCAACGGGAAAAAACATGCTGCAAAACTTCATTATTTTTCTACGTTTCCATCGACTGTCCCTATTCAGGTACAGCAACACAGGTGGTGTTGTGGTAAAGACAGGTAACAATGTAAGGAGCGGTAACATATGGGAAAATCTAGCACTCTGGGTTCTCATACAGTTCAAGGTTAGTGTAGAAACTTGTCGATTTTTCAGCCATTCAATTAACTTCTCTCCTATGACTTTATATTAAAATATTAAGATTTTTATGAGTTATTTTTTACCATGACGATTTTCCCTTTTCCATTAACTTTAATCTATCAGATACAAAGATATTCTGAAATGCTTTAGTGTATTCTGTTTTCATGAGTGTATTCTTAAAAGTATATCTAATTAACAACTAAATTATACTTAACTGTATTAGGGATGTTGGAAACAGGATCAATGTATAATACTCTTGCAAAGTCAAACTATCCTATCTTCATTTATACATATATATATATATATATATATATACAGTTTCTTATATATTCAATGCTTGTTTAAAGCAGGAATATGGATATAATTATTTTATCAGTGAATTATATGTTTTTACACACATATACCTTATACACACATACATATGTGTGTTCAAGATACATATGTGTGTATAAATATTCATTTGTGGAATCCATAAATTACAAAGTTTCTTAGCAATAAAATATGCTCAAAAACAACAATAGGAGAAAATATCCCATTACATTTGTAAAAGCAGTATCAGGAAATATCTAATCTACCATAGCAGGCAGAAATAAGACTGAAATCAGATTTTCTCAATTCTCTACTTTGCATTTCAAAATCTTATGCATGTTCTTCCTGCAGTTATTTTCAACAAGATGTCCTTTCCATAGCCATAGAAAAAAGAACCATGAGTGATCTCCAAGGCACAAAACTAATTATTGAAATTTAGAATATGGATTTGAACATAAAAATGTATTTAATTTAACATACTGTCTAGAGAATATTGATTGGTGTATTTTGCATACAAAGATTCAATTATTTTTTTCATTTGAATGTATAAAAATGAAACTAAATGAAAGGAGTGAGTTTTTGTGACTTCGCCTTTCACTAGGTGAAATTTCTAAAAATATTTAGGGCCTATGAGCTATTCTTTGTTGATCCAATTTTCATGATTTGTAATTAAAAAAAAAGTCGCACTATATTGTAATTCCCTTTTCAATGCTCCATTCATATAAAAAAAAAGCTTCTTGCCTTACTACATCAGGTGTTGGACATCTTAATCACATTTTGTCACAATGTACACAGTAATGCATGCTATGTCAATAAATGTGCTACAAATTTAAGCATATTTAATCATATCCTGTGGCTGTAGAGAGGTACACATGCTTTTATGTGATAAATTGCTTCACTCATTTAGATACCCTACTTTCATGAGCATTTCATTTACGAATTCACTGGGTTTGTTCTGCAATTAATTTCTCTTTATATTGTCTGCTTCATTTATTTAGATAGGCACCTATTCCTCACTACTATAGATGTGATTATTTGTATTGCTGAACATAAATGTATTAATAATTTATATCCCAGAAAAGGTGTTATTAAAATCTCACTAAACATTGTCATCAGTTATGTTTAAAGTGCTTTCTTTCACTCTGTTAAAGAGGAAAAGTGCCAACAACCAGAGTTGTTTTAAAGTAAGATTACCATCAGTTTGGTACTTTATCCTTATTTAATCAATGTTAAAATAGCACTGAAAAAGGACTCCCTTTCCTCTTTACCATCTATCATTCACAGCATAAGGCCATTGATATGTGTACCCTAAAATTATCTTTGATACAATACTGTATGGGCTTTTAAACTCCTGAGCCCATGCCTGCCATATTTCATGCATGTAAGAAACACCATGTTTATGTTTGAAAGTTCTACATGTTGTGAACAATCAGCTCTAAATAACAGACTATGATCAAGTGAGACTGCAGTCCCTAGAGTTGTAGTTCACTTTGAATGCCAAACCCTTAAAAATGTTTCTTGCATACCACTGAGCATGCTAATATTTATAAGACTTCTGCCAAAGAAAATCACTGGAAAATTTTAGAGATTGTTAAAGTAAAGTGAAAGGAAAATGTGTAGGGGTGTGAGCTACATCAAGTTTTATTCTCTAAGAAGGCAGAGATCCTGGATCACTGACTGCCTTCTGCAGAGCCAGAGCTAAGTTCTTCTTACGATGTCACATTATTAAACAAAGAGCAGCAGTGTGTAAAAATTTCTCAAGACCTAAAGGAGAGAAAGGAAAGTGGATTTTGGCAATTGGTTTACAGTAATTCAAGAAGTGGACATACTTAACTTTAAGGAGAATAGTAATTGAAATATACTGTTTAATGCAACAGATGCTGCAGAGATATTTAATGTCAATCATATTTAATATTCATGAAAAATATATTGGTTAAATTAAAAGTTAAAATTCTTTGAAGAAAAATGCTTTCCTCAGTATAATTATTATACATGCATATACATATATGCATTTCAATTATATACATACATATATGTATATAATTTATATATACATTTTTATTAAATATCATACCTCCAAAACCAAATGGCAAGAAGTATCACAATTCCCTTAAGCTCTTTAATTTATGTCAACCTAATGACAATATCTGGAGATAATTAAGTATAAATCTTGGTGAACTCATAGAATAACTTATCATTCTGACAAAAATAAGACTGTGTTACCTTAATTTAGTTAATTGTGACTATCTCTGTAAAAATATGCTACCAGAACATTCTAGAGCATGCTGTTTAAGATGACACTTGCAAAAGAAATAGAGTAATTATATTTTCTTAATTAAAAATGAAGTAAATACAGTTAGAAACCCACAATTTACCAGAGCCCAAACCATTATAAACCTTTGTGTGAATAGGAACTTTCCTACAGAACACTATCCAGTGCTTTCTTCTCTGTGATGACATTGTCATAGCCTTGACTCAGGGGAATTGGAAGTCTACATAATTTGTCTTAAAGAAAATATTTCCAAATCTAAAGAGAGCATCTATGTGTGTGTGTGTGCGTGTATATATATATATATATATATATATATATATATGTATGTATATGTATATGTGTGTTTGCATTTTAAATATATGCATCTATTGATGAGCACTTAGTTTGTTTACATTGTTTGATTATTATGAATAAATCTGCTATTTGATGCAGAAATATCCACTCATCTCTTCTATTATGTATGCACATATATGTTTGTGGGTCTGTATCTAACCTCTATATTTAGAAAAGAGGTATAATTGTATAGTAAATAATTGCTGGGGCATAGTGTGGTTCTGTTTAGAATTTGCAAAAATCACTATACTCAGATGGTTTATACTATCCAAAGTAATCCATAGTCTTTTTCTGTTTTTTAAAAATCCTTTAAAGCTCTCTAGAAACACACACACACACACACATACACACACACACACACACACACACACACACAGAGGCTTCTCTTCTTTATTCAGATTGCTTTAGCAGGGGAGAGTCATTATGAAGCCCATTAATCTTCATTTTTCACAGCAAGATTCATTTTATAGGAATGGAAGATGCAGAAATGGAACCACACAGCACTTCGTCAGCAGCCAGGATTTCTGAGTTTGATGCCGGGTGAAAATTAAACACCAGAGACCAGACAGAAGCTCTAATAACTCAGTAATTTCTAAATAAATAGACGGAGATTGATGGGACTGAAAACAGTTTTCTCTAACAAGGCAAAGCATGCAGGGTAGTAATATTTGCCTCAGATATGCTTTGCATAAGGGATTAGAATTCCTACAAGCTTCTCATTTCCCCATCAGAGAATTTGCTTCTTCTAACAGTCGAATGGTAGTTAATTGTCATATTTCAAGTAGTAGCTCATTGATTCATTAACTAAAAATAACCAGATATTTATGGAGGAAGATAACACATGATAAAAGATAACTCGAACAACTCCACTAATGTAAATTATCCTCCACTCTCACAGAAGTTTTAAGAGATGCTTTCCTTTTAGGAGTTCGGACCAATTGTTAATTTTTACTTTAAGAATTAAAGAAAAGGAAGATCTTGCCAGGGAACAATGTCAAACTACAGCCCTAGGGAAAAGCCTTCTCTCTCTGTGTGATAAATTTTGTTGGGCATCTGTGTTGACAAACAAAGGTGTAATCATGGAGATGAGAAAATGGTGAATAAGGAGAGAAAGCGTTAAAATTCAAGACAGGATGAGGACTTGTTGAAATCAGGTAGTAAGAAAGAAAGAAAAAGCATTGAAGAATGTGTGGGTTTTATCTTTCCTATTATCGAAGCCAAAATATGTCCTTAATTACATATTTGAAAGGATATATATATATATAATAGAAATATATGTATGTATATTCATTAAAATGTTGCTATGTACAGTTAGATCTTGTAAACTTAAATGCCAAAGACTGAAAGATTACTTTGCTTCTAAATACTTTGATGTTTACTAAAATTTAAATGATAGATTTATGATGGTTTAAAAATAATGATTGAATAAAAAACCCAAATTCAATTTTGATTTACAGAAAACTTGGTTTATATTTCAAAATCCTTAATGATATATTTGTTCCTTTACAACATGCTATTTAAATGGATACAATTTTCAATGAATTTATATTACTTATATTTATAGAACAAAGTAATCTATGTTTATAAAGGATAATTACAATTATTATTTTGTTTCTTTTTTCTTTATTTATTCACTTTATGTCCTCATTGCAATCCCCTCCCTCCTCTCCTCCCAGTCCCACCCTCTTCCCATCATTCTTCCACCACTCCTGGTGCCATCCTTTCACTTCATGTTACATCAAGATTAAGCACATCCTCTTCCACTGAGACCAGACAAGGCAGCCCAACTAGGAGAAAGTGATCTAACAGCAGACAACTGAGTCCATGTCAGACACAGTCTCTGCTCCAACTGGTAGTGACCCACATGAAGAGCAAACTGCCCGTCACTTCCTTAATTGTGGGGGACTTAAGTCTAATCCATGTATGCACTTAGGTTAGTGGTTCAATCTCTGTGAGCTCCCATTGGCCTAGGTTACTTGAGTCTGTTGGTCTTCTTGTGGAGTTCTTTTGCCTTTGGGTTCTTCTCTCCTTCCCCCAACTCTTCCACAAGTTTCCCAGATGTTTGGCTGTGGTTTTAGCATCTCTTTTGATCCACTGTTGGGTAGAGCCTCTCAGAGGACTGTTATCTCTGTTCACGTCTACAAGCATAGCAGAGTATCATTAATAGTGTCAGGGGTTGTCTCTCTCCTATGGGGTAGGTCTCAAGTTGGACTAGTCATTTGTTGGTCATTTCCTCAAACTCTGCTACCTCTTCATCCCTGCACATCTTGAAGATGGTAAATTTTGGGTCAAAAGTTTTGTGGGTGGGTTGGTATCCCCTTCCCTCATAACTACAGGGATGACCACTTCACAATCCATATCTGCTGCTGCTAGGAGTCTCCACTGGATTCACTCCCTTTCCTCCTAGGAGTCTACTCCATCCTAGGTTTCCAGCTTGTCACAGAGGTTCCCCTACCATTGGCTTCACTTCTTGCTCCCAGTCCTACCATCTATCACCCCTGATTCCCCACACCTAATCCCTACCCTCATTCCTTTCTCCACCCCCTTTCACACTTAGTTCTCTCTCTTCATCTGCTTCCAGTGTGTATTTTGTTTTTCCTTCTGAGTGTGATTCAAGCTTCCTTCCTTAGGCCCTCATTGTTTACTTAGCTTGTTGGGTCTGTGGATTGCTGTAAGTTTACCCTGTACTATACAGCTAATATTTATTTATAAGTGAATACATATCATGTGTGTCTTTCTTGGTATGGGTAAACTCACCCAGGATGATCTTTTCTAGTTCCACCCATTTGCCTGCAATGTTAACGATTTCCTTGTTTTTGATAGCTGAGTAACATTCCATTGTGTAAATGTACCATATTTTAATTATCGACTCTTTGCTTGAGGGACATCTAGGTGTTTCTCAGGTTCTAGCTATTACGAATAAGGCTGCTATGAACATAGATAAACAAATGTCCTTGTGGTATGATGGGGCATCTTTTGGGTATATGATAGGAGAGGTGTACCAGGATCTTGATGAAGAACTATTCCCAGTTTTCCAAGAAAGTGCCAAATTGAGTGATTTTACTAGTTTCAGTGCCACCAACAATAGAGGGATGTTCTTGCTCCATATCCTTTCCAGCATGTTGTGTCCCTTGAGTTTTTGGTCTTTGCCATTCTGATTGGTGTAAGACAGAATCTCAGAATCATTTTGATTTGCATTTCCCTAATGATGAAGGACACTGAGCATATCTTTCAGTGCTTCTCAAACATTTGGGTTTCCTTTGTTGATAATTCTCAGTTTCTCTCTATACCCCATGTTTTTTGTTTGTTTTTGTTTTTTTTTAATATTTATTTATTACTTCAGGTAACATCTTCATCACGGTGTCCTCTTTCTACTCCTCCCAGTGTCACCCTCCCACCCTCTACCTCCTATCCCATCCATCCCACTCCTCTGGAGTGGAGTGTCCCTAGCTCTGCCTCAGGATCCAGACATGTCACTTCTGGGTATGAATCCAAATGATTCCTCACCAAATCACAAGGAGTTTCCTCATCTATATTCATAGCAGCCTTATTTGTAATAGCTAGACACTGGAAACAACCCAGATGTTCCTCAGCCCAAGAATGGATTAAAAAAATGTGGTACATCAGCACAATGGGATACTACTCAAATCAGAAACAATGAAATCATTTAATTCTCAGCCTAATGAATGGAACTAGAGAAGCTCATCCTGAGAGAGCTAACCCAGACTCAGAAGATGCACATGGCATCTATTCACTTATACCCCATGTTTTAATTAGATTATTTGGTTTGTTGGTTTTTAATTTCTGGGGTTCTTTGTATATTTTAGATACTACCCCTTTGTCGGGTAGTGAAGATTGGTTGGTGAAGATTTTTTCCCAGTCTGTAGACTGCTGTTTGTCTCATTGACAGTGCCTTTTGCCTTACAGAAGCTTTCCAGTTTTATGAGGTTCCATATACTAAATGTTGATAATAGAGCCTGAGCTATTGATGGTCTGTTCAGGAAGTTGTATCCTGTACCAATGTATTCAAGAATTTTCCCTACTTTCTCTTCTACTAGATTAAGTGTATCTGGTTTTATGTTGAGGTCTTTGATCCATCTGGACATAAGTTTTGTGCAGTGTAATAAATATGGGTCTATTTGCATGCTTCAACATGCTGAAATCAAGTTAGAACTGCACCATTTTTTGAAGATGCTTTCATTCTTCCATTGTATGGTTTTGAGTTCTTTGTAAAAAATAAAGTGTTAGTAGGTGTGTGGGTTTATTTCTGCAGCTTTGATTTGATTCCATTGATCAACCTATGTGTTTTGTGCCAGTACCATATGGTTTTTATTGCTATTGCCTTGTAGTACAGCTTGAAATAAGGGATGGTGATACTTCCAGAAGTTCTTTTATTGTACAGGATTTTTTTAGGTATCCTGTGATTTTTATTTTTCCATATGAAGTGGAGAATTGGTCTTTAAAGTTCTATAATGAATTGCGTTTGGATTTTAATGGGAATTGAGTTATAACTGTAGATTGCTTTTGGTAAGATGGCCGTTTTTGCTTTGTTAGTCTTTTTGATCCATGAACATAGGGATTTTTCCATCTTGTGACATCTTCTTCAATTTCTTTCTTCAGAAACTTGAAGTTTTTGCCATACATCTTTCATGTGCTTGGTTAGAGTGACACCAAGATATTGTATAGTATTTGGGCCTATTGTGTAAGGTGTTATTTCCCTAACTTCTTGCTCAGCTAATTGATCCTTTATGTAAAGGAGGGCTACTGATTGTTTTTTAGTTAATTTTGTATCCAGTCATTTTGCTGAAGGTGTTTATCAGCTGTAAGAGTTCTCTGGTAGAATTTTGGTGTTCCCTGATATATGCTATCATATCATCTGCACCTAGGGATACCTTGACTTATTCCTTTCAAATTTGTATGTGTTCCCTTGATTTCCTTTAGCTGTGTTACTACTCTAGCTAGAGCTTCAAGTACTATATTGAAGCAATATGCAGAGAGTAGACTTCCTTGTCTTTTCTTTGATTTTAGTGGAATTGCTTTAAAAGTTTCTCTCAATTTAGTTTGATGTTGGCTGTTGGCTTGCTATATATTGACTTTATTACCTTTAGGTATGGGCCTTGTATTCCTGATATTTTTAATACTTTTATGATGGAGTGTTGGGTTTTGTCAAAGGCTTTTTCACATTTTAGTGAGATGATTATGATGTGATTTTTCTTTCAGATTGTTTATATGGTTGATTATATTGTTGAATTTTTGAATGTTAACCATCCCCGCATCCATGGGATGAAGCTGACTTTATCATGGTGGATGGTTTTTTGATGTGTTCTTGTGTTAAATTTGTAAATATTTTGTTGTGTATTTTACATTGATATTCATGAGGAATATTGGTCTGAAATTCTCTTTCTTGTTTAAATATTTGTGTTGTTTAGGTATTAGGGTGACTGTAGCTTCATAGAATGATTTTGGCTCATTTCCTTCTGTTTCTACTTTGTGGAATAGTTTGAAGAGTATTAGTATTAGCTCTTCTTTGAAGTTCTAGTAGAATTCTGCATTAAAATTATCTGGCCCTGGACATTTTTTGGTTGCGAGACTTTCATCTAGTTTTTGGGAGATATAGGTTGATTTAGATAGTTAACCTGATCTTAATTTTAGTTAGTGGAATTCTTCTTGGTGGATTTTTCCTTTGATGAGTATGAAGTATATTTCCCTATCTCTTTTAATTACTTTTGGTTGAACATCTACTTTATTAACTATTAGAATAGCTACTCCTGCTTGTTTCTTGGGTCCTTTTGCTTGGAAGAACTTTTTCTAGATCTTTATTCTCAGGTTATGTCTACATTTGTTGCTGAGGTGTGTTTCATGTATGCAGCAGATTGATAGGATTTCACATCCACTATGTAAGCCTCTGTCTTTTTATTGGATATTTGAGTCCATTGATGCTGACAGATATTAATAATCAATGATTGTTGATACCTGTTTTTATATTTTGTTAGTAGTAGTAGTAGTAGTAGTAGTAGTAGTAGTAGAGTGTGTGTGTGTGTGTGTGTGTGTGTGTGTGTGTTTCCTTTCTTTTGGTTTTGCTTGTGTAAAATTATTCATTTCCTATATTATCTTTGGTGTAGTTAACATCCTTGGATTAAAGTTTTCCTTGTAGTATCCTCTGTAGGGCTGCATTAGTGGAAAGATAGCGTTTAAACTTGGTTTTGTCAGGGAATATCTGGTTTTATCCATCTATGGTGACTGAAAGTTTTGCTGGGTATAGTATTCTAGGTTGGCTTCTGTCATCTTTTAGAGACTGTATGATATCTGCCCAGGCCCTTTTGGCTTTTAAAGTCTCTGCTGAGAAGTCTGGTGTAATTCTAATATGTTACTTGGCTCTTATGCCTTACAGCATTTAGTATTCTTTCTTTGTTCTTTACATTTAGTGTTTTGATCATTATGTGGCCAAAGAATTTTTTTTTTGGTCCCATCTATTTGGTGTTCTGTAAGATTGTATGTTTATAGGCATCTCTTTCTTTAGGTTAGGGAAGTTTCTTCTATGATTTTGTTTATATTTTCTGGGTCTTTGAGGTGGGAATCTAATCCTTCTATTCCTATTATCCTTAGGTTTGCTCTTTTCACAGTGTCCCAAATTTTCTGGATGTTTGTGTGTGTTATAAATTGTTTTTTCAGTTCAGCTGAAACTGAAAAAAAAACCTGAAACTTTATTTCAGTTCAGCTTCTATTTCTATTCCAGTTTTGAACCATTTTATTCATTTCTTTCTCCAGTTTTTCTATTTTTTCTGTATTTCTTTAAGGTGTTTATTCCTTTCCTTTACCTGTTTGATTTTATTTTCCTGTGTTTCTCTGAGGGGCTTATTTTCCTTTTTTAAGGCCACTATCATTTTCATAACTTCAGGTTTATGGTCGATTTTTTTCTTTTTTTGTGCTTCAAGAGTGGTAGGATATCCAGGGTTTACTGTAGAAGAATATCTGGGTTCCAGTGGTGCCATGTAGCCCTCGTTTTTGTTGCTTCTGTTCTTTCTCTGACCTATAACCTCTGGTTGTCCCTGGTGTTGACAGGCCTGGTGGTAGTAGGCCTCTGGTTTGTAGGTAGAGCTTCTGGTCCTAGATGGCAGCAGTCCTTTTTTATTCCTGGGCAACAGCAGGCATCTGGGGATACCGGGAGAAATGGTGGTCCCTGATGACTTCTAGTCTCTTAGATTGCTGGTAGAGATGTGGCCCCAGTTGTCCCTGATGGCTTCTAGTCCCTAGTGTTCCCTGATGAATGTCAGTCTCTGAGATTGGAGGTAGAGATAGGGCCTGATAGTCTCTGATGTCTGTTGGTCTCTGGTGTTCCCTGATGGATGCTGGTATCTGGGACTGCAGGTAGAGGTGGGGCCTCATGTTACCTGGTGATTCCTGTCCTCTGGGTTTGCCTATGAATGGGGCCTGGGAATGGAGTATGATCGACTAAGAGGGCCCAGGGAAGACTGCTCTGCTGCTGGGTTTGCTTGATGGGTTTAAGAGGCAAATGGGTCGTAGTAAACCTGTTTGGGGCCCGAACCAAAATGGAAAAAATGGTTAAAAATGTTAGTACAATCCTTTTATGTTCAGCCCTTCTGTTCTCAGCTGTTTAGATGACCTAAGGAGTTTGTAGGCAGAACCTGATCTTGCAGGCATCACTGAGGTTAAGATTTTTTTTTTTTGATATCGAGACATATCAGCTCCTTACAGCACCCCCTATTCTACTCCAAGTAGAAGATAAGCATCGAAGAATCTCTAGTGTGAGATGGTTGAATTAGTGGCAAGCCTATCTCTTGGCATGAAAAATCCCCTTGCTCCAACTGCAGACAGACTGCTGTCCAAAAAGGACAAAACTTGGTAGCAGGGAAGTCGACAGCCTAGCTCTTCCAAGACAGGGTAGGTAAAGTCCTTCATAATCCCTGCTCTACAACAAATGTCTGTCAGAGAAACAGGACCCAAAGGCTGAAGACTGATGCAGGAATGTATGGAGAGAAAATGGGAACTGTCCAGGCAGTCACTGGTATGTCATTTCTTAGTTTTGGAAGCTGCAGGCCCTGCACTTCCTATATAAGCAGATATGTTTATCCCTCTCACGTCTCTGAGGTGGTTGAAGAATAGACAGCTAGAGTCTCATAGTTAAATTTTGAGTTGTTTAGGAATCAAGAGGGTGTTATAGATCTAAGAAGATACTCTTAAAAGTGTGTTGCAAGTTAGTATGAATGTTGAGTCAGATATAGACCTTTAAACTCATGGAGATGGTTAGATAGTAGAATGTTAAAGTCAGGGGCCAAATATGTACAAACTGGACATTGGGAAGGTATACTGGGCCATTTAACTCTCATAAATGTGGCATATATATATCTGTTGTTTTGTATAGTATTTACTGTTATAAGAGAAGGAACCATCTGTTGGACTGAAAGGGGAAACTTCTGGGGGGAAGAGGGTGGAAGGGCGGGATAGGAAGGGGGAATAGGGAAGGGTTTGTGACTGAGATGTAACTTGAAGAAAAAAAAAGTATTTAAAAAAAAGAGGCAAATGGGAAGATTGATTTTAAAGAAAAGACAAAAGCTTATTGCATAGTGATTTATAAATTTCTAAAAGGTCTCTAACTCATGATTGCATGTTGAGGATTGTGACAATTCATGCATTGTACTTTCCTGATGATACAGTAACTTGAATTAGACATTAGATGCTACACAGTTTCTTTGGTTAGGCTTTCACATACATGAGAAAATGCACTAATCTTGTGATTTTTGTGACATCTAAAATGGAAATTAATGTAGGAAACATCTGAACAATTGACTAGAAAGATACAGAAGAAATCCACAAGAAGATATTAAATTTAAATATTCTAGGGTGAAAAAAAAAGTCCTATTCAGTCTTCCTCTTTATTCTCACCAAGAGAGAAAGAACTATTTTAGACTAGGAACAGTACGATATGCTATGTAACTCACATACTGTGGGGAAATTGATATTACTAAAGACATGAAACTTCATTTTGAGCACATGAAATAACTGATAGAAGAGAGAAGGCAGAATATGTAGAGTGAGGATAGAATGTGGGCAGGCATTCAATTGCGATCAAAAGTAAATATATTTGCTCTTTGCTTGTTGTCTAAAAGAAAGGTGTTTTCATAAGTAACAGTGATTTTGGATAATGTCTTCAAGCCTGCTTGCAGAAAATGCTAGGATTGAAAGCAGACGCAACAGAAAAGAAAAATGTAATGTGATATATCATTTTAGAATTGAGCATTTAATAATCTTTATAAAATGATTTTTCAGAGGGAGGAAATAAGGAAGGTAGAGAAGGGAATGATACTATTCTAAGAATACAGATGTTTTGATTGATTTTTTTTCCTGAGATGCAGTCAAATCAACTCACAATATAAACTCATGTTAAATATTTACATTGCTCTTTTAAATTAAATTACAAACAATACTTATAAAATAATATAATATAAATAGGAACACATAAACATGTGCCATCTTGAGCTAATTTAATATAAACACTTCTTTTCTTTTTGTTTTTTTATTGAAAATAGGTTTTTTTCTCATACAATATATTTATAGTTTTTCCTCCTTCTACTCTTCCCAGTTACTCCCACCTTCCCTATCCTCTTGATCCACTCCCTTATAACCCTCATAAAAAGGGCCCGATTCTAAGAGACAACAATGAAACACAACAAAATTGATATAATAAGATGACATGAATCATGTTATGTTGAAATTGGACATAGCAACTTAACTGGAGTAAAAGAGTCCCAAGAGCAAGTGAAAAATCGAGAAACACACTCATTCTCACAATCAGAAGTTCCATAAAAAGTACTAGGCTAATAGCTATCGTATGTATGCTAAAAACATGGTACAGACCCATGTAAGCCCTGTACTTGCAGCTTCAATCTCTGTGAGATCATATCTGCCTGGCTTAGTTGTTACAGATGTGTTGGTTTTGGTGTCCTGTATCCTGGAGTTTAGAATTGTGTTGTACCCTCTTCTGCATGATTCTCTGAGCATTGAGGGGAGGGACTTGACTACTTTAGATTCTCTCTGGATAATGTCTAGTTGTGGGTTTTTGCATCTGTTCCAATCTGCTATTGGAGAAGGCATCTTGGATGATAACTGGATAAGGCAGAATATTATAGGGAATCATTTTATTGATTTTATTTGACCAGTAGAATTTGATTTAACAGGGGAATCTAGTCTAAGGCTCTTGGATACACAAAGAGTATCAGATGGAATTGGTGGGGTTCCTTCTTATGGAGTGGAACTTAGATCAAATCAGTCATTGTTTGGATATTCCCACATGTTCTGTGCTACAATTGTTCTAGCATATTTTGCAGGCAGGACAGATTAGAGGTCAAAGATTTTGTGTGTGTGTGTGTGTGTGTGTGTGTGTGTGTGTGTGTGTGTGTTTGTATCCATGTTTCCTTTTTAATAGCCTGTAGAATACCTACACACCGCAAAGAAACTAGGCATAAAGGTGAGGACTCAAAGTAGACATCAGCTTGACTTCTCCATATTCAATGAGTTATATGGGTGTTGTCTTTGGCAATCAGGTCTTGCTGTCAGTTTACAGAGAGCAGCATCTGTCTTACCAATTGCTTTGGTTGCTTGGGGATTTCAGTGGGAACTTTCCCAAAAATTCAACTGAATGTGCTCTAATCCCAACACTGGTAGCCTTGGCTGGCTAAAAGAGATGTCCAGTTGAGACTCTGTATGTGACATTACTAAGAGTCCCGATTAAGATCACCTTCATTTATTACAGGAAGTTTCCACTGCACTAGGTTTCCACACTAGTACCCAAACTCCCCTATCCTTTACAGAAGCTTTCCAGTTCCATGAGGTCACATTTATTGTCAGTCTTAGTGCCTGTGCTGTTCGTATTCTGTTGAGGAAACTGTTTCCTGTGCTGATACATTAAATGCTATTTCCTACTTTCTCTTTCATCAATTTGTATGTATGGTTTATTTTGAGGTCTTTCATCCACTTGGACTCCAGTTTTCTACAGGGAGATAAATATGGATCTATTTGCATTTTTCTATAATCAGAAATCCAGTTAGACCAGCACCATTTGTTGAAGATGCTTTCTTTATTCCAGTGTATAATTTTGCCTTCTTTCTCAAAAGTCAGATGTCCATAGGAGTGTGAGGTTACATGTGGGTCTTTGATTCACTTCCCTATGATGCACATGTCTGTTCTTATGCCAATACCATGTGGATTTTTATTACTATAGCTCTATAGTACAGCTTGTAATCACGGATGGTGATATCTCTGCAAGTTCTTTTGTTGTTAAGCATAGTTTCTGCTATCCTAGGTTTTTGTTATTCCATATGAAGCTGAGAATTGTTCTTTCATAGTCTGTAAAAACTGTCTTATAAATTTGATGGGGATTGAAATGAATCAGTAGATTGCTTTTGGTAGGATGGCCATTTTTGCAGTTAATCCTGCAAATCTATGAGCATGGGAAATGTTTCTACCTTTTGATATCTTCAAATTCTTTCTTCAAAGATTTGAAGTTTTTAATCATATAAAATTTTCATTTGCTTGGATATATATTATATATTATGTGTGGTTATTGTAAAAAGTTTTATTTACTGATTTTTTCTAAGACAGTTTATCATTTATATATAAGAAGGCTACTGATTTTTTGAGTTAATCTTGTATCCAGCAACTTTTCTGAAAGAGTTTGTCAAATATATATATATATGTTTTCTAATGGAATATTTTTGGTCATTTATGCATACTATTATATCATCTACAAATAATACTTTGTTTCCTTTCTTTCAAGTTTTATCTCCTTGAACTCTATAATTTTTTTATTGTTGTAGTTGGCATTTCAAGTCCTATATTGAGTAGATATGGAGAGTGTGGATAGCCTTGTGTTGTTCTTGATTTTAGTAGAAATGCTTTGATTTTCTCTCCATTTTACTTAGTGTTGGCTGTTTGCTTGCTGTTAATTACCTTTATTATTTTTAAGTATTCCCCTTGGATTCTTAATATCTCCAAGATTTTTTATCATGGTTATTGGATTTTGTTAATTATTTTATTCTTTTTTGCATCTAAATAGATGATCATGTTTTTTTCTTTCAATTTGTTTATATGGTAAATTAATTTATTGATTTTTGTGTAATGAACCATCCCTGCATGTCTGAAATAAACATTAATTGATAATGACAAATGATTTTTTGATGAGTCTATGTATTTAGTTTGCAAGTATTTTATTATTTTTGCATGTATGTTCATGAGGGAAACTTATCTGTAATTCTTTCTTTCCTGAATATTTGTGTAGCTTAGGTATCAGGGTAAATATGGTCTTTAAAAATGAGTTGGGCAATGTTCCTTCTGTTTCTATTTTTGTGGAATAATAGAAGATAATTCTATTTTAGTAGAAAGTTGAATAATTGAGAAGTATTGGCATTAACTCTTCTTTGAATGTCAGGTGGAATTCTGTACTAAAACCATATGCCTCTGGACTATTTGTAGCTGGGTGACTTTCAATGACTGCTTTTATTTTACTAGACATTACAGGTTTATTTAAGTTGTTTACCTAAACTTCATGTCACTTTGGAAAGTAGTACCTATTGAGAAAAACATCAATTTATTTTAGGTTCTAATTAGGCAGAGTATAGCTTTCTAAATTATGTGCTTATGACTCTTTCAAATTTTTTTTGGTATCTATTGTTAAACCCCCTTTTCCTTTCTAATTTTTTAAGTTGGATATTCTCTCAGTGTGTGTAGTTTAGATTGTTTGGATAAGAGTTTCTCTATCTTGTTGATATTTTAGAAGAAACGACTTTTGCTTTCATTGATTATTTGTATTATTCTCCTTTTTTCTATTTTATTGATTTCATCCCTCAGTTTGAATATTTCTTGCCATTTTCTCTTCTTTGGTATGGTTATTTCTTTTTGATTTAGAGTTTTTATTTGTGCTGTTAAGTTGCTCATATGAAATCTGTCCTATTTTTTTGGAGGCACTTAATGCTGTAAATTCTCCTCTTACCACTGATATCATTGTGTTCCATAAGTTTGGGTATGCTGTGTATTCATTTTCAAACAATTCTAGAAAGTCTTTAATTTCTTTATTTCTGTTGTGATACATTTTTCATTCAGTAAGGAGTTGTTCCATTTCCATGAGTTTTTAAGGTTTCTATTGTTCTTGAAATCCAGCTTTAATCTATAGTGGTCTGATAGGATACAAGGAGTTATTTCTAGTTTCTTAAATCTATTGAAATTTGTTTTATGTCTGAGTATATGGCCAATTTTGGATAAAGTTACATGATGTACAGAGTAGAAGGTCTATTTTTTCTGTGTTTGGGTGAAATGTTCTATAAATGTCTGTTAGGTTCATTCGGTTTATAACATCTATTAGCTTCAGTCTTTCTCTGCTTAGCTTTTGCCTGGTTGACCTATCCATGGTGAGAGTGGGATATTGAAGCGTCCACTGTTAGTGTGTGAGGATCAATATGTGATTAAGCTGTAATAGTGTTTCTTTTATAAACTTCCATGGCCTTTTGTTTGGGGCAAACATATGAAGAATCCAAATGTCATCTTGGTGATTTTTTTCCTTTGAAGAATATGTAGTGTACTTCCCTATCTCATTAGTTTTGATTTAAAGTCTATTTTGTTAGATATTTAAATGGCTGCAGAAGCTTGTTTCTTAGGTCCATTTGCTTGAAATATCATTTTCAACCCTTTGTCCTGAGGTAATGTCTATCCCTGATGCTAAGGTATTTTTCCTGAGTGCACCAGAAGGATGGGTCCTTTTTTCACATTGATTCTGTTTTTTTATTTTATTTTACTTATTTACTCCTTCAGGTTACAACTCCAACATAGTGTCCTCTTTCAATCCCTCCCAGTCCTACCCTCCCACCCTCTACCCCCTATCCCTTCCATCCCACTCCTCTGGAGTGGAGTGTACCTACATGACAGTCCCCTGCCCCAGTTCAGCAGTCATATGAGGGCCAAGAGCCTCATCATACACTGGAGACATATAAGGCAGCACCACTAGGGCAAAGTGTCTCACTGACAGGAAAAAAAAGTCCATGTTCCTGTTCCCTTTGGTCCATTGTTTGTAGTATAGTTATTCTGTACTATATAGCTAAAATCCAACTATAAGTGAATAGATGCCATGTGCATCCTTCTGGGTCTGAGTTAGCTCACTCAGGATGAGCTGCTCTAGTTCCATCCATTTGGCAACAAATTGCATGATTTCATTGTTTCTGATAGCTGAGTAGTATCCATTGTGTAGATGCACCACAGTTTTTTAACCCATTCTTCGGTTGAGGGACATCTGGGTTGTTTCCAGTTTTTGGCTATTACAAATAAGGCTGCCATTAACATAGATGAGGAAACTTCCTTGTGATTCGGTGAGGAATCATTTGGATGTATACCCAGAAGTGGTATGGCTGGGTCCTGACAGAGCTATTCCAAGTTTTCTAAGATATCTCCAGACTGACCTCCATAGTGATTGCACAAGCCTGCACTCCCACCAGCAATGGAGGAGAGTTCCGCTTTCTCCACACCCTTGCCAGAATGTGCTGTCATATGTTCTTTTGATCTTAGCCATTCTGACAGGTGTGAGATGGAATCTCAGAGTTGCTCATGGATAGGTAGGATCAATATAATAAAAATGGCCATCCTACCAAAAGCAATATACAGATTCAATGCAATTCCTATCAAAATACCAACACAATTCTTTATAGATCTGGAAAAAGCAATTCTCAGTTTCATATGGAACAACAAAAAACCCAGAATAGCTAAATCAATCTTGTAGAATAATAATAAAAAAAACATCTGGAGGTATCACCATCCCAGATTTCAAGCTGTACTACAGAGCAATAGTAATAGAAACATACAGAGCAATAGTAATAGAAACAGCATGGTACTGGTATAGAAACAGATCAGTGGATCAATGGAATCGAATTGAAGACCCAGAAATGAACCCACACCTATGGTCACCTAATTTTTGACAAAGAAGCCAAAACCATACAATGGAAAAAGGACAGCATCTTCAACAAATGGTGCTGGTCCAACTGGATGTCTACTTGTAAAGAATGAAATTAGACCCATACTTATCACCTTGTACAAATTTAAGTCCAAGTGGATCAAAGATCTTAACATAAGGCCGGACACACTAAATCTACTAGAAGACAAAGTGGAAAAAACCCTCAAACTCATTGGTACAGGTGACAACTTCCTGAACAGAACACCACCTGCTAAGGATCTAAGACCAACAATCAATAAATAGGACCTCATGAAACTGAAAAGCTTTTGTAAGGCAAAAGACACTGTCATTTGAACCAAACGGCAGCCTACAGATTGGAAAAAAATTTTCACCAACCCCACATCTGACAGAGGACTAATATCCAAAATTTACAAAGAACTCAAGAAATTAAATGCCAAGAAACCAAATAATCCAATCAAAAAATGGGGAACAGAGCTAAGCAGAGAATTCACAAAGGAGGAATTCCTAATAGGTGAGAGACACTTGAAGAAATGCTCAGCATCCTTAATCATCAGAGAAATGCAACTCAATACCACATTGATTCTGTTACTCTGTATATTTTTATTGGAGAATTTAGAGCATTGATATTGAGAGATAATGATGACTAATTATCATAGATTCTTGTTATTTTGTTATTGATGGTGGTGGTGGTGATGTTAGTGTTGTTGGTGTGTATATTTGTGTGTGCTTCCCTTTTTTGTTTTTGTTGATGTGAAATTATTTATTCTCTGTGTTTTTACATGCATAGTTAACCTCCTTAGCTTGAGGTTTTCTTTCTAGCCCTTTCTGTAGTACTGGATTTGTAGATAGGTAATGTTTAAGTTTGACTTTAATCATGAAATATCTTATTTTCTCCATCTACTGTGTTTGAAAGTTTTGCTTGCTATATAGTATTCTGGGCTGGCATCTGCAGTCTCTTAGAGTGAGAAGGACATCTCTCCTGGCCCTTCTAGCTTTTAAAGTCTCCAATATGAAGTCAGGTGTAATTATAATAGGTCTGCCTTTATATGTTACTTGGTCTTTTTCCCTCAAAATTTTTATTATTCTTTTTTTATTCTCTATGCTTAGTCTTTGATTTTACACGGCAATAGGACTTTACATTCTGGTCCTTTTTAAAATTTTTTTTGGTGTTCTTTTGCCATCTTGTACCTTTGTGGGCATCTCATTCTTTAGAGTAGAAAAAAATTTTCTTCTATGATTTTGTTGAAAACACTTTCTGAGCTTTTGAGCTGGGCTTGTTCTCCTTCCTCTCTACATATTTTTCTCTCTACCTAATATTTTAACTTGGTTTTTATCATATGTTCCAGATTTTCTGTATGCTTTGTGTTAGGAGTTTTGTGTAAGGAGTTTTTTTTTTGTCTTTGTTTTTTTTTCATTTTCTTTGCCTGATTTATTCATTTCTTCTATCTTAATGTCAGTGCCTGAGATTCTCTCTTTTATTCCTTGTATTCTTCTAGTGAAGCTTGCCTATGTAGTTTTTGTTTGGATTACTAACTTTTTCATTTCCAAAATTTCCATCAGTTTGTTTTCTTTATTGATTCTATTTCCATTTTCAAGTCTTGATCAGTTTTATTCATTTTCCTCAACTGTTTGTGTTTTCTTTAAGGGATTTATTAATTTCCTCCAGTTGTTTGTTGTGTTTACTTAGATTTCCTTACGGGATTCATTTATTTCTTCTTTAAGATCTCTATAATCTTCATATAGTTGATTTTAAGGTCATTTTATTGTGCTTCTGCTAGATTGGAACATTCAGGACCTGCTACTGTAGGATAACTGAACTCTAATAGAGACATATTACTCTGAATATTGTTCATTATGCTTTTATGCCAAAAATTCAGCATCTGGTATGGAATAATTAAAGGGCCAGGATGTTTTGTTTCTATTTTCTGTTCCCTCTCTGGATAAGTGAGCATGTGATGGTTATGCATTGTCTGTTTTCCTGGCATGTTTAGCTGGTGTATGCCTGTTGGTACTGGAGTGTAGGTAATTAAGATGTGTTGGGGGAAGGGATTTAATAGCATATACAAAGGAAAATGTCTTTGTAGTCAGTAGGAATTGGGGTCAGAGAGAAAAGTGAGTCAGCAACAGGTTTCTAGCTGCACAGATGGTGATAAGGCTGTGGGAATTGAATCTCAAGAGCAGTCTAAAGGTATGGGTCTGCCTGCAGAGTACTTGTTGGCCTTGGAGAAACTGTCCTTGGGTTAGCAGGCAGTATATGCTGGATTTAGAGGCTCAGACACAGCAAAGAGTAAGGGGAGGAAGATTAAGAGGGAGTGGTCTGTGGGATCTACAGGAGATTCCAGGAGGTGTGATGGAAGGCTAAACCTGGTGTTCTGTTGCAGTGCCAGGGACCAGATTGAAGAACTGGCTCTGGGGGAACAGACAAAGTGGAGATGGTCTGTAAGCAGTTTACCTGGTTTTTTTGCAGGCCTAATAAGAAAGCCTTTTAAGTACTCCAATGTATTGTGATGACTCTAGAAGGCAGTAAGAACTGAATGACATTTATGTTTGGTTTGAGACTTTTCTTTTTACTTCAGATTATTATTATTGTTATTATTATTAATTTGCAGAAAACAATAGGATTGAGAAGGCATACAGAAAATTGAAGACACTAATTATTTTGTGTATTCACAACTAAAAGCAGTAATAGCATAGGAAGAAAAATACATCAACGAGACACAATAGTTTCACTATTCATGGTTATATCCTGCTTCCACTCATTTGTCAATCATTATTTCTCTACACATGCTGTCTCATGACAGAGAGGAAGCAAATGTTTCTGGCTTTGCCATTGACTTTCAAATAGTATCACTGTCAAGTTGAACTCAATGAAAAACTACAACAGATGGAGGTTTTTCATTGACTTTCACTAGACGTAAAATCTGATTTATGATTCAAGACAGCATTTCAAAATTTGACCTTAACATTCTGCTGTAAGAAAAGGGTATCTGAGAAGTTCCACAGCATTTTATTGTATATATAAATGGGTAATGTTAATTTTTCTTTGCATTTTTTTTTGGTGAACAATAAAGTCAAGTACATCAACTTCCCCATTCTCACAACTATCTTTCTAAAATTTAATAGCATATGCAAATATAGATAGATGTGCGTGTGATCGTGTGTGTGTGTGTGTGTGTGTGTGTGTGTGTCTACAGGTTTTTCCTCTAGGTAAGCACTATATACATATTAATCATGGCATTTTTAAGGAGATGTGCACCTGGAATGTTTTAAGGACTTACATCTTAAATAAACCCTCAAGATTGTTGATTGTAGAGACAGTTACATTCACTTGGCAATGCATTTCTGATTTCTGCTATCATTCTCAATGCATTCCACAGATGGGAATGTTATGATTTCTGATACCCTTCATAAATTATTTTAGACTTTTCTCTTAAATAAATTCATTAAAATTTTACTGTGTATGATTTTACTTTATAGAATTAAAATTATTATCTATATAATTCAGATAATCATGAATACATTCTTTTAAAGCATTGATGCTACTTTAATGATTCTATTTCCAAAACTCCCCAAAATAATATTGTGTTCTCCATGGTATTCATTGGTCCTCTCAATTAAATCAAAGGAATTACTGAAGAGGTCCTAAAATGATAATATGTTGAGTTAAAGTTGTGCATTTTATTAGAATCCTTGTTTGTCTTTTCCTTTAATCTTTAATATGATTACTTACAATAAGGACTAAATTTATTATTATTATTATTTATTTTATTATCATCATTATTATTAATAGCACAAGGTCTTTTTTGTATATGAAATCTTTTTTTCCTTTATTTTTTATTTCTTGAAGTTACATCTCAATCACAGTCCCCTACCTATTCCCCCTCTAGTCCCACCCTCCCACCCTCAACCCCCCATCCTCTTCCCTTTTTTTTTCTTTTAAGTTTAAGGTATATCTTATTTCCCCCTACAGTTTCTCCTTTCAGTCCAACAAATGGCTCTTTCTCTTATAATAATAAATACAATACAGTACAACAGAGGTAATTAGGCCACAGTTATGAGGGTTATATGGCTTAACGTACATTCCCAATGACCAGTCCATATGTATTTGGTATCTGACTTTAACATTCTACTATCTAAACATCTCCATAAGTTTAAAGTTCTATATCTGACTCAACATTCATACTAACTGGCAACACAATTTTAAAAGTATCTTCTCAGATCTATAACATTCTCTTTACTCCTAAACAACTCAGAATTTAATTATGAGACTCTAGCTATCTGTTCTTCAACGACCTCAGAGACCTGAGAGGGATAAATATATCTGATTTTATAGGACGTACAGGGCCTGCAGCTTCCAAAACTAAGAAATGACATACCAGTGGCTGCCTGGACAGTTCCCATTTTCTCTCCATACAATACAGCATCGATCTTCAGTCATTTGGCCCCATTTCTCTGACAGACATTGATTGTAGAGCAGGGGTTATGAAGGACTTACCTACCCTGTCTTAGCAGAGCTAGGCTATCGACTTACCTGCTTCCAGGTTTTGTCCTTTTTGGACAGCATTCTGTCTACAGTTGGAGCAAGGGGCTTTTCCTACCAAGAGATAGGCTTGCGACTAATTCAATCATCTCCCACTGGAGATTCTTCGATGCTCATCTTCTACTTGAAGGAGAATAGGGGGTGCTGTCAGGAGTTGATATGTCTTGATATAAAAAAAATCTAAAGTTATTAAAACATCTTTGAATGCCATATTCTGCAGATCTCTTGAGGTTTTTGAAGAGGCCCTATCTATCTCTTATATTAGGGTAAGCAGATGTTGCTTGTCTCTTAGCAGGTTTATTTCTGATTAGCTTAGCAAGTAACTATAATAGGCTGTCATAGTACCTAACAGAATGACCGGCTTGCATAATGACTAAATTTTTAAGTGATTAGCTGAATAGTCACAAAAGGTTCTCATAGTAGTTGATATTTTCATGTTATTTTACATTTATTTGTAACAGTACAATTTTTATTGATATTTTAGATTACTTAATTAATTATTATTATTTTTTGTGTGTATCCTCATATGACACTGTACTCATGTGAATGTCAGAGGATAGTTTGTAGAAGTCAGGTCTCATCTTTCACAATGCTGGCCCTAAAGATTGATACCAAGTTGTTAGATTTGTCAGCCAACACTTTTACCCAGTGAACTATCTCCCTGACCTTGTGAAGTATTTATTATTAATAGCAGATGGCTACTGAGAAACATGTCTCACACTATAGACATATTTAACACACTTATTATGATTATTTTTAAGCTGTTAAAAGCATATGTTCCCAAGGAGAGAAATATCTATTTAATGCATTTTCATTTTTATTGAAAAAATTCCATGTGTCTGCTAAAACATCTGAAATTTCTTGTCAAAAACTATACAATCTCTATAAATATGATGGATATATACTAGCAAATTTTAAACTATCAAATAACACTGATAGAAGAAATTGTGTGTGTGTGTGCTTTTTGTAGCACTTTGGTATGATAGTCTGCTTCTGCTGTCTTCTACCTATAATGAGAAAACCCTACACTTAACATACAAAATATGTTTTCTGTATAACCGGTATGTTAATTCCATTGTTTTAGTCTAAGGAAGATCTTTTGTTAGATAGGACAACTTAGAGATAACTTGTAAGTAAGCTCTTTATAATTCAAGGCTGTAGCTCTCTAGTTATGTGTACTATCCCATCACTAAGAACATCAATGGTATAATGAATTTGTACAATGAAATCTTTAAAAATAGATGACTACAGTCCTCATTGATTTCTTCAGAGAAGTCCAAGTTGTGATTGCCAACATCACATATAATCATATTATGTCCTAAAACATTATTTGAATTCACTGATGTGAAGGCAAATGATCATACATTGTCCTCTTACGTAAATTACAGAGAAAACAAACACCCTCACCATTATTTCTGACAGAGAGCAGAATATTAAAATGAGCCTCAATGATAGCCCAGCTTGGGTTTACAAAATTAATGAAGAACACCTGTTTGAGGTGATGTGTAAGCATGACATTCTCTCTGTGGGATGACCTTCGTTCCCCCTCGGTTAGCTAATGAGGATTTCTTTGCTCTCGTCCTTGCAGAAGGACCTCAGGGCCTTGTATCATTATTGAATGAACACAATGTCACTTTAGCTGGCAGAAATGTTTCATTTCTTGTCAGAAAGAGAAGTTTCCTTATGTCATGTAGAGCAAGTACAACAAAGGGGGCTGGAATTTGAGAGCAGACATTTCAATCAGTAACTAAGCCCAGAAGAGATGTTTAACCTGCTGGAGTGGTTTAGATTACAATATTTGAACTCTGTATTGCTTGTCTTGGAGTTTAGGATGTTTGTTATTATAAAAGAAGACACATTAATATGCACTCAGAATGATTCTCATTTGCTAAGTAGTGTTATTTATTTAGGAGATTTGCTTTTTCATCACAGGGTGTACAGACAGCATATGTATATGTCTGATACCCAAGATGTGTAGACATGATCTCTACAAATCAAATTTCTATATAGATTCTCTTGATCAGTACACAAAGGAAGAATGGGAAATGTGAAAAACTTTATAAAATAAGATACTACAGTAGTGTTTCTGTCTCAACATTTAATTTGCAACAAAATCTTGGAGTATAATTGTATGGTAATAGTGAATGTAATGTCATCACAACCAGCTGTGACACACAATATGACAACCTGAGTATGTTTTGGAAGGCAGAAATACCAAAATCACAGCTCTGGTCCTTTGCTCTGAGATGCATTTCAGTGTGAATGTAATTATTCCCTTGTGAATTACTCATTTAGCCATTAGAGCTGCAGAAGCACAGATGCTATGTAGGATCTTGTCAATATGAAGTGGTACACAAAAAAAAATTACGACATCTGTTGTTAATTTATTAGCTCACGTAAGCTTACAGTTAAGAAAATATTGTTTGCTGATTCACTGAAATGTATGTACTTATCATTAAATTTGACAGTGGTTTCGGGAAAGGGGTCCCATTTTACAGCTCACAAATATTTGGCTTTAGCTTCCTAGAGTAGTAGATCCAGCTATAAATCTAGGAAAGTCTAGGGAAAGAAACACTTGATAGTCCTTATTTAGTTCTCTTCTTGGTGACAATGCAGCTTAAATGATGTGTCCCAGATCCTAGTCACTCATTCAATGTTGTACTTGATGAGAAATTGCTTTGAAAATTTATTTTTGGACATTCATTGTTTGCGGATGTGTTATGATCAATGCTTATAGTTTTTAACTTCCTCATTTTTTTTTCAAGAACTATAATAGGCTTGGTTTGGGCCAAACCATGAAGAATTGATAACTCATACATATTAATCACCTTACCCTTTTGTGCAGTGCTGATGATCAAATTCGTACATACTTTTAGTTTCTGTAAACTTGATAGTTTATCACCTACCCTACATGCATATGTCAGGAAACTCAACAATATATCTGTCCTCTTGCTCTGCTTCTAATTGCTATTCTTCCAGACTGTGGAGTTTTCCTTCTGGGAGTATACTTAAAAACTCAACCCAAGTAGTCTACAGTTCACATTTCTTATCACCTCCAATCTCAGTTTCCCATCTTCATTAGCTACTGCATGGGGCAGGTTCCGAAAAATAAAGTCAGTCTCCTGTCCCAGAGGTTAGTGAGGTCTGTGAACATCTTTTTTTTTTTTAACTACAAATCTCTCCTGCTCTTCTACAGAAGTCACAGTTGGATTCTTGCCCCAAGTTGTACCCTTCCCTTCATCTCAGAGGTGAACTTTGTACTTCGTCTTTCATCTTTTCTGCCCTTTAACACTTGTTTTCCTCCTGAGAACTAAGAGATAAGCTTTCATTTGAGCAACAATTGTATCCTGATCAGTTGGCCTTTTTTTTTTTTTCCAGAATTTACCACTATGTTTTCAAACATGGCCTATTTTTTAAAATGGAGGCAATGAAAATTAATTGGACATGTCAAAATATACATTGAAAACCATTTCCATAACCAGCCTTTTCTATGGTGTGTAACAAAAGAAATCAAAGATATAGCTTCACAAAGATGTTTACAAACATTTTAAATTTTGGTTGTATTTTTTAAATAGCTACTTATGCTCTGTTTGAGCCATGCACTGAATGTATTTGCAGGTCGATAGCAAGAAATTAGTACTGTCTTTTCATTTGCTAAATTTTTACCCAATGCATACTTGCTTCAGACATTGTTCTTAGCATTGAGTTATAATAATAATTAAGCAGACCTTACACTCTAGTGTAGAAAAAGACAATACAAAAATAATAGGGTTTTACTGAAAGGAATCTAACATAAAAATAGATATATCTTGTGGGAAATTAAGTGTAGGATACAATGAGTAGTTGATGTTGAGAGAATGTTATTTTTGGATGAAAACTTAAAGTCAGGGGACAAGCTTTAAGGATATTTGGGGTAAAGCACTTTATCTCAATGAACAACAAGTATAGGAACTCTGAATGAGAAATATTCAACTCAAGTAGGAAAGGATGCAGGGTGGGGAAAGAGATGCTGTTAAGTGAAAACAAAATACCAAAGGAAATAGGGAAATAAGAAGTGGAAGGGAAATGGTCAGGGAAAGGAGAACCAATGGCACTGGAAAGAAGCCCCTGGAGAAAGGAAGCCTCTCATCCTCTCATGACACAGAAGGGGGAACTGTGTACATCACTCAATATTCTCCTGGCCATACAGTGCAGATATATATAATTGTATTTGTCAAATGTCATAATATAAATTATACACATTTATGACCTACCTCATGATGTTTCCATGACTATTCATTCTAGGTAATCTTTATTCAAACAAGAGTAAAAATTGGCCATTATGTAACTCACATATGGTGTTCATTTTTTCTATGCCTGACTTATTTACTTTAAAATAACACCCTAAGATTTATTTTTGTTGTCATAAATGTCAGGGTTTTCTCCCTTATTCTTTTTTTCATTGATTAATATTATTATGTATTTATTATATATTTTCTTTTTTCCTCCATTGAGAGACAAATGTTGACTCAGTATCTTAATGCTCCCTCTCACCCTCCGTATGTATGTATGTATGTATGCATGTATGTAGGTATGTATGTGTGTGTGTTTGTTCATATGCATTTGTGTTACAGAGGACATATGTTCAGTTAAGCATTGATATGTATGTGAGTGTAGAGGCCTGTGTTCAACCTTGGCTGTTTCTCATTCCTCAAGACTCATATACCTTGTTTTTGGCAATCTTCCTTACATTTTGGGACTGGATGCTCACTGATTAGATTAGGAGAGCTGATCAGTGAGCTCCAGAGATGTGCCTGTTTCTGTCCCTCCAGAACTGGGATTACAAGCATGTGCTGCCATACCCAGATCTATTTGTGGGTTCTGAGGCTTGAACTCAAGTATTGTGTTTGTAGAGCAACAGTTTTACTAGTTGAGTCATTATCACTCCTCCTATTTTGGCTTTTTTTATTGTATGCCCCTCTATCTATTTTATTAATTTTATTTCTTTGGGTTGGATTTTTAGAATGAATTGCATGCAAAGTATGAGGAAAATAACACTGAAAAATTTAAACCTGTAATAATAGGTTTACTCTTCATTAGAATAGTAATATTTTGGAGAAGAGTTGGTTATTTGAAGCTCAGTTTTGGTTGTGTCCTGTTTGCAAAACCAAGCTGAAGATACTTGAATAGGTGGACTCAAGACATATATTGTACTGAAACACTCTAAAGAATTGGTATACATCAGAAGTTGACCTGAGAGAACCATTAGAGTACATGCAATACTTAAGGAGCAAATACACACAGTGAAGATAAGCATATATGATCTTAACATGAGCATATATGCAGCTATAATGCATGATATGAAATCACACTGCTACTGTGGAGTAGCTTATAAGCGAAGCCATTCTTTATGTGCATTCATTAGCTGTGTATTCAACTTTAGAAAAGAGACTACCAAAGGCTTAGATGAACAGCTTACTATTACCACATATCAAACACTATATATATAAATATATATATATATATATATATATATTTATATATATATATAAACATTGTAGTACACACTTCCCAAAGGACAGGGGCTTACTATAGTGTTATGCCCTGTAAAGTTAATCATAAAATTAGGGAATATTTTCTGCTCTCTCTTGACTATAAAATAGCCATGTCACCTCCAGACATGGTGCCCTAAAATGAAAGAAAAAAAGAAATTTAAAGACACTTTCTATTTTTCTCCTTTTTAAAAAAAGAGATGTTCCAGCACCATTTGTTGAAGATTCTGTCCTTTTTCCATGGTTGGTTTAGCGTCTTTGTCAAAAATTAAGTGACCAATTACATGATTTCCTTTCTGATAGCTGAGTAGTATTCCATTGTGTAAATGTACCACAATTCCTTTTTTATCCATTCATCAGTTGAAGGTCATCTGTGTTGTTTATACTTTCTAGCAATTACAAATAAGGCTGCTATGAACATAGATGAGGATATGTCCTTGTATTGGTATGGAATCAGTTTGGTGGACACCCAGAAGTGGTATGGCTGGTTCTTGAAGTAGGGCTATTCCAAGATTTCTAAGATATCTCCAGACAGATTTCCATAGTGGTTGTACAAGTTTGCACTCCCACCAGCAATGGAGGAGGGTTCCCCTTTCTCCACAACCTCGCCAGCATGTGCTGTCATTTGCGTTTTTGATCTTAGCCATTCTGACAGGTGTGAGATGGAATCTCAGAGTCGTCTTGAGTTGCATTTCTCTGATGATTAAAGATGTTGAGCATTTCTTCAAATGTCTCACTGCCGTTAGAGATTCCTCCTTTGTAAATTCTCACTTTAGCTTTGGTTACTATTTTTTTATTGGATTATTTGGATTCTTGGTGTTTAATTTCTTGAGTTCTTTCTAAATTTTGAATATTAGCCCTCTGTCAGATGTGGGGTTGCTAAAGACCTTTTACCAATCTGTAGGTTGCCGTTTTGTTCTAGTGACAATTTGCAGCTAAATGGATGTAATTAGAAAGGCTGATCCTGAGTGAGCTAACCCAGATTTAGAAAGATGCACATGGCATCTATTCACTTGTAATTGAATTTTAGCCATGTAGTACAGGATAACTATCCTAAAACCAACATACCAAAAAGATCAGGAACATAGACTTTGTTACCTATCAAGGGAAATTTGCCCTAGGGATGCTATCATGTAGGCCCCCAGTGAAAGAGGAAGCTCTTAGCCCTCATATGACTGTTGAACTGTGATGGGCTGATTTGCAGGGACACTCCACATCAGAGGAGCGGGATGGTTGGGAGAGGGAGGAGAGGGTGGGAGAGTTTAACCGGGAGGGGTGGGAAGAGTGCACTATGATGGAGATGTAATAAATAAACATTATATAAAAAATTAACTCACCATACGTATGTTGGTTCATTTCTGAGTTTTCAATTCTGTTCCACTGACTATCTGGTCTGTTTCTATGCCAGTACAATGATGTTTTTTTCTTTTGTTTTGTTTTTTAGTATTGTTCTGTAGTATAGCTTGAAATCTGCAATGGTGCTACCTCCTGATATTTTTTATTGTACAAGATTGATTTAGCTATTCTGAATTATTAATTATTCCATATGAAATTGAAAGATGCACATTGCATCTATTCACTTATAATTGGATTATAACCATATAGTACAGGACAACTATACTACAACAGATGAACCAAAAAGAACAGGAACGTAGACTTTGTTACCTGTTATTGAGACACTTTACCCTAGTGGTGCTGCCATGCAGGCCCCCAGGTTATGAGGAGGCTCTTAGCCCTCATATGACTTCTGAACTGGGGCAGGGACTGACATGTAGGGACACTCCATTCTGGAGGAGTAGGATAGAAGGTAGGTGGGGTAGAAGGTGGAAGGGTGAGACTGGGAGGGGTGAAAAGAGGCACTGTGATCGAGATGTAGCTTTAAGTAATAAATAAACATTTAAAAACCAACAACAACAAAAAAGAGATGTTCTTATCCAATATATTTAAAGTGCATAACTTACTCGGTATAACACAATGTCAAATGCATTCCATAAACACTGAGTTAGAATCCTAGTAGGTGAAGTGTAAGAGAATACCTTGAAATGATTGTGTGTGAGAATTTTAATATGGTAGATCCACAACCAACAAGTCTCATGGGGGAAGCTATGCATTTCCAGTGTGCATTTAGCTACCTCTGATAAAAATGATGGAACTCAGATTTTAACTTTAAAAATACCAGGCAGAATCCTGACAATTTACATGTCCCATACAATGATTTCATTTACTCTGAGTAACAAAATCACTGATAATTGAGTTTGTGATCTATTAACAATATAATTTTCTTGTCTTATGAAACAATTTGCTCTCATTTGCATTTGAGTGATTGGAAATGTGTGATATGAAATCTATCAATATATTTCTATCATATAGCCTTATAGTATATTTGTTTCATTCTATTTAAGTTTGAAAAACATTCTATGTGCATGGATGCCTTGCCTGCAAGTATGTTTGTGTGTAATGTGCATGCCTAGTACCTACGGTAGCCAGAATAACATAATAGAGACCCTAAAACTGGAGTTACAGATGGCTGTGAGCTGCCATGTAGGTGCTGGAAATTGAAGTCTAGAATTTCTAGAACTTTGGAAGACCATCCAGCGCTCTTAACCCATATCCATCTTTTCTCTGCACAGTGTGGTTACTTTACAAGAGTTAAAATTGTGATTGAGATGTAACTTGAAGAAATAAAAAATAAATTATTAAAAAAAAACGCAAAAAAGCCCCCCCCCCAAAAAAAAAGAGTTAAAATTGTTCTCTGTGTATACGATATGTCCTATAGATACAAATACTAAAGAAAACAACAACATATGATGAAATATTATTACTATAATAAAATTATCTTTTTAAATGGAAATTACTTAAAATTTGTGTGTAGGTATATGTTTTTGTATTCTCACACATGGGTATACATATACACATTTTGGTGCATATGTGTAGTGCAGAGATTGATGTCAATAGTTTCTCAATTATTCCCCACCTTGTATTTGAGACAGGGCCTGACTGAACTGAGAACCCCACATTTCAATTAGGCTATAACTCCAGAAATTCCCAGTCTTCTGTCTGCTGCTTTCCCCCAGCTCTGGTGTTCGAGCTTGGGCTATTCAGCCTGATTTTTCTTTTTTTCAATAGCACATTGCATTTATTTATTTATTTATTCCTTTGTTTATTTGTTTATTTATTTATTCATTTTTAAATCCCAGCTTAACATTGGTGCTTATGATCTAACTCTGTTCATAAGCGTTCAGAACACTTTACCAATTGACCTGACTTCACGGATCCTATTTACACTTATTATGATTATTCCGTTTTGTGTAGAAACCAACAGAAATGTTCAGAAATTGAACAGATTGAGTTTCTAAAACACAAAGTGATTATAGTGCATGCCACATTCTGAATGCATGGCTGTGGCTATTGGAGAATGTGGAACCTGTCAATTTCTTTTGCTGACTAACTGCTATGTTATATACATTAGCAACCTGTTACTGAAGAATAAAATGAAGCATAAGTATCTTAAATTAAGACACATATGTCTTACTTAAATTGTATTTAAATAATTTAACTTAAATCTATTTAAATTGTAAAGTAAATCTTACAATATATATATTACCTTTAAATCAAAATACCTATTAAATAAAACCATTGGATTAATGGAATGATGAGTTAGTGACTGGCAGCATTCTTAGTCAAAAACTATGATAAGATGAAAATTTTCATGTTTTCTTTTGATTTTTAGTGTGATCTATCATCGAAGCCCATTGTGTTACTTCCAATTGTCCCTTAAATAAGATTTAAAAAGTAAAGATTTCCGTCCAAATAGGAACCGTGGGACAGAAGTACTGGTGGTTTTAAGTTCAACAAAAAATCTGGAGCACAAAAAAATAAGGAGAAGAATACGTAAAAGCTAAACATAAAATATATTGAGGCCATCTGGTACATAAGTGACATATTAATGGTAAATTAAGTGCTAATTAATCTTCAGAACTGTTCATTGAGTCTAGAGTCATTCTTCAGTCATTGGAAAGACAAATTTGAAAGTCTAAATCAAAGCTGGCTCTGAAAACAGACTTGTAAAAGCTGTGCCTTTTATTTTTCTGCTTTACAAATTGGTAGATTAGAGTCAACTCGGAATCCCAAGCAAGCACATGAACAGCAGTGTAGAGATTTCCCCTTGGTGAGACTAAAGAGTCAGTGTTGCTAGGGTTTTATTATTCTGATCTTCTCCTGTTTAAAAAAAAGATCAGAATGGGACAGTTGAACAAAAAACATGGTCATTTGTAAATTACCTTTATAGTAATGGTTTTGTAAACATACAAATTACCTTTACAATAATGGTTTTCTAAACATAATAAAATGACTAGACTAGCAGTGATACAAGATGGCAGAAGTTGGCTGGGACACATTTGAGCTGGGGGAAAATTGCTTGGATTAGCTCTACCTCAAGGCCCAGCCATACCACTGCTGGGTATACATCCAAATGATTCCTCACAATATCACAAGGAAGTTTCCTCATCTATGTTCATGGAAGCCTTATTTGTAATAGCTAGAAACTGGAAACAACCCAGATGTCACTCAACTGAGGAATGGATAGAAAAAAATCTGTGGTTTGTTCTTAATCTTTCCTATATTATGTCTATGTCCCATTTTTTCTCAAGTGTGTTCACTCCTACATAGGAGAGAAAGAAGGATACAGAAAAGAAAAAGAAAGAAGTCCCTGGGTCTAACCTCCAAAACCTATTTAACAAGACTATTTAACAGCTTGTAATCTATTCCCCTAAATAACAAGATTTTCTATTATCCATCAAATGACCAAAGGTGGGGGGAAACACCCTCCCCACCTTCTGGGGATGGGATGTTGCTCTCTTAAAAGGACTTCCTGCTGATTTGGGACATAGCAAACCTGTTTGGGGCCCAAATAAGAATGGAATAATGGTTAAAAATGTTAATAGAATCAGTTGATGTTCAGTCCTTTTGTGCTCAGCTATTTAAATGTCCTAAGAAGTTCTTAGACAGAAGCTGAACTTCAGGGCTTTACTGAAGTAATGGCTGGAGTAGTCTGTGGAGCTGAACAATCTTAGCGATTTAGAGTTGTTGTGGTTGTGAACTTTTGAAGAAACAGCTATTGAGGAAGTCTGCCAGGCTTGATCGTCTGGGCTACTTGTCTTCTTTGGTGTCTGATCTGTTTTCTGAGGTTTCCGTTGTCCAGTTGTCCCTGGATTCCTTGAATGGATGCTTTAAATCTCCCGGAAATGTTATTGAATATGCCCTGCATATTGATACAAAATTAATATTATATGTGGCTAAATTGGTACTGATCTTTGTATATTAATGCAAAATTAAGATTATATTTGGCCACAATGGTATTGACCCTTGTATATTGATGCAAAATTAAAATTGTATCGGGCTACATAGGTATTGATCTTTGTATATTGATACAAAATTAAGATTATATTTGGCCACAATGGTATTGATCTTTGTATTGATACAAAATTAAAGGTAACACTTTAACACTTTTTAAAGGTATTGTACCTAGTAATGCTTAAAAATGAAATGTGAAGTTTCGGCCTTTTGCAACCAACTGTCATAAACTGTTTAGAATAATTAAGAAAGGCAAACTAATAGCCATTCAAGCTTGTCATTTTGTTAGGTACTATGACAGTCTATCACAGTTATTTTCTAAACTCTTCAGAAATTAAGTTGCTAAGAGAGAAGCAACATTTGCTTATCTAAATATAAGAGATAGATAGGGCATCTTCAAAAACCTTAAGAGATCTGCAGAATATGGCATTCAAAGATATTTTCTTTTTTTAATAAATATTTTATTTTTTTTTCTTCAAGTTACATCTCAGTCACAAACCCTTCCCTATTCCCCCTTCCTATCCCACCCTTCCACCCTCTTCCCCCTAGCAGCTTCCCCTCTCTGTCCAACAGATGGTTCCTTCTCCTATAACAGTAAATACTATACAAAACAACAGATATAAATATGTCACATTTATGAGAGTTAAATGGCCCAGCATAGCTTCCCAATGTCCAGTCCATACATATTTGGCCCCTGACTTTAACATTCTACTATCTAACCATCTCCATGAGTTTAAAGGTGTATATCTGACTCAACATTCACACCAACTTGCAACACAATTTTAAGAGTAACCTCTTAGATTTATAACAGCCTCTTAATTCCTAAACAACTCAAAATTTAACCATGAGACTCTAGCTGTCTATTCTTCCACCACCTCAGAGACCTGAGAAGGATAAATATATCTGCTTATATAGGAAGTGCAGGGCCTGCAGCCTCCAAAACCAAGAAATGACATATCAGTGACTGCCTGGACAGTTCCCATTTTCTCTCCATACATTCCTGCATCAGTCTTCATTTTCTTAACTTAAGATTTTTTGATATTGAGACATGTCAGCTCCTGACAGCATCCCCTATTCTACTCCAAGTAGAAGATGAGCATCGAAGAATCTCCAGTGTGAGATGGTTGAATTAGTGGCAAGCCTATCTCTTGGCAAGAAAAACCCCTTGCTTCAACTGTAGACAGAATGCTGTCCAAAAAGGACAAAACTTGAAAGCAGGTAAGTCGACAGCCTAGCTCTGCCAAGACAGGGTAGGCAAGTCCTTCATAATTCCTACTGTACAATCAATGTCTGTCAGAGAAATGGGGTCAAATGGCTGAAGATTGATGCTGTAATGTATGGAGAGAAAATGGGAACTTTCCAGGCAGCCACTGATATGTCATTTCTTAGTTTTGGAAGCTGCGGGCCCTGCACTTCCTATGTAATCAGATATATTTATCCCTCTCAGGTCTCTGAGGTGGTTGAAGAATAGAAGCTAGAGTCTCATAGTTAAACTTTGAGTTGTTTAGGAATCAAGAGGGTGTTCTGGATCTAAGAAGATGTTTTTAAAATAGTGATGCAAGTTAGTATGAAAGCTGAGTTAGATATAGAACTTTAAACTCATGGAGATGGTTAGATAGTAGAATGTTAAAGTCAGGTGCCACATACATATGGACTGGACATTGGGAATGTATGATAAACCATATAATTCTCATAATTGTGGCTTATTTATTTCTGTTGTTTTGTATTGTATTTATTGTTATAAGAGAAAGAACCATTTGTTGGACTGAAAAGGGGAGTTGTTGGGGGGAAAAGATATACCTTAAACTTAAAAAAAGGAAGAAGATGGAGGGTTGAGGGGGAAGAGGGTGGAAGGGTGGGACTGGAGGGGGGAGTAGGGAGGGGATTGTGATTGAGATGTAACTTGAAGAAATAAAAAATAAATTATAAAAAAATCTGTGGTACATCTACACAATGGAATACTACTCAGCCATCAGAAACAATGAAATCATGCAATTTGCAGCCAAATGGATGGAACTGAAGAAGCTCATCCTGAGTGAGCTAACCCAGACTCAGAAGGATGCACATGGCATCTATTCACTTATAATCGGAGTTTAGCCATATAGTACAGGATAACTATACTACAACCAATGTACCAAAGGGGACATGAACATAGAGTTTATTTTCTGTCACTGAGACACTTTGCCCAAGTGGTGCTGCCTTGTAGGCCCCCAGTGTCTGAGGAGGCTATTGGCCCTCATGTGACTGCTGACCTGTGGCGCGGGACTGTTATGTAGGTACACTGCACTCCAGAGGAGTGGGGTGGAAGGGATAGTGGGTAGAGGTTGTGAGGCCTGGACTGGGAGGGGTGGAAAGAGGACACTGTGATGGAGATGTAACCTGAAGTAATAAGTAAATATTAAAAAAAAATAAAATTGCTATACTACTGTATGAATATGCTGTGTTTTAGGGTAATATTTGATTCATCTATGTGTAATAATTTTGTCTACATTAGAAAATATCATTTATATTAGTTATTATTACTTCATTATTTTACCCAAAACTGAGTCAAGAATGCATGTTATCTACCAGATATTAAGATACATATGTTTGCTATATATTAATTTTTGAGGCCCTTAGGGGACACATTAATACAATAAGTAACAAATGAGTGGACATATGGTCTGTTAAGTTATGTTTATATTAGTTACATTCAGATCACATTTAAATAAAATGTCAGTGGCAAATAAATTCGAAATTACAAATTAGCATGTTTTAGCAGTGAGAGGTGAGAGGTATTATTACCAATGTGAACAGCAATATGACATGGCACAAAACAAACAAAGCTAATTATCCTAATGCAAAATCACAACATTGCCGAAGAAAGGAGCACTTTTTAAAGCATGATTCAAGCTCCCAGGGAACCTTTAACAGATGCTCACAATTGTGACAGGCCATGATAGAAGCGAAAGGCTTTCTCAACTTATAATACACAAGAGTGTTGAAAATATGTGGACTTCAGCAAATACAGACTCAATTAGAATATGTAAGTACATCCCTGCATCTCATGCTATTTGAAAGCTTTTGGCTTCCTAACTAACAAGCCAAAGAAGATGAAGTTAATATTTTACAGGCCATTTTTACATATGTCCCTTAGAAACTACTTTTGCAAAAGCATCAGTTTATTATAAATACACTAAATTGATCAATTATACTTTTTGCCCATTGTAACTAACCTCTTAGATTTGAATGTAAGCCTGTAAGTAGGAAATGGTATGAGTTTCTTTCTTCTTTTTCTTTTTCCAAGAAAGGGTTTCTCTGTATAATAGAACTGGTTGTCCTGGACTTGCTTTGTAGACCAGGCTGACCTAGAACTCACAGAGATCCACCAGCTCTGCCTCCTGAGTGCTGGACTTAAAGGAATATGCCAACATGCCTGGGAATTGTATGACTTTTAATGGATCTTTTTCTATCATTAAAATAAACAGATAAGTAATTAGATAAATACCAACACTTACAATTTTAAATGTACAAATCTTTCTAAAACTTCTATCTTTAAAATCTTCTATGCCATGTTTCCTATCAAATATATCATTTATGGTGTTTACCATAAATGCCACAATTTTGCATAGTTCATAATTCAATGGCAAAGTATTTGAAATGCTTAGCATACATTGTAAATAGCAACATTATTTTCGCAAATATCCTATGCAAATATTAAAAATAATAACAAAAAGTACTCAGATGATCTTAAGTAGAGTATCTTTAAAACATACTTACATGCTATTTGTTTAGCATATAATCTATAGTCAATGTTTTTTGTGACAGTCTTTTGAAAATACTATATTAGTTTAAACTTAAAGGCATTTGTCTACTGATATTTTTTCCATTTCATGCTGCTAACCCATTCCAGTATTCTTCTGTAGTATGAAACATATTTGAAGAAACTTGGTACTTAAACTTGTTCTTAGAAAAGTCAGTCTCTTTGTCATAGTAACATCAGTATTACAGAAAATGTTCAGCTTTTCTGAGGATTTTCAAATGTGTGTTCCCATACTCCAATTCAGCTCTAGTGTGTTTCAGATATTTAAGAAGTAGATGCTAAGAAATTCATGCAATTTGCAGCCAAATGGATGGAACTAGAGAAGTTCATCCTGAGTGAGCTAAACCAGACCCAGAAGGCTGCACATGACATCGAATCACTTATAGTTGGATTTTAGCATACAGTACAGGATAACTATACTACCACCAATACACCAAAGGGGACATGAACATAGACTTTGTTACCTGTCAATGAGACACTTTGCCTTATTGGTGCTTCCTTGTAAGCCCCCAGTGTATGAGGAGGCTCTTGGCTCTCATATGACTGCTGAACTGGGGCGGGGGACTGTTATGTAGGGTCACTACACTCCAGAGGAGTGTGATGGAAGGGATAGGGGATAGAGGGTGGGAGGGCAGGACTGGGAGGGATGGAAAGAGGATACTGTGATGGAGATGTAACCTGAAGTAATAAATAAACTTTTAAAGAAAAAGAAATTCATTTATCAGCTAGAAGTTCACCTTCAAATCACTAGCAAAGATAAATGCAATTGTTGCATAGGATAGTATTATGTAGTTTTTGTTGTTGTTGTTCATAGAAAAAAATAACTAGTTAAACTATTTACCCAGTGTTTATATTATATTTAATTGTTTTGGCAGTGTAAATTCTTAATCTGCCATTATAAATGAATAAACATAGACACTGGGTGGATCTTAACAAGCCTAGGTCTGGATTGTGCAATCCTAGCCCATCTTAGCTAGCTCATAATTCTATTACCCAAATATAACCCCATATATACCTATGTCCCTTTGGACTATTATTCTCCACGCTAAGCCAATGTTCTGGGCCACATGAAAGGATCTTCTTTAATCTACCCCGCGGCATGTATTTCTTGTTTGCTCCTGGCTTCTCCCGGGCAACCTTCCTCTTCCCAAGATGCTCTGTATCTCTCTTAAAAGCCTGAGAACCTTAGTCCTGCCTACCTCTGTCTTTGCCCAATCTCCAGGCCTCAGCATTTATTTAACCAATCAGAGTCAATTAAGTAACAGACAGCAAACAGGACCAATTAACATTTAGAATGCTTAACACCACCCCATCAGTTGTTGTTTTGTTTTTCAACATTTATTTATTCATTCAAGTTACAACTCAATCACAGTCCCCTCCCTTTTTCCATCCTGGTCCTTCTTCCCTCTTCCCCCTCTCCTTCTTATCTACTCTTTTAAAAATTTGAGGTATATCTTTTTCCCCCAAAAGCTCCTCCTTTTAGTCTAATAAAAGGCTCTTTTTCTTATAATAATAAATACAATACAAAACAATAAGAACAATTAGGCAACAACTATGAAAATTATAAGGTATAACATACATTCCCAATGCCCAGTCCATATGTATTTGGCAAATGTTAATAATAGTCTATTATCTATTTATCTTGATGAGTTCAAAGTTCTATACCTAACTTAGTTTCCATTCTAGCTTGCATTACTAACTTAAAAACATCTTAGACCTAAAATATCATTTTAATTCCTAAATAACTTAAAATTTAAATGTGAGACTATAACTATCTAGTCTTCAACCACATTAGAGACCCAAGAAGGATAAATATATCTGAATAAACAGGAAGTGCAGAGCAGGAAGCTTCCAAAAGTAAGAAATGAAAAACAACTGGCTGCCTGGAGAGTCAAATTTCTCTCTATGACATTGGAGCATCAGTCTTCAGCCTTTTGGCCCAGTATCTCTGAAAGACATTAATTGTAAAACAGGGATTATGAAGGAATTGCCTACTCTGTCTTGGCAGATCTAGGCTGTCAACTTACCTGCTTCCAAGTTTTGTCCTTTCAGACAGCATTCTGTCTACAGTTGAAGCAAAGGCTTTTCCTTGCCCAGTGACAAATTTGCCACTAATGCAGCCATCTCCAAATGGAGATTCTTTGATGCTGATAATCTACTTGGATTAGAATGGGGGGGGTGTCCTATCAGGAACTGACATGTCTCAATATTAAAAAATCTTAAGTTAAGAAATCATCTTTAAATTCTATAGTCTACAGGTCTCTTGAGATTTTTGAAGACCATCATCTATCTCTGTATATTTGAATAAGCAAATGTTGCTTGTCTCTTAGCAATATGATTTCTGATAAACTTAGAAAATATCTGTGATATGCTACACTAGTACCAAACAAAGTTTGAATGACTATTAGTTTTCATTTCTTAATCACCCTAAACAGTTAGTGATAGTTGCTATCAAACGGCCAAAATTTCACATTGCTTTATTAATTATTACATAGGTACAATACCTTAAAAAGAGTATTATGTGTTTTAAAGTACTTCACTAGGGTAAGTACTCAAGGTGGAGAACTGTGATCATTTGCTAAGCTCCTAGCAACAAAGAAAACAGTAAACTGTTTAAGAAATGATAAAACTTGAGAAGCAAGAATGACATAACAAACCCATATCAATAATTATTTCATGATAATTAGTCTTTATTGTCAACATGGCTGGGTTTAGAATTACCTAGAAAACACAGCACTGGTTGTGCCTTTGAGCATATTTACAGAGACGGAAGGCTCAACTTGAATGTTGAATGTGGGCAACACTATTCCAAGGGCTGTCATCTCAGATAAACAAATAGGGAGAAATCAAGTGAAACAGAATGAATACTAGCATTCCTTTGTCTCCTTTCTGACTTTTTTTGCTGTGTGTCCAAGTCCCTTATGTTCCTGTGACACTGTCACACACTTTTGCACGTAGATCACACTTACCATGATGTTCTCAAGTGGTGACACAGAATAATAAACCTTTCCTTTCAATAGATTTTTTTTCTTTTATCAGATAGATATCTTATGACAACAGTGAGGAGATTAACTGATATAGACCCCATATAAATAATAATTGTAGGATTTATATCAGTTGACTCGGTTAAAGGTAATATGAATGGAAGAAGAGAGCCCACTAGAGAGTAAGACCACCATGGAAAATGTTTGAGAAATATATCCCCTAAAAGTAGATTGTGAGGCCCTCTGGCCATTTATGTCATCTATTTTCTGGTTGATGAGGTGAGTCCCTTGCTCTCGTTAGTGCTCCCTTTGTAATGGACTGCCTGAAAAAGGGCCAAGACAACTTGGCCAGGAAAACTGAGAAATAAGTACATGGAATTCTAGTTTCTTTCAATTTTAGGACTAGAGTGACTTTCTGAAATTTTTGTGGGCAGGCAGAGATTTAACTCAGAACTTCCCACAAAATAAACAAACATGAAATCACTGAATCATGTCCCCGGCGCCATGGAGTTGAGTTGTAGAAAGAGACTATTAGTTCAATATTCATGTGCAGGTATATGTAATAAAATTCCTTGAATTAAACGATACTACAAGCCTCATTCTCAGGTTCAAATACTTCAGGTTTTGAATTCTGATACAGAATATTAGTGTTATATATAACGGCCCATAGATCAACAAAGCAGGGCACACAGGGGCTCACAGATTGGAGCCCTGAGATTGTGGAGTTGCATCCTCTGTGCTAGGTCCTATGCATACATGCTGTGGTTGTTTAGCTTGGGGTTTTGTAGGACCCCTAACAGTGGGAAAGGGGATGTTCTGACTTTTCTTTTCTTCTTTTTTTTTTGCCTGGGCTTGGAACCCTTTTCATTCTACTAGGTTGCCTTGTCTATCCTTGTTATGAAGATTTGTGCCACTGCCTATTATAACTTGTTATACCATGTTCACTTAATATCCTTAATATCCATGGGGGACTACCCTTCTCTGAAGGGAAACAGTAGGGCAGTGGATCTGGGGGAGAAGGGAGGGAACAACTGGATGGAGTGGAGAGAGAGGAACTTGCATTTGGCATGTAATGTATGAGAGAAGAATAAATTTTAAAATATCAGTCATGACCTATACTATTAGATTAAAAATGTCAAATAGAATTCATATCTTTTGCCTATGTTTTTGGAGTACAAGAAATTGATGCTATCCTACTGGGTTACAGAAACACTTTGGAAAGTAACAAAGGTAACAGATGTGTATTAATTGCTTGATAAATTAACCAGATGGAATACAGGATTATCAGCTCCTGATTTCTTTTCCTACTGGTGGGTCCATCCTTTGGATATCAGGACATGATGTTGCCATCTCCAAAAATTCACACTTGAGAATTAAAAATCAACTTACTACTGCAGAAAAAGTTGCAAATGAAAAAATTTCATTAAAAAAAAAAAACCACCTGGTTCTGTGCAGGATAGCATTCACCAACTTCCTGGACTCATTTGGCCCTTGGAAAATGGGAAAAGACATGAATGGTTTGGCATTGTGGTTGGGAATAAGCCTCATCTCTTATAAATAAAATGCATAATCTATTCGTTGTAATCAGATGAAATACATTTTTACTGTGTACCTCTCTTTTTGTCATTAGGATATTCTTTCTGTGATCAAAGCTGACAGAAATTCCTTTAGACCTAGTTACACAGGAGCATGATAACTCCAGGTACTCAATTAGCACTGCAGTCCTGCTGGTACTTTGTTTTCTTTCTGTACTGATTTTTGATGGAACAATTGCATATTTCTTTTTTCAGCATTTATTTATTTCTTCAAGTTACATCTTTTAAAAAAATTATTTATTTATTGCTTCGGGTTACATCTCCATCATAGTGTCCTCTTTCCACCCTTCACAGTCCCATCCTCCAACCCTCTACCCCCTATCCCTTCCATCCCACTCCTCTGGAGTGAAGTGTCCCTACATAACATTTCCCCTCCCCAGTTCAGCAGTCATATGAGGGCCAAGAGCCTCCTTATACACTGGGGGCCTGCAAGGCAGCACCACCAGGGAAAAGTGTCTCAGTGACAGGGAGAGAAAACAAACAAACAAAAGTTTATGTCCATGTTCCCTTTGGTGCATTGGCTGTAGTATAGATATGAAATTCAGCTCAGGTTTTCAAAGAAAAAAATTTTAAAAAGTAAAACGTTAACAATTTTAACATATATCTAAAACTTCAGTTGAATTCTGTTTAACTATTAAAATTTTACTAGTATCACAGAATTTTAAAGTAATTGTCTTTTCACTTGATCTTGCCTTTTGAGACTTCTTTCCCAGAAATTTAACTAGAATGGAGCCCCTTGGTGCTAATGTAACTTATCTTGAATAAAAAAGAAATTTGTGATGTTTTTCAAACATCATAGGTCATTAAAATTTTTGTCTTAGGTATTATATATTATATAGTTTTATATACATTATCTCTTTCTCACTATTGTCAGGCAAAAGGTGGTTTTTACCCTAAGGCTGGAAAACCAGGCAGAGCCACAATTTGTTTTTCAATTACTTTCAAAATTTTGATGACATAACATTTTGACTCCAATTGTGCATGCTATAAAACATTTTGCATTATATAAAACTTGTATGTTATTCTTTTCTTGTCCTTTAAAATGCATTCCTTTCATGCTTCAGTCATAGGGTGTTACATGAGTAGAAAGTTGTTAAACATGATTCAAATATGTATATGTTTATTTAAATGAGATATACATGTAAAAAAATCTACACAGGGAGGTTAGTATTCATATTATTGTATATAGAAAATCACAAGTACACATTTTAACACTCTATGTTTTATCTCATTTTGCTAGTAATACTCAATTTTTATTTTTTTGTCTTCCTTTTGAGATCTTTGACAATCTTCTTTTAAGATACAATCATAAAGTTTCTGTCCCTTAGACAAAGGTGATAATTTTGTTTGCCTTTATTTTTAAAATGTTTTTTAAAATTTTATTGTGTGTGATTGTGAATGTTTGTTGGAGTATTGGGTCTTGTACAACTTTGCACAAATACAAAAGTCAAAGGAAAATTTACGGAAGTCTTTTCTCTCCTCCCAGTATGTGGGTCTCAAGGACCGAACTCACGTTGTCGGGCTTTGCTGCAAGTGCATTTAGCAGTTGATTCAAGTCAATGATTGAATATAATAAATTTAGAAACGATTTTTATAGACAAATAATACATATATGACATTCTAAGCAGGTAGTATATCTGTAACAAGAATCTGAATTATCATAAAAATTTTGCAGACAAAACAGTGAATACTTATTCTAATTCTTTGTATTCTTATGAATCTAGAAATAGTTTTCTGATAATATCAACTACAAAGATATAGTGACAATCTAGGGACCAATGTATTTACAACATGTTTTGGCTTACAGTGAAAATAAATTGACAAAAAGGAAGAAAAAACTAAGTAGGATTTCTCCGAATATATGTTTTCCCCACCTGGATGCCTGAGTTGCATGTATTGTCTTATTCTGACAAAACATAGTCTTCCCATGGAAGGAAAATGAACAATTGCAATCATTGCTAGTGTTGATTTTTATTTTCATACAATATTATATAGGACAAAGAGAATATTTAATTAAAACTATTTCGAAAGAAAAGAAAGTGAAAAATTTTTAAATATTTATTTATTACTTCAGGTTACATTTCCATCACAGTGTCCTCTTTCCACCCCTGCCAGTCCCGCCCTCCCACCCTCTACCCCCTATCCCTTCCATGCCACTCCTCTGGAGTGGGGTGTACCTACATAACAGTCCCCAGCCCCAGTTCAGCAGTCATATGAGGGCCAAGATCCTCCTTATACACTGGGGGCCTACAAGGCAGCACTACTAGGGCAAAGTGTGTCTCATTGACAGGAAAAAAAGGTCTATGTTAATGTTCCCTTTGGTGCATTGGTTGTAGTACAGTTATCCTGTACTATATGACTAAAATCTGATCATAAGTGAATAGATGCCATGTACATCTTTCTGAGTCTGGGTTAGCTCACTCAGGATGAGCTTCTCTACTATGGAAGTCAGTCTGGCGATATCTTAGAAAACTTGAAATAGCTCTGCCTCGGGACCCAACCATACCACTTCTGGGTATACATCCAAACAATTCCTCACCAAACCACAAGGAAGTTTCCTCATCTATGTTCATAGCAGCCTTATTTGTAATAGCTAGAAACTGGAAACAACCAAGATGTCCCTCAACCAAGGAATGGATAAAAAAACTGCGGTACATCTACACAATGCAATATTACTCAGCTATCAGAAACAATGAAATCACGCAATTTGCAGCCAAATGGATGGAACTAGAAAGCGAACTTTTAACTAAATAAAAGAAATTATTATTAATGAAGTGTGGTAATACAGTATGTGAAATTGGCATGAAGTCAAACACTATCAAGAACATTTACCTACAAATACAGTTCTCTTCTATGTATATGACATGACTATGTAAGAGAAATGTCTTCAAATCTCTTCGCATCTCATAGACTATATGGTATAGTTTGAATTTTGAGTATATCTCAAATCATATACAAAAACAACTTGCTTTTTGAGATGACACTATTGGAATACTTGGAGCCTTTAATGGGAGAGCTTTGACCTACTTATGGGATGCCCAAAGAGTAGAGAGAGTGAGAATCATTAGCTGCTCTATGTTCTCCTTTTCCTGAAAAATCACTTTATTGTCTCATATGTTCCCTTTTTAATAGGTTTCCTTGGCACAGAACCAAGGCAAATGGATTAATTAATTGTGGACTGGAACCTTTAAATATTTAAGGCAAAATGAATCTTTTAGCTTCATATATTGATTGTATCAGATATTTTGTTATAGATCACAGTGTAGTGGAGCCTACGTATCTGGTAAATTACTGCTGAGGTTATGTTGTGTTAAAGCATTTGAGACTGCAAAATCTTGAAGTATAACCTGAGTAATAATATAATAGATTGAAAATAATAATAATAATGATAATAATCAAACATGTATGTTGGAAGGAGAAGATGCCTTAATCAGTGTAATGCTTAGAGTGCAAGGGTGAGGTCCTGAATCTGAATCACACCCCAGAACACATGTTTTAAGAAATTCCATCATTGCAGAATCAGAAACAGGTAGATCCCTGGAGTTCACTGTCCATCCAGTCTACTGTGATTGGTGAGCCAAAAGTTCCAATGGAAGACCCCATCTGTTGCAGTTTTCTCTTTTGCTGTGATCAAATGTTTGACCAAATGTAATGTAGAGTGAATGTTTCATTTCAGCTTAAGTTTCCTCATGAAGGGAGGTCAGTACATAAGTTCATAGCAGAAACATAGAGGAATGCTGCTTGTGGGCTCTTACTGGCTCATACTTAGCTAGCTTTCTCATAAAGTTGAGGACCACATGCCCAGAGACTGTTTACCACACCCATTCGGCTGAGCCTCTTTCATCAATTAATAGTCAAGAAAATCTCTCATGGACTTGACCACAAAGCAATCCGATAAGAGAATTTCTCAAATGAAATAATGACAATTGTGAAATGCTAATTAGCACTTTATCTGAAAAGTAATGGACAGCACCTGAAGAATGACAACCCATACTATCCTTTGGCCTTTACATGCAAATGTGTATCATACATGTAACGTCACATGGAAACTTGCATATACACATACTCATACATAGCCACATATACCACAATTCAGATCAAAGTAAAAACACATAGAAAAAGTAAAAGTATATAGATCGCAAAATGCTACAATGTAAATGTTATGCAATTTTTAAGAGTGGCAACTGTGCAAAATATGGAAGACAAATGTTCTCTGAGCATTTCAGGGAGAGACTGCAAGTATTTTACACACCAACATATCAGTGTTACTATTGTTCTTAGCCTGGACACTAAAGACAGACTTCAAAGTATCTAAAAGTCCTTAAAATACCCAGCAGAGAATCGAAACAGATGCTGAGACACACAGCCAAACATTAGGTGGAACTCTGGGAGCCTATTCATGGGAGAAGGAGGAGGAATAGAGAAACCCAGAGGGTCAAGAACACTACATGAAGATCAACAGAACCAAACAATCTAGGCTCCCAGAGGCTTACAGAGACTGAGACACTAACCAAAAAAAGAAAAAAGAAGCATATATAGACCAGATCTAGGCCCCACAAACATACATAGATGATAGGCAACTTGGCCTTCATATAGATCCCTTAGCAAGTGGCTGTGGGAGGCAGTGTCTGTCATGGCTTATGGTACCTGTTAGTGGAACACTTTACATTATCTGGGCTGCCATTTTGGGCACCAGTGCAAAAGGAAGCTCTTAGCCATCATGTGACTGTTGAACTGAGGGGGCTTGATAGGGGTGGGACCCTCCTCACCTGAAGAGAAGGAAAGGAGGGAAAGGGGAAAGAGGGTGAGAGGGTGGAACTGGGAGGGATGGAGTGTGGGGGCTGTGATTGAGATGTAACTTCAATAAATAAATAAATATTTTAAAATATTATAACCCATGATTGATTTCTTTCCTTTTTTTTTACTTAAGGATTTTTAAACTAAAATATAAATTACTTCACTTCCCTGTTCCCTTTCCTACCTCCAAATTGTCCAATAGCATTTCTCTTAGTGCCCTGCCATATCCTTTCCTTCCAACATTTTCCATGTTCCCTACTCATACCCTCTGAAATCAATGGTCCCTTTGTTTTAATTGTCACACACAACACACACAAAACACATACATACACATGCATAGACACATGCGTACGCACCTATGCACATATATGAATTAATAAATACATAAATACAACAACATGTTGAGTCCCTTAATGTGGCATGTGTGTATATGATATTACATCTGATGACTTTATATTGGAAAGTCATTTAGGGAGCTTGATATTGGGAGAGATTAATTTTCCCTCTGTCAGAAACAATAATAACTTTTAGATCTTTGTCCTTTATAGGATGGGACCCTATAAAGACCCCTCACTTCTGCTTTTGCATGTCTATTGATATTATTAATGGTCAGTCCTTGTTTAAGCAGTCATATTGTAAAATTATAATGGTTGTAACTTCCCTGTCATTTCTAGAAGGAAAGAAAAAAATTTACAGGAGATTTCTGCCTCCTCTTCCCATTAGAAAATCTGGAAAACATGCACTGTTACCACAGATGCATAATGTCATATGATTATAGGAGTACTGAATCTGAAAATAATCTAAACTGTGATTTCTCACTAACCTGCTTTAGGAATGAAAACCCTGGCTTGAATTTCAGAATCATATATCTATGTCAATTTTTAACAATACACATTTATAGAGTGTACACACACACACACACACACACACACACACACACATATGTATATGTACATATATAAACAAACAGACATAGTGTTTATACTGGCTAGTATTATTAAAGGAAACAATTTGTCATTCCTTCAAGTCAAATATTTAGCTGAACTAGAGGTATGGTTCAGTAGTTAAGAGCTTGTAAACTTGTTAACTGCTCTTCCAGGGCACCTGGCTTAAGTCCCCAGTACCCATGTCTGGAAGTCACATTCATCTGGATTTCACTATCCAAGAGTTCCAAGGCCCTCCTCTAGACTCCACATGTACCTACGCTCATATATATGTAAACACACACACACACAATAATAAAGCCAACATTGTAAATGCCACGCATCCATTTTGTTTCTGTCTAGTTACTACTTATCTTCCTATTTTGTATAATTACATATGGTAAAGGTAGAAGGCGAGTATATATTGAAGAGTGAATGTTCAGTAACTTTATTTTAATAAGACATTGGAGAGCTATGTTAATTGTATATTCATAAAAATGACCATGAATTCTAACTATAAAAAAGAAAGATGAATTTAATATTTTCTTAGTGAAGAAAAGATTTATTTGTCTTATATACCTGGTACAAAAGTGGAAACTAGGAAAATATGAGATGTTGAAAGAATTATTGTTCTTTATTTTATAAAAATTCCTGAAGAAAACATTCAATAACAATGTAGAAGTTTCATTAAGCCACAAAAATTTGAAATTAAATAGGTCAGCCAAACAATATCAGATATTAATATAACAATGGGCAGTATATCAGCTCCATATATTTGATGTTGCTAATGTCAAATACAAATTAAAGGAGAATATTTGTTTCTTACATTTGATATTCCTGAAGAACTCTAGGCAGGAAAATTAAGTTCTTTGATTTTTTTCAGAGACAGAGTTTCTCTGTGTTTCCTAGCTGTTCTGGAACTTACTTTCTAGACGAGGCTGGTCTTGAACGCACAGAGATTCACCTGCCTCTGTCTCTTCTGTGCTGGAATTAAATGCCTGTGCCTCCATGCCCCACAAAAATCATGTTCTTTTAGTGATCATCGAACTTGTAAGGAAGATCTCTTAAGTGAACTTAAATATTTGGGGACACAAAACAAAACAAAAACAATACCAGAAAATATAGCATAGCCTTATTTGAAGACATCTGTCCTCCTTATGAGTTGAATCTCATTGGCTTCTTGTTCTAGGCCTCCAAGATGGTATAGGAGAGTCTGTGGGGAACAAGGGAAGTAGTATGTCAGACAAAAATTTATTTAATTCAAAACTAAGCACACAGTGCTCTAAAGAGGAATGTGAATTGACTCCAAGTGGTACTGATTGAAAGCTACCCAGATGATAAAAATATCATTCAGGTAAGAACAAGCTCTTTGCAATTGACAAAATTTCTTATAAATTACAATGTCAAAATTTCATATATACATATATATGTACAATTAAATATGTATTAATTCTGAAGTCCCTATAGGGGACAGCCTTGTTATTAATACAGTGAGGAGCAGATGCTGTAGCATATGGCATACTAACTCATATTTATGTTAATTTTATGTAAATAGGATTTTAATACAGTAACATTAATCTGGGGTTCCATTGGTTTTCTGATGTATCACTTTACCATCTTTTTAGATGAGATTAATGTAAGTAGTTTAAAGTGCTCAAAAGGTCCTATTTAGGAGAATAAAAAGCAATGACTCACTTAGATTCTTATCACATATATTTAAATAGAATGTCAGTTCTATTAAGAAACTAAGAATTTATCTAGACTTGTTCTCCTTAAATTTAAGCAGATATTTAAATATGCAAGGGAGAAAAAGTATAGTAGTGCAGAAAAGAAACCTTAAGCTTTATTTCATGTAAATAAATTTTCTTTTTTTTTGGATAAATAAAATAAGATATGCACTTCTTTTTCCTTTGTAGCTTGATCAATTCAAAGAAAACCAAGTCAGATCCTAACAAGTCAGAAGTCTAAACTATGATGAGATGAATGTAGGAAAAAGACCTTGTCTGTGTGTACAGAAAGTCTTTAGAGATCTCAATATAAATATAACATATTGGGATAGGGAACCGACATTGTAATGAAATTAACTCTCCACTTGCCTAAATTTAGTGATACATCCCAGTTTTAATGAGTGATGTTTAATTTTTGAGATTATGGCAACATATCTTTTGGAATAAATTTACATAAAAACATACTTAAAATTGATGTTTAATGCTAAATCCTTTGATATTTGATAATGAAGGAAATTATAACAGAAAATATTCCTATATTAACGTCAAATTTAATTTTTCTAGTTAGTAGGCAAGCCTGTGCTGAAATTTAATTGACTTACAAGGTTATTCATTTATTTTTTATTTGAATAGAATTTTACTCTTTTAGGAGCTCTCGATTCAGAACAACTGTTACGAGGACTTTATTTTGTGTTTCAGAAAAATATTTTTGTGTCTTAATCAAGTGATCACTGATAATGTAATCATAGATAAATCTAGGGGAAAAGTGTGCTGTCAGAGCACAAAAAAAAGAGTTGAGTCATAAAAATCTACTCAATCTAGATATATGAAGAAGAGCATTTGATGTTTTAGCTGGAATCCTGAAATTTTCATAGGTAAGATACAGTTTTCAATTGCAGCTTACACACAATTTATTTCAAACGACTATCATGCTCTTAATTTATGTGAAAAGGTACAGGGCAGTATCACATCCTGTCTTCAGGCAGTCAGTGTTTCCTTTAGGGGATAGAGGGCCTGTCATATTAAAAATAGTGAGATGGCTGGTTACAAGTTTGATACTGCCTCCCATTCTTTGCAGCACAACGTCACTGTAGTTTGTCAATTGTGTGTGTATTTTCTCATGCTAACAAAACTAGAAACATACTAAAAAGAATCTGGAAGATTTTCTCCAATTAAAATATCATGTGCACCTAAAGTAGAAAATAATTTCATAGTGGGACACTACACTTTAAGGATTTTACTTCAAAAAAAAATAGTTGCAGAAAGTCAAGAATTAAGCATGTGCAATTTTAAGGCACCTAGTGTGGTGGTTTGAATAGGTATGCCCCACATAGACTCATGTGTTTGAATGGTTGACTCATAGGGAGTGGCACTGTTAAAAGATGTGGCCTTGTTGGAGTAGGTGTGGTCTTGTTGGAGAAACTATGCCACTGTGGTTAGAGGCTTTGAGGACTCCTGTGTTCAAACTCTGCCCAATGTGGCACACAGTCTTCTTCTGCTCCTTTCGAGTCAAGATGGAGAACTATTAGCTCTTTTTCCAGTATCATGCCTGCTTGCTTGCCACCATGACTCTTGCTGTAATGATAATGAACTAAATCTCTGAAACTGTAAGCCAGCCCCGTTTAGATTGTTTCTTTCATAAGAGTTGCTGTGGTCATGGTGTCTCTTCACAGCAATTAAACCTTAACTAAGCCACCTAGTAAATAATATTGCTATACAATCGGTATACAAAATATCATAGAAGTATATGAATATCATAGAAGTAGTTATATTACAAAAATGATTTAGGTATTTCATTCAGAGTACAGACATCATATTAAAGGTCAACACATATTCTTTTTGTTATAAGACCTGTGTTTATTGGGATGTTCCAGGTATTTACTATCCAGCCACAGTGTCAGGACAGACATGTCATCATCAGGGGAATAGGATCACACCATGTATTGTTATTAGACAAGAGCTGTCAATGTAATCTGACAAAATTCCCATGGATGAGGAGTACTCTGAAAGTTCAACATCTGGGGTAAAGATTTGACATGTCACTGAGGGATGTTAGGTTGAAGTCTGACAATAAACCAGGAGTTGCTAATGTAGCTTAGAATTGCTGTAAAAATTTATTAGAAACCAGAGACTGTAAAATTACTATACTTCTTTAGAAGTGTTTTTTTTCTCTCCTTGCTGAATATTTATGTGATGTTTAATGCTTGGCACATGTTTTAAAACTTGTTTCCTGATGGCGTAAAAAAAAAAGTCTATTATAATGCACATGAAATTGCATGGAATTCAATTAAATGCTTGAGAGAGTAAGTAGAATGTCCACCTGTAAGCCATTTTGACATTTTTTTCATTGATGGTTTTGGTGTCCATAAATTTAAAGGCTTTCAATAATTGCTCTTATATGGTAAGAAACAATGGATACTTCCATTCAATTGAGGAATAATTTAACCAGAACCTAAAAGCCTGTACAACTCGGAGAAGCAGCAATCTAGCTACATTATTTAGAAGAGATGATCAAGAAGTTTAAATCTAAAGTAGTTATTAGATGGCAATGCAATTGTGGCTGCACAGTGATTATATCCAACCCATGTGGAGTTAGCAAAGCTAAGGAGAAAGATGACAGTTAAAGGCATTGTGATGCAATAATGTTTTGTTTTTTTTTGGGGGGGGTTTACACAATGTTCTCTATTTAAATAATATTGGCACAAAACTGTACAGCTATACTAAGTCCTAGATATAGAAGAGAAAAGATACTTTTAAAAGCTCCACATAGGTCCAAGCCACAACTTAAGAGGAAACACTTACAACCTATCAACAACTAATACTAAACTTGTCCATGCAACATTCACTTTCATATCTCTGAGAGTCATAGTTTTGTCATAGTTATGGATGCACCACGGAAGAGCCAGTCAAAATTATGCAGCAGGGCAAATAAATACTCATGAATTGAAAGGATTAAATTCTGAGAACAGACCCTTAAGTTTTCTGGTCATCGTGGCTTTCACAATAAGAAAAAAAAAAAAGCAAAACCAAACCAAAACAAAAACATATTGCCTTAAATTTAGCCAGCCAAACTTCCAGCTGTGCTTTAATTTCTCATTAAATAAATCCATTATATGGATTTTCAGATAGCGTCCACCATTTTATTCTGTTTCTAGGTGTATTTCACGTTTCCCTGTGCATTTAAACAGAAAATAAACCCTATTCTAGTTATCATGAACAGGAGTCTTTAACTCTGTGTCACTTCTTTCTTCATGAGTACCTGGGGAAATGCACATGGCACTATTATGAAGGAAAAACTCGCATGAAGAACACTCTGAAATGGCTGGAAGAATGACAGGATTATCAGGCATACCTATACAGAGAATCTGGTTTGGCAGTCAGTCTATCATTGCCCCCTTCCCTTTCAAGAATGAAGCAATTTCTGCCTTGAGGACTGTGACTGCTCACGGATCTGCACTTCAGACTCCTGTACAGTTCCTCTGCATTCGTTTCTGCAGACTTGGCACTCCTGTTCCACTTCACACTAATTGTGATTGCTGACTCGTGCCTGGATGGGAGGCTGCCAAAAGGGCAGGTATCCCAGAGAGACATCATTACCCAGGTTGGCAAATACCTGAGAGCCCTGATTTAATGATACAATCTTATTTTTACAGCATGGGGCAGGCTGCCAGTCTCTCAGCATCAGTGCCTGCCTGGCTGTAAAATTATTTGGCAACAGCCTTTCATATTCTTTTGCAGAATGAGAAATAAGTCATGGAGATATAGATCAAGGGTGGATGATCAGATACCTGGGAAGAGGAAGGAACACGTGAATAGCTCAAGGCATACATGTTTATCTAATTACTGAAAAATAAAAAAATATATAATTTGCCAGTATAACTTCAAAACTTCAAAAATTATATACATGGGAAAGATGCATATTATAGAACCAGTATGCTTTTAAAAACAGACATTGCTGCGATATTTATTCTGGAATTCAGGTCCCTTCTATGTCACTGAAAGCTTGATGAAACTGGTATGACAGGGGACAGAAGCCCTTTGTAGTCTTCAGAACGGGTACACAGGGGCAGTCTTCAAATTCACTGTTAAAGTCTAAGACTGTGTCCTCAAACACATAAAAAGATTGTCCCTTTCTAACTTACATGATGATTTTTAATGGGAAAATAGTATACAAGGTGTTTAAAATTTCAAACAATTAAGTTTTTCCTAAAACATGGATTTCCATTGCCAGTGAAAACCATGGAAGGAAATTACATTTAGACTTTCAAAATGATGTACTTGAGGATATATGGACATATATAACTATATCACATGTACACAAAACTACTGAAGAACACATAGACCTTAGCAGAATGTGCACCCTGCTTGTTTTAACTCACTCTTGTAGCGGCTGCCTCTACCACCACTTGTGGGTGCCTAGTTGAATTTTCCACACTGATAAATCAGAATTGCTGTAATTTCATAGATCCCTTAAGGACAACTATTATTCATACTACAAAAATTAATCCTTTACAAACTTCTACACATTTAAAGGAGAAAAATCTGTTGGATTAATACCTGAAAGAGAAACTACTAGCCAATAACTTGATTAGTTAAATTTTTTAAGTAACTATTTAATTTCCTCCGGTTGCCCCTCTTTGCACCTTGTATATGAAAGCACCTGGTTTTTGATACATTTCCTAACACCGTATTTTTTAACTTTTGGAGCTACATCATCTTCTAACCAATAGGTGAAAAGTGGAATCTCCTTTGGTTGTCCCCCCCCCCCCCCGAAGTGTTAGGCTAACATGTGAACATGAGAACTTTGCGATATTTTAATGTCTCTATTCAAGAACATTGCACAGCTGTAAAAGATAAGAGATACCATTTCAAATTGATGAAATTGCTCACCATGTTAGCTGCTATGCATGTGAGTCTTTTCTAATCAGATTAAATTAACCAGCATATAGATTTCATTTTAAAAGACACTAATTCAGGACCATCAACTAAACTTATTGTGAGTAATTATGGTTTTGAAAATGAATAGTTAAATAAGGGTAAAACTTTTTAGATCCAGGCATATAATTATACTCAATTTAAATCAATCTTTATTATGATAACTTAAGATTCTAGCTTCAGGCAAGAGGTGGCAACAGGATTTTTATAGTAGCAACCCTGGACTGAGAAAAAGTTACAACCTAGTTAAAACAGTTGAAATAAAACCACTACCAACAAAAAATTCTTATTAAAAATTTCTCCCCCTTTAAAAATGTTCTCTAGCAATAAACAAAGTGAACCTACAGATTGGGAAAAGACCTTTACCAACCCCACTTCCAAAAGAGGGCTAATATCCAAAATTTAGAAAGAACTCATTAAAGTAAACACCAAGAAACCAAATAATCCAATCAAAGAACGGAAACAGAGCTAAACCAAGAATTCACTAAGGAGGAATCTCTAATGGCAGTGAGGCATTTGAAGAAATGCTCAACATCCTTAATCATCAGAGAAATGCAACTCAAGACAACTCTGAGATTCCATCTCACACCTGTCAGAATGGCTAAGATCAAAAACTCAAATGACAGCACATGCTGGTGAGGTTGTAGAGGAAGGGGAACACTCCTCCATTGCTGGTGGGAGTTCAAGTTTGTACAACCACTATGGAAATCAGTCTGGCAATATCTTAGAAAACTTGAAATAGCCCTACCTCAAGACCCAGCCATACCAATTCTGCGTGTCCACCCAAACGATTCCTACCAAACCACAAGAACATAGCCTCATGTATGTTCATAGCAGCCTTATTTGTAACAGCTAGAAACTGGATACAACCCAGATGTTCCTCATCTGATGAATAAATTTAAAAAATTGTGATACATTTACACAATGGAATACTGCTCAGCTATCAGAAACAATGAAATCATGCAACTCGCAGCCAAATGGATGGAACTAAAAAAGCTCATCCTGAGTGAGCTAACCCAGACTCAGAAAGATGCACATGATATCTACTCACTTACAATTGGAGTTTAGCCATATAGTACAGGATAGCTATCCTACAACCAACACACCAAAAAGATCAGGAACATAGACTTTGTTACCTTATCAAGGGGATAATTTGCCCTAGGGGTGCTACCATGTTGGCCTCTAGTGTAAGAGAAAGCTCTTAGTCCTCATATGACTGTTGATCTGAGAGGGGCTGATTTGTAGGGACACTCCATATTGGAGGAATGGGATGGGTGAGAAAGGGAAGAGAGGGTGGGAGGGTCGAACCAGGAGGGGTGGAAAGAGGGCACTGTAATGGAGATGTAACTTGATGCAATAAATAAACATAATTAAAAAAAAGAACTTTGTGAATAATGACATCATCATTGTTATACATGAGTATTTAAGGACTCAATGTAGATAACACTGGTCACTTTTGTCATTATTCTCTCCATGTAAACTATGTCAATCTTGTGAAAAATTTTAATTCTACAACACAAATAAAAGTTTGTCTGTTCTTTTAGGGCATGGATCCTGGAATATCATCTGGGCTTCAGTAGGTGACCCCATCCCCAGAAATATATGGGCAACACAAATTGGAGCCAATGGCTTTTAAATAATAAAAAGACATGAAGTTAAAAAACCGACAAGTAACTTGTAACCAATCCTCCGAAATAACCACAAACATCTATAACCCATCAAATGACCTGGGGGTAGGCAAAAATAAAGATAAAAATATCACCCACCCCACCTTCTGGGAATGGAACCTCACTCCCTTAAAATTACTTTCTGCTTATTTGAGATGTAGGAAACCTGTTTGGGGCCCAAATAAGAATGGAAAAATGGTTAAGCTTGGTAATAGTAACATTTGATGTCCAGTCTTTTTGTGCTCAGCAATTTAAATGTCTTAAGAATTTTGTAGTCAGTTGTGAACTTCAGAGTTTTACTGAAGTCCTGACTTGAACAATCTGTGGGACTGAACCATCTTAGTGAGCCATTTTGAGTTGTTCTGTTTGTGGAATTTTGAGGAAACAGCTGTTGAGGAAGTCTGCAAGACTGGATCATCTGGGCTACTTGTCTTCTTTGGTGTCTGGTTCCTTTTCTTCAGAGGATTCAGTTGTTCAGTTGACCCTGGACTCTTTAGATGGATGTTTTTTCTTTCCTGGAAAGATAAGAACAGAACCCTGTCCTAATCTTACCTCTATGGCATTCCTTTTTTTTTTTTTTTTTTTTTTTTAGCTAATAGTTTTCCTAGAGCAAATTGGGGTTTTATCAATATAACAAATGTTATCTTTCAATTGAGATAAAAAAAATTCTGTCATTTCTTTGTTTTGGAAGCTGCTGGCTCTCCACTTCCTGAATAATTAGACTTATTTATCTTTCTCAGATCTCTGATGTGGTTGAAGACAAGATAGTTATAGTCTCACAGTTAAATTTCAATTTTTTTAGGAACTAAAAGGATGCACTAGGTCTAAGAAGATGTTTTAAGTTGGTAATGCAAGTTAGGATGGAAATTGAGATAGGTATAGAACTTTAAACATATGGAGATAGATGGAGAACAGAGTATTGATGTCAGTTGCCAGGTATGTGTGGACTGGATATTGGGAATATATGTTGTGCCTTGTAATTTTCATAATTGTGTACTAATTATTAAAAAAGAATTATGAGATATGGGAGAAGGGGGAGAGAGTGGAGGATGAGATCAGGAGGGGCAGTGGGAGGGGACTGTATTGGAGATGTTAACTTGAAGTAATAAATAAAAATTAAAAAAAAGAAACAAAAAAAGAAAAGACAAGCAAATGCCAAGAATGCTTTTGTATTATCTATTGCTTTTTTACTGCCATTTTTAAAGATTATTATGTTTACTTGTTACATCAAGTTACATCTCCATTATAGTTCTCTCTTTCCACCCCTCCCGGTCCCACCCCTCCCGGTCCCACCCTCCCATCCTCTCCTCCCTCTTCCACCCTTCTTAGTCCTCCTCTCTACAAATCAGCCACTCTCAGTTCAACAGTCAAACGAGGGCTAACAGCTTCCTCTTGCACTGGGGGCCTACATGGTAGCACACCTAGGGCAAATTGTCCCATTGATAGGTAACAAAGTTTATGTCCCTGATCTTTTTGGTGTGTTGGTTGTAGGATAGCTATCCTGTACTATGTGGCTAAAATACAATTATAAATGAATAGATGCCATGTGCATCTTTCTGAGTCTAGGTTAGCTCACTCAAGATGAGCTTTTCTAGTTCCATCCATTTGGCTGCGAGTTGCATGATTTCATTGTTTCTGATACTGAGTAGTATTCCATTGTGTAAATGTACTGTAAAAATATATGGCTAATTAAAGTATTTACCCAGTATTTATGTTATTGTTAATTGATTTGGTGGCTAATCCTTAACAAGAGATTATAAATGAGTACACACACAGAGACCGCACGTGGATTTTAACAAGCCTTGGCCTGAATTGTGCAATTCTAGCCCATCTAAGCTAGCTCTTAATTCTATTACCCAAATATGACCCCATATATACATACGTCCCCTTGGACTGCCATTCTCCACAATATGCCGATGTTCCCGGTCATGTGGAATGAGGTTCCTTTTTCTAACCCATGGTGTGTGCCTCCTTCCTGCTGCTCCTGGCTGGAATTCCTTCTTCTTCCTGCTGCTGGCTGGAATGTTTTAATCTTCTGTCTAAAGCACAGGCTTCCTGCTCTAATCTCAGGAAGTCCCACCTTTCTCTGACTTTTCCCAATCTCAGGCCTCAGCATTTTATTTAACCAATCAAAGTCAATGTAAGTAACAGACAGAAAACAGGACCAATTAATTCACATTTAGAATGCTTAACACTACCCCAACAATGTACCACATTTTTTTGTCCATTCTTCAGTTGAGTGACATCCGGATTGTTTCCAGTTCCAACAATTACAAATAAGGCTGCTGAAAACATGGATGAGGCTATGTCCTTGTGGTTTGGTGAGGAATCGTTTGGATGGATATCCAGAAGTGGTATGGCTGGGTCTTGAGGTAGGGCTATTCCAAGTTTTCTAAGATATCGACAGACTGATTTCCATAGTGGCTGTACAAGTATATACTTTTTAACAAAAGTAACTAACTGGAGCTGGGGAGATATCTCAGTTGCTGAATGGTTTATTGTGTACACACGAAGGCCTGAGTTTAATGCCTAAAAGTAAAGTATCCAAGTGTGGTGGAGCCCGTTTGTAGTCATAGCACTGGGAGACAGAGACAAAAGGATCCATGGGAATTGCTGACCAGCCAGCCTAGCTTACTCAGTGAGTTCTTGGCCAGTAAGAAATGTATCAAAACAAGGCAGAGGCAGGAGAGATGGCTCAGCAGGTAACAATACTGTTTACTCTTCCAGAGGAACTAGATATTTTCCCAACAACCACATCACAACTCACAACTGTCTGGTAGAGGAAGGAGAGATGGCTTAGCAGTTAAGAACACTGGTTACTCTTACAGATGACCCAGATCTATTCCCAACATCCACATCTCAACTCACAACTATCTGGAACTGCTTTTCCAGGGGATCTGATGCTCTCCTTTTCCCTCCTTTGGTACTGAACACATGTGATATACAAATATAAATGGAGGGTAAACTAGTTATACATGGAAATAATTATTCATAAAATTCTAAAAAACATAAAAATAAAAACCAAGAAAACCAAGATTGGTGGTGCCTGATGGATGGCATCTAGAGGTGAGGTTTCATTTCCATATCCATATGTGCACATAAGCAGTCACATATACACATACACATATACATGTGCACCTGCTTCCACCAATCCATACAATAACTGAAAATGGTTACACTAATTTGTGATTATAGGCACTTAAAAAGGATTAAGATTTAAACTAACTAAGAAAACTTTCCCACGGATAGAATGTGGGATTGGATGCATTTCTGTTTAAAATTTAACTTCAAAATCTCAGCCCATTTTGAAATAGTCAAAACACAATAGTGTAAGAGGTTAAGCAGATTTTCTAAGCTGAAGATCATCAGTTTTCCTTTTCTCTAAAGGCTTTGTCTCCCTCTGGTCACACTAGCATGATCTTTAAATTTAATAATGTAAACAGATGAGTTCAAACCATGACTTCAATCCCTAGCTAAATATATCCAGACAACTTTCTTAACTTTATTTCTTTATCGGAACAGAAATATTGAAGACAGTGGCCTTGTACAGTATCTTGTTTGGGAAAAGTCAACAATCTTGTCCTCTTTAAAGATTTTAGAAAAGCATATTTATGGAAATCTTTACTATATAGATGCTACTGTAAAGAGGGGTTGAATATATTTTTCTCAGAGTAGCTTCTAGAAATGGGTAATATTCAACATTGAAGAATAGAAAGAAATGTAAAGATGGGCATGTTCAGTCTTTTCATATTTATTAAAAATTTCTTCTCTAGATAGGGTCATTGCAAAACAGACATCTGAGATTCTTGGGGAAGCTAAAGGAAATGGAAACTATATGATACAAATCATAAAGTTATTGAAAGAATTTTTAAGTGAAGTGACTGCCTAAATGTATTGTAATTTATAGTATAGAAAGCATGTTTCATAGTTGAAATATAATATAAAAGAATATAATATAATATAATATAGTATAATAGAAAAGAATACGATCATCAGAGAGGCTTTCTCCAACAGCTGATGGAAGAAGATACAGAGAGCTTGGGGAACACCACAGAAGAGGGGAAGGAAAGATTGTAGGAGCCAGAGTGGTTGAGGATATCAGGAAAACATGACCCACAGAATCAATTAAACAAGGCTCATAGTTGCTCACAGAGACTGAAGCAAAAACCACAGAGTCTGAAAGGGTCTGTGTAAGGCCCTCTGCATAAGTACTGTAGTTTTTTAGGTTGGACTTATTATTGGAGTCCTAAGTATGGGAGTGTGTGTGTGTGTGTGTGTGTGTGTGTGTGTGTGTGTGTGTGACTCTTTTGCCTGCTCTACAGCTAGGTCACAATTCATTTCCTTTAAGTGTGTTGATAGCTTCACCATGCAAATACATACATAAAGGTTTTGGGGGGGTTCAAGGAGACAATCCATGAAAATCTTACCATGTTAAGAATCTCATCTGCAAAATGTTTCTTTTTCATGTGCATTAACATGACGACATTCTGTGTGTCAGGGTGGGATACAACATTCAGGGAGAGGAAATATAACCCATCATAGTATAGGTGTCATTGCTTTCACAGAGTTAATTTGATCGTAGCTGTTTTAACAGATCCAGCCAACATTTTACAAAGCAATTCTATTTTTAGGTTTGTTAACATGCCTCTATAATTATGGCATATGCTTGAGAAAAGTTTTATGAGAAGTTCATGCTTCACATTTAAGTCAAAACAGATAGTAATTAACATAATCAAGGTTACCTATATTTGACTTTAAAAGCTATAGTGTATTGCTTTTCTTAATTAACATAAGCTTTAAGGTTCCTAATTTTTTCATGTAAGTCCTACTTCCCAGCTTAGCCCAGATATGTATAAGAAAAATTTACTTATTCTTTTATAACTGTGCTCATTTTTTAGAGGTTTGTGTTAATGCTACGGTAGGCACATTTTTAACACCTTACACTGATGTTTTAAAGTTAGTAAATCTTTCCATAATTCTCTTGGTACCATGTGCATTTAGACTGCACTAATCTAGTACAAGCTAGGGGTGAGTGGGTCAATGTATGAATCTTCTCCTCCTACAATCACCGCGTAGAGTTGTTCTCATTTTTTTTAAAGATTTTGAAAATCTTTTTATTTTACATTCCAATCCTCATCACCTCCCTCCCCTCCTCCCATTCCCACCCTCCTACCCACTTCCCCCATATCCTCACCACCCCACCCAGTACCAACCCATCAAGCCTCATCAGAACTAAGTATCTCCTCTTCCACTGAGGCAAAGTAAGGTCTCTCTCTTAGGAATATGAGCTCCTGAAAGAGGCAGCATTATGTTAATCCAGGATGGACCCCGTTCAGATTGTTAGAGATCCACTTGATGACCAGCAGCCCATCAGCTTCATATGTGTAATGGTCCTAGGGCCAGACCTTGCAAGCTCTTTACAAGGTGGATCAGTCTCTTTTCACCTCCTTGTGTCCAAATTGGTCATATGGATCTTTTTGAGGAGTCCTTGATCCCTCCATCTTCCTCAATCCTTTCCCTAAATTTTCCTCAAGACTCCCTGATTTTTGCCTAATATTATCTGCTGGATAAAGTTTCTCAGATGGCAGTAATGTTGGATTCTTGTCTAGATCCCTCTCTCCATGCATTTCCAATGTCTATTTTATTTTCTATACTTACAGAGATTCAAGCATTAGCCTTTGACCTCTGCTTGGTACTTAGTTTCTCTGGGTCTGTGGATTGCAGTGTGATGATCTTGTATGTATTGGTTAATATCCATTTACAAGTGAGTAAATACCACGTGTGTCTTTTTGAGTCTGCATTAGCTCACTCAGGATGATCTTTCCTGGTTCCATCATTGCCTGCAAATTTCATGATATTCTTGTTTCTAATAGTGTAGCAGCATTCCATTGTGTAGATATAGCACAATTTATTTATCCATTCCTCAGTTGAGGGGCATCTAGGTTGTTTCCAGCTTCTGGCTATTATGAATAAAGCTGCTATGAACATAGTTGAGAAAATCTCCTTGTGATTTGGTGATGCATGCTTGAGGTATTATGCCCAGTAGTCGTATAGCTGGGTCTTGAGGTAGAACTATTCCCAGTTTTTTTAGAAGGCGACAGACTGATTTCCAGAGTGGTTGTACAAGTTTGCACTCCCACCAGCAACAGAGGAGTGCTCTCCTTTCTCCACATCCTCGCCAGCATGTGCAGTCACTTGAGTTCTTGATCTTATCCAATCTGACGGATGTAAGACGGAATCTTAGAGTTGTTTTAGTTTCCATTTCTCTTATGACTAAGGATGCTCAACATTTCTTTAAGTACTTTTCAATTTCATGAGGTCCTATTTATTAATTGTTGGTCATAGTACTTGAGCTACTGGTGTTCTATTCAGGAAGTTATCTCCTGTGCCAATGAGTTCAAGAATTTCCCCCACTTTCTCTTCTGTTAGATTTAGTGTATATGATTTTATGTTGATGTCTTTGATCCACTTGGACTCGACTTTTGTGTAGGCTGATACATATGGATCTATTTGTGTTCTTCTATATGTAGATGTCCAGTTAGATCAGCACCTTTGTTGAAGATACTGTCTTTCCCCCAGTGTATGATTTTGGCATCTTTATCAAAAATCAAGTGTCCATAGATGTTTGAGCTTATTTCTTTATTCTATTCAAGCTTCATCATCAAAGAACTCCTCACCATGTCAGCTCCCAGGTCGAGGCTCTGGGCACTCTCCACAGAATCTTTATTCCGTATGTCTTGTGTCAATCATCATACCTTGAACCCTTTCTGAGTATTTTAGGTAGCTTTCTATTCTCTGTATAATAATGAAGACATTGTGTTGTTTCTGAAGACTGGAGTTTTTCATTGTGTTTTCTGAAGTACATGACATATTACATATATGATATGATATTAAGTTTTATAAAATATTATCCTTTATTCTTTTAGTCTACACAAAATTATTGAAGTATCTACACTATCTTTACACTGCAGCTAACATCCTTACACTGTGGAGTTCTCCTAGAGAGGTGTCATTCTGACTTAGGAAAAGCAGCAATGCTAGCAATATTTATATTATACTCTCAATCTTACCACTTACACCATAGGCTGAAGCTCAGCAAATATGATGTAACAATTAAATCCAGGCCATTGCTTGTTCTTACAGGGCCCTTGCTTTTTAAGGGGCTAGAGAGATGGTTCAATGTTTAAGAGCACTTGTTGATTTTGCCAAGGACCATGATTCATTTCCCATTGCCCACATGGTGGTTCATAAATATTCGTAATTCTATTTCAAGATAATAAAATACCCTCCCAGTCTTCACAGGCATGTGACACACAAGCAGTATGCATACATTCATGCAGTCATACTCAACAATTAGCAAATTGTCTTAAAAAATTAACAGCATAAATAAAAGTCAAATTTTCATGGCATGAGAAAATCCTGTATAGTTTCAATTTCAGTGTTTGTAGTTCTGTTGGTGTCTTTAGTTCCTAACCTATTTCAAACTGTAACCAGAATCCGAGAGTTGTGACTATGTCTAGACTACAGAGCAGATGTATTTCTGCCCTATTCTTTCTTTCTTTCTTTCTTTCTTTCTTTCTTTCTTTCTTTCTTTTTTTTTTTTTAGACAGGGTTTCTCTGTGTAGCAGCTCTGGCTGCCATGGACTCGCTTTGTAGACCATGCTGTCCTCAAACTCACAGTGATCCGCCTGCCTCTGCCTCCCAAGTGCTGTGATTAAAGGCGTGTGCCACCACGCCTAGCATTCTGCCCTATTCTTTTAGTGAGATGTTGACTTGCCCTTGTTGTAAATGGTTAACTCTGAGTCCTTGAAACATTTGTTCCTTTTTTTGTAGGTGTGTACTGTTTGAACTTGTAAAATAGGCATTTTTGTTAAATATCTGGCTACTACATTCAAATGTGCTGTTTTAAAGACTATTATCTCTTAATTCACCAGGAACAGCAACAGAACAGCCACTTGAGGCCCCAACTAGACAAAAGTACATTCCTGTTCTTTTTAGTAATGATCCTGAGGGAAGAATGTAGATTCTTCCTCTTCAGAATGAGAAAGTTTATAAGTGAAGAAAATATAATGATGATGTAAAATGAAACATTTCCATTGTGTTTCAGAAACACGTCATTGATCGTGTTAAGAATCAATTAGTTACATGTAAATGAAAGATTAAATTTCACCACGGAGCCACCTCTACCCCCCTTATGCAGTCAAGCTTTGAGTAAAATATCAGGTAGCTCATAGATTCCATGTTTCTCTAGGTGTATGGGTGTATTTCCATTAATACATGTATGTTTACACTCGCTACACACATATATTTATGATGAAGTGTTTGTGTTTATAGAAAATTTGCATGTTTACATTTTTCCATATATATACATTATGCATATCATACATAGACATATATATTTGATATCTATATTTTACTAATGTACATCTAAAATCTCAGTCTAAATATACATAGTAGACAAACCTATTTGTATATCACAATCCATAAAGATAAAGACAAAGAAAACCAATAATAGGCAGCCTTTTTGTCAAAATTAAGATTTTAGTTTCTAAGTGCTTGATTATCAAGTCTGATTTAAGAGAAAAACCTATTTGAGTTTCCTGGACAATACTACTCCATGAATACAGACATGTCCTTCATGTCAATTCTTAGGGTTTAAATCATTCATCAGCTGTAATTAATTATTTGTAGAAATATTGAACTTTTCTTCCTAAGGGTATCTTCCTAAGGCTTTGGTTGTAGATTTTCATGAAAGAATTACTGCTATTTTATCAACTTTTAGTTGACAATAAAAAACGATCTAGTAAAAGTTGTTCTCCTAACTGCATCTGCAGTCACAACCCTACTTTAATAGATTTCTTTATTGAATCTATATCACACTTTTTTTTCCTTCAATAAATCCATTTCAGAGAATTTTCAAAAAATTGTTTGTTTTGGCAAGGAGAGAGTAAGAGAGGTAATAGAAAATAAAACTGAATTTATGCATTATGTATTTTCTTCATATAAAATATATCAATATTTTTAGAGTTAAAGAAAATGGTTTTATTTTGAAAATGTTTCTTCCAATTCATCTTCTAAAATGTTGTTGATTTCATTTGTAGTTTTTTGATAAATTTAATGTAGCTATCAATATCAGTAACTTTCTGGTGTATAAAAAACTGAATTTCGTACAACATTAAGTAATTCTTGAATAAACATGTGCAAAATAATTGTATGCCAATCAAAAATCAGTGTTTGGATGTTTGAATTAAATGTAGTCCTCTTATTTTATGTGTCTTTATATTTCATTTTAAAGGAAGGTACTTTTGGATATTGAACAGATTCTATTTCATGTTTCATTCAACATATACAGATATGTTTTAAAATTATACATGAGTAATTTTAGTTAATCTTTACAAATAAATTCTGCAATATTGCATATTACAAAATAAATGGTGTATATTCATGTACATGTCCACAATAACAGAGTGAGGCAGATAGATACTTGTGGACATCTGGGACTACTTTCTCACTTTCATTGCGCTAAAAGGAATACATTTCATTAAATTCAGTTTCACCTTTTAATACGTTGATCACCTGAGATTTTAATGATCACCTAAGATGATGATTCAACTATGTTGAATATGTATCAGGGATGTAAGGTTCAAAATTAAGTGTCTGTCTACTTCTCCTTATTTCTCCTTAGTGTGGGCTTAACTTCTCAAAATAAAAAGTAAGTCTTGTGCTAAATCAACACAAAATGAAAATAATGAGGACATTTTCATCCAATTATGTAATTGAGCCTCTCATGTAACATAGAACCTCAGTTCACAAATGCCATTGTCCTTTATTCTGTCTATGTTCTAGATGAGTCATCAGCAAGCAACTACTCAAGTCAGATGCAAGACCTGCAATTTTAGCCACCTCTAATTATTTTATATTTTTGTCTAGGGAAAGCGAGTGCACATTTCTACCCTTTCTTTAGCTCATATGAAACTATCCACCTCTAATAATCTGTTTATAGAACCTCAGCCCCTTTTCTTCCTGTTAAATTCAAATTCTCCATTTTTGAAGTTCATAGAACTACTACAGAAACAGAAGCTATATAAAAACTTACATTCTCTTAAGGATCATGCCATCAGTGTAAGTTTGGTGACATTATCACCTCTTATACACAATATGTCACATCAAAGATAGGGAAACAAAACAAAGAAGGTTATTTAGTGATGTTATGTAGCCAGTATGAGGTAAAAATTAGTATCTGATTCTATACACTAATCTCTTAGACAATATAGCCATGTGGGTGGGCACAATATTGTAAATAACATTGTTGAACATAATTAAATAAGATTTATGCCAAATAAGATCTTACCAATAAGGATATTTACCTGGTTTTTCATGAAGACTTAAATAAAGATTAAGAAATAGTAGGATTTTTTGTTGTTGTTTGTAAGTCAGTTAAGAAAAAACTCACAATTCTTGTATAGATCAGAATAGCCTTCTAAATTTCCTTCAAATATGACAAGATTCTCATTTCTGAGAAAAGTAGGTGAAATAGGGAATAGAGAAAAAAAATCTTTCTTTTTTTGAGAGGAAGGATATTTCGTGTCAAGGTGTTTATCTTCTCTTTTCATGGTGAGGTATAGAGCTATCCCAAGACACGTAAATTATGGACATTTATGGGAAATGTGACAAGGATGTGAAATATGGATTTAATAACGTTGCCAATTTGACCAGTAGGAAACAATCCCATTGGAAACAAAGCATGAAGAAGGGAAACTGAACTGAATCTGGTTTCTGGAAGGAAGGATCCATGATCTATCAACTTTCTTGCCCTGGCATTAACTGAGAAAAGAACAACAGTGCTGCCTGTGTGTGATGTTCTCAACAGCAGACTGTTTAAGATAGTATCAATTAGTTTTCTGTGAATTCCAAGATACTTTTAGTTTCAAACCAATAGCAATCTCATTACAAAATCTTATAATGATTGTGGTCTGGAGTGTGTACTTGTTTGATGAGAAGATACACTAGTATGTCTATCATGAAAGCTTTACTTATGCACTTTCAATTTGTCTTTTTATTACCCCAGAACTCTTTGGAGGCATTCAATTTTTGCTCTTCTCTTCCTCCTATTACTTCACACAAACATCCTTTCTATTAAGAATGCAAATAATTTCCCCAGTGGAAATAGTCTGTGAATCTAGACACCATATGCTCCTTAAGTTTCCTGAATCACAATTTGTTTTAGATTCTTGGACTCTTTATATGCACAGAGTGGAGGGTAAGATGAAGACAAAGACAGAGAGGCACAGGAAAAAAAATATATATGTATATAGAAGACTACAGGCTAGGATACGCATGACGGAAAACACTCAGATTTTGTATGAGTTGTAGATTGAACCACTTTACTTGATATTTTGCTTTTCAACCCCATCTGTAATACCATAAGTTTAATGATTTCAATTTTTTTATAACTGAAGAAACTTCCATAACTCTATTATATTATCCCACAATTCATTGTCCATTTATTTTTGAGTGACATACAGTCTGCTTCTGCTTCTGAGCAGTGATAAATAGAGTAGAAATAAACATGGATATAGATGTATAAGGTCTTCTGGTAGAATATTAACCCTTTTGGTATGATCCAAGGGTTAGGGTTGCTGGGTCCTATTGTAGTTCTATTTTTTATATTTTGAGAAAATGTCATATTTATTTCCATAATGACTATACTTATTTATATATTTTTTCCTTTATTTCTTCAAGTTACATGTCAATCGCATTCCCCTCCCTATTTGCCCCTCCAGTTCTACCCTCCCACCCTCAACCCCCCATCCTCTTCCCTTTTTTTAAGTTTAAGGTATATCTGATTTCCCCCTACAGTTTCCCCTTTCAGTTCAACAAATGGCTCTTTCTTTTATAATAATAAATACAATACAAAACAACAGAGGTAATTAGGCCACAGTTATGAGGGTTATATGGCTTAGCGTACATTCCCAATGTCCAGTCCATATGTATTTGGCACCTGACTTTAATATTCTACTATCTAACCATGTCCATGAGTTTAAAGTTCTATATCTAACTCAATATTCATACTAACTTGCAACACAATTTTAAAAGTATCTTCTTAGATCTATACCACTCTTTTGACTCCTAAACAACTCAAAATTTAATTATGAGGCTCTAGCTATCTGTTCTTCAACCACCTCAGAGACCTGAGAGGGATAAATATATCTGATTTTATAGGAAGTACAGGGCCTGCAGCTTCCCAAACTAAGAAATGACATACAAGTGGCTGCCTGGAGAGTTCCCATTTTCTCTCCATACATTACAGCATCAATCTTCAGTCATTTGGCTCCGTTTCTCTGACAGACATTGATTGTAGAGCAGGGGTTATGAAGGACTTACCTACCCTGTCTTGTCAGAGCTAGGCTGTCGACTTACCTGCTTACAAGTTTTGTCCTTTTTGGACAACATTCTGTCTACAGTTGGAGCAAGGGGCTTTTCCTACTAAAAGATAGGCTTGCGACTAATTCAATCATCTCCCACTGGAGATTCTTCGATGCTCATCTTCTACTTGGGGTAGAATAGGGGGTGCTGTCAGGAGTTGACATGCCTTGATATAAAAAAATCTAAAGTTACGAAAACATCTTTGAATGCCATATTCTGCAGATCTCTTGAGGTTTTTGAAGAGGCCCTATCTACATCTTATGTTAGGGTAAGCAGATGTTACTTGTCTCTTAGCAGCTTTATTTCTGATTAGCTTAGAAAATAACTATAATAGGCTGTCATAGTACCTGACAGAATGACCGGCTTGCATAACTATTAGTTTTCATTTCTTAATTATCCTAAACAGTTTATGACAATCAGTAGTAAAAGGCCAAAACATCACATTTCATTTTTTTTCTTTACCTCCTAACCCTTCATCCCATTTCTCTGGGGTGGGGTGTCCTTATATAACAGTCCCTCATCTCAGTTGAGAGGTCGTATGAGGGCCAAGAGCCTCCTCATTCATTGGGGGTCTATGAGGCAGTACCATCAGTGAAGAGTGTCTCATTGGCCGGGAGAGAGAACTAAAAAACAAACAAACAAATAAGCAGACAAATAGATAAAAAAGACTAACAAATAGAAAAAATGTAAAAAAATTTAAAAACAAAAATAAAAAGTCTATGTCCAAGTTCCCTTTGGTTTGTTAGTTGTAGTATCAATACCTTCTACTATATAGCTAAAATCCTACTATAAGTGAATAGATGCCATATGCATACTTCTGAGTCTGGGTTAGCTCACTCCAGATGACCTTTTGTAGTTCCATCCATTTGGCTGCAAATTGCATAATTTAATTGTTCCTGATAGCTGAATAATATTCCATTGTGTAGATGTACCACGGCTTTTTAACCCATTCTTCGGTTGAGGGACATCTGGGTTGTTTCCAGTTTCAGGCTATTACAAATAAGGCTGCTATAAACATAGATGAGGAAACTTCCTTATGATACCGTGAAGAGGCATTTGGGTGTATACCCAGCAGTGGTATGGCTGGGTCCTGAGGCAGAGCTATTCCAAGTTTTCTAAGATATCGCCAGACTGACCTCCATAGTGGTTGCACAAGCCTGCACTCCCACCAGCAATGGAGTAAGGTACCCTTTCTGCACATCCTCCCCAGCATGTGCTGTCATTTGAGCTTTTGATCCTAGCCATTCTGAAAGGTGTGAGATGGAATCTCAGAATTGTCTTGAGTTGCATTTCTCTGATGATTAAGGATGTTGAGCATTTCTTCAAGTGTCTCTCAGCCATTAGGGATTCCTCCTTTGTGAATTCTCTATTTAGCTCTGTCCCCCATTGTTTGATTAGATTCTTTGGTTTCCTGGCATTTAATTTCTTGAGTTCTTTGTAGATTTTGGATATTAGCCCTCTGTCAGATGCAGGTCTGGTGAAGATTTTCTCCCAGTCTGTTGGCTGCTGTTTTGTTCGAATGACAGTGTCTTTTGCCTTACAGAAGCTTTTCAGTTTCATGAGGTCCCATTTATTGATTGTTGATCTCAGGTCCTGAGCTGTTGGTGTTCTGTTCTGAAAGTTTTTGCCTGTGCAAATGAGTTCGAAGTTTTCTCCCACTTTTTCTTCTAGTAGATTTAGTGTGACCGGCCTTATGTTAAGGTTTTTGATCCACTTGGACTTAAGTTTTGTACAAGGTGATAATTTTGTGTCTAATTTCATTCTTTTACAAGTGGACATCCAGTTGGACCAGCACCATTTGTTGAAGATGCTGTCCTTCCATTGTGCTGTTTTGGCTTCTTTGTAAAAATTAGGTGGCTTTAAGTGTGTGGGTCTATATCTGGATCTTCAATTCGATTCCATTGATCTACTGGTCTGTTTCTGTACAAATACCATGCTTTTTTACAAATATTGCTCTGTAGTACAGCTTGAAATCTGGGGTGGTGATACCTCCAGAAGTTTTTTTATTGTACAGGATTGATTTAGCTATTCTGGGTTTCTTGTTGTTCCATATGAAACCGAGAATAGCTCTTTCCAAGTCTATAAAAAATTGTGTTGGTATTTTGATGAATTGCATTGTATCTATATATTGCTTTTGGTAGTATGGCCATTTTTATTATGTTAATCCTACCTATCCATGAGCATGGGAGATCTTTCCATCTTCTAAAGGCCTCTTCCATTTCTTTCTTCAAGGGCTTGAAGTTCTTATGGTACAGGTCCTTTACTTGCTTGGTTAGAGTTACCCCCAGGTATTTTATGTTGTTTGTGGCTTAGGTGAAGTGGGTTGTTTCCCTTATTTCATTCTCAGCCCATTTGTTTGTTGTATAAAGAAGGGTTTCTGATTTTTTTTTTAATTCATTTTGCATCCAGCCACTTTGCTGAAGGTGTTTATCAGCTGTAAGAATTCTCTGGTGGAATTTTTGGGGTCGCTTATGTATACTATCATATCTTCTGCAAATAGGGATAAATTGACTTCTTCCTTTCCAATGTTTATCCCCTTGATCTCTTTTAGTTTCCTTATTGCTCTAGCAAGAACTTCAAGTACTATATTGAAGAGATATGGTGAAAGTGGACATCCTTGCTTCAAGTTTCTCTCCATTTAATTTGACGTTGGCCACTGGCCTGCTGTATATTGCCTTTATTATTTCTAGGTATGTTCCTTGTATGCCCGTTCTCTCCAGAACTTTTAGCATGAAGGGGGGTTGGATTTTGTCAATTGCTTTTTCTGCATCTACTGAGATTATCATGTGTTTTTTTCTTTCATCTTATTTATATGGTGAATAACGTTGATAGACGTTCGTATGTTGAACCATCTCTGCATTCCTGGGATGAAGCCTACTTGATCATGGTGTATGATACTTTTGATGTGTTCATGGATTCTGTTTGCTAGTATTTTATTAAGTATTTTTGCATCTATGTTCATGAGGGAGATTGGTCTGAAGTTCTCTTTCTTTGTTGGGTCTTTGTGTGGTTTAGGAATCATGGTGATTGTGGCCTCATAGAATGAGTTTGGAAATGTTCTTTCAGATTTTATTTTGTGAAAGAGTTTGAAAAGTATTGGTGTTAGCTCCTCTTTGAAGGTCCTGTAGAAATCTGTGCTAAAGCCATCTGACCCTGGGCTTTTTTGGTTGGGAGATTTTTAATGACTGTTTCTATTTCCTTAGGTGTTATAGGGCTGTTTAATCTGTTTATCTGATCTTGATTTAGCTTCAGTAGGTGGAATCTATCAAGAAAATTGTCCATTTCACTTAAGTTTTCAAATTTGGTGGTGTATAGATTTTTAAAGTAGGATTCAAATATTCTCTGGATTTCCTCAGTGTCTGTTGTTATTTCTCCCTTTTCATTTCTGATTTTGTTAATTTGTGTTTTCTCCCTCTGTCTTTTAGTTAATTTGGCTAAGGGTCTGTCTATTTTGTTGATTTTCTTGAAGAACAAACTCTTGGTTTCATTGATTCTTTGTATAGTTCTTTTCGTTTCTAAGTTGTTGATTTCAGCCTTAAGTTTGATGATCTCCTGCGTTCTGTTCCTCTTGGGAGTGTTTGCTTCTTTTTTTCCAATTCACCCAGTTTAGCTGTTAATTCGCTAATATGAGATGTCACAATTTTCTTTTTGAAGGCACTTAGTGCTATGAACTTTCCTCGTAGAACAGCTTTCATTGTGTCCCATACGTTTGGTATGTTATGTCTTCATTTTCATTGGATTTTAAGAAGTCTTCAATTTCCTTCTTTATTTCTTCCCTGCCCTAGTGGTCCTCTAGTAAAGAGTTGTTCAATTTCCATGTGAGTGTAGACTTTCTGTTGATTCTTTTGCTATTGAAGTCCAGCTTTATCCTATGGTGGTCTGATAAGATACAAGGGGTTATTTCAATTTTCTTGTATATGTTGAGGCTATCTTTGTGTCCAACTATATGGTTGATTTTGGAGAAGGTTCCATGAGTTGCTGAGAAGAAGTTGTATTCTTTTGCGTTTGGGTGAAACATTCTGTAGATATCTGTTAGGTCCATTTGTTTCATGATCTCTGTTAGAACTCCTTATTTCTCTGTTTGGCTTCTATCTTGATGATCTGTCCATAGTTGTGAGTGGGATGTTGAAGTCTCCCACTATTAAAGTTGTTGCATCGATGTGGGATTTAAGTTTTAGAAGTGTTTCTTTTATAAATGTAGGTGCCTTTGTATTTGGGGCATAGATGTTCAATATTGAGATGTCCTCTTGGTGGATATTTCCTTTAATGAGTATGTAATGCCCTTCTCTGTCTTCTTTTTATTAACTTCATTTTGAAGTCTATTTTGTTGATATTAGGGTGTCTACTCCAGCTTGTTTCCTGGGTTCATTTGCTTAGAAAACCTTTTCCCAGCCCTTTACTCTGAGATAGTGTTTATCTTCAATAGTGAGATGTGTTTCTTGTATATAGCAAAAAGATCGGTCTTGTTTATGGATCCAGGTCTGTAAGTCAGTGTCTTTTTATTGGCGAGTTGAGTGATTGATATTGATGGATATTAGTGACCAGTGGTTGTTATTTCCCATTATTTTGGTATAGCTGGTCATCTTGTGTTTCTTTTTGTTTAGTTGCTTTGGAGGTTTCTATTTCATGGAATATCTTGTTTTCTCCATCTATGTTTATAGATATTTATGCTGGGTATAGTAGTCTGGCTGGGCACCTATGTTCTCTCAGGGCTTGTAGGACATCTGTCCAGGCCCTTCTAGCTTTTAAAGTTTTTAAGGAGAAGTCAGGTGTGATTCTGATGGGTCTGCCATTGTATGTGACTTGGCCTTCTTCTCTTACAGCTTTTATTATCCTTTCTTTGCTCTATACATTTGGAGTTTCTATTATTATGTGGTGAGAGGAGTTTCTTTTCTGATCTAATCTGTTTGGTGTTCTGTAAGCCTCTTGGATTTTTACTGGCATCTCTTTCTTTAGGTTTGGGAAGTTTTCTTCTATGATTTTGTTGAAGATATTTCCTGGACCATGGAGTCGGGAGTCTTCTCTTTCCTGTATGCCTATAATTCTTAGGTTCCGTCTTTTCATTGAGTCCTTGATTTCTTGGATGTTGTGGGTGAGAGATTTTTTAGCTTTCTCATTTTCTTTAGATGTTGTACTGATTTCTTCCATCGAATCTTCCATGCCTGAGAACCTGTCTTCCATCTCTTGCATCCTATTTTTGATACTCACATCCATAGTTCCTGTTCTCTTCCCTTGATTCTCCATTTCCTCTTTTAACTCTGACTGTGTTTTCTTTATTGTTTCCATTTCTATTTTCATGTCTTGAATGGTATTGTTCGTTTTGTACATTTCCTTCTCCAATTTGCTTGTTTTTGCCTGGAGATCTTTCATTGCTCTGTCCTTTTCCTGTTCAAGCTGCGTCATCTTGGCTTGGAGCTCTTTAATGGTGTTATTTGTTGTTTTGACTTATAAAATTGTGGCTTCTTTGAATCCTTCATAGATTTAAGTTCTTCTTGAAGGGACTCTATCACTTTCCATACTGTAGAATTGTCATCGATTTCATGTGTTTCAGCTGTGGTGAGGTGGTTCGGGCTGGATGGAATAGCGTTGCTTTCTTTTGTTGGAGTCATTTTTCTCTGTTTTTTTTTTTTTTTTTGGTCTGGGGCCTCTGGCCATGTGCAATTTTTGAGCTGTCTTCCGGACTTGGGTCCAAAGTGGGCCCTTTGGTTAGGATTCCATTCGCCTTACTCCACCCCTATAAGGTGAGTTATTCAGCCCCGCCTCCTAGGTGGACACCTAACTAATCCAGGTGGTGGAGCTGTGTACAAGTAAGCTCTGGTTCCCTGCCAGAAGGGCCAGTACTAGTACAAAAGTCTGATATACGACAGTTTCAAATATCTTGCAGTTTGCTTGGGGTTGGTTCCTGTGGTGGGTAAATCTGCCCCTCACCCCCAATAGCCTTGCTGCTCCTGTGGCTTGGAAACAGGCCAGTGATGTCACAGCATTGGGTTGCGATCTGCAGTCTGAAGGCACTTTGCAGCCAAGCTGTGCTCACTTCCAAGGGTCACAACCTTTCGCCAGATAGCTGGATCTTCTGTGGGAGACCTGGGGGTGCCCACCAGGGTGGGGATTATCTCTGCGTGTGATCTGATTCTGCCTGCTGGGTATTAGATTGGAACTTACCAAGAGTCTCTCCTGGTGGGGGATGGGGGGATCCCGATTCCCCAGTCCAGTGGCATCCTTGCATGTCCGAGATTGGGTAGGAACGTCTTGCCCAGGGACCCTCAGTGGTCCCTGGGTAGATGGGTGAGATTTAGAAGCAGTCAAACCGTTTGTACAGGGTCCTACAACACTCGCCGCCCTGTGACTGTTTACCCTGATATCAAAATACGTCCACACAGGCCACCGCCATCTTGGATCCGCACTTATTTATATTTTCACCAGCAGCGAATGAGGGTTCCTCTTTCCCTGCACTCTCTCTTTAACATTTATTGATAGAATTCTTTATTATAGCTGTTCTTACTTAGATGAGGTTTTTAATCTCAAAGTAGTTTACATATGGACTGGACATTGGGAATGTATGCTAAGCCATATAACTCTTATAATTGTGGCCTATTTATCTCTGTTGTTTTGTATTGTATTTATAGTTATAAGAAAAAGAACCATTTTTTTTGGACTGAAAGGGAGAGCTGTTGGGGGGAAAAAAGAAATACCTTAAAGTCCAAAAAAAAAAAATATTTTGATGAGAATGAGAGAGATGAGGGGGAGGAGGGTGGAAGGGTGGGACTGGAGGGGGGAGTAGGGAGGGGATTGTGATTGAGATGTAACTTGAAGAAATAAAAAATAAATTATTAAAAAAAATACTAATCCAAAAAAAAAAAAAAGATCTCCAAACTCATGCCCTGTACTAAGACTATTAAGAGACATCTCTTGGGGTTTTTTCTAACTCTAAAAGAATAAAAGAAGATTTGATTGAAAAAAAATTAAAAAAAAAACATTTATTGATAGAATTCTTTATTATAGCTGTTCTTACTTAGATGAGGTTTTTAATCTCAAAGTAGTTTAAATTGTCACCTTCCTGGTGACTAGGGATATTAGCCTCTTACTAAGCATTTATAATTATTTGGTTGATTCTGTCTTGTCATTTCATTGGCCCATTTGTATCTTCTCTCTCTCTCTCTCTCTCTCTCTCTCTCTCTCTCTCTCTCTCTCTCTGTGTGTGTGTGTGTGTGTGTGTGTGTGTGTGTGTGTGTGTGAAGTATTTACAGTTCTTTGTAAATTTTGTGTAAAAACCTGCTGTCTGAAATAGACCTGGGAAAGATTTTTCTCACATGTTGTGGACTGTCCAACTTTTTGCTGGAAGTTTTACTATGCAGAAACTTTTTAATTTCATGTGGTTCCATTTGCTCATTTGTGGGGCTGATTCTTGGACTAGGAAATCTCTATTAAAAATTGCCTATATATTGCATTCATTCCAAGTTTTCTTCTATTATTTTAAATATTTCCAGGTTTTAAGTAAAGGTCTGTGATATACTTTGAGTACAAGATGAAAGATATGGTTTTCATTTCATTCTTCTTCCACTCCTTCACCAGTTTTATCAACACCATTTGTTGTGTTGGCTTTTTTCTCCCCACTGCAAGTACAGCTTGATCAAACTTATTTGGACATAGCTTTGTTGCTTCATTTATGGCTTTCTATTCAGTTACATTGACTGAGTTTTTCTGACAGTTGAAGACTGTCTTTTCCACTGTAGCTATGTAGTGTAATTTGTAGTCTGGTATTGTGGTACATCCAGATTTTCCTTTCTCCTTGGAATTACTTTTAACTATTCATGCTCTTTTGTGATTTCATATGAATTCTTGGGTTGCTTTTCTCTAGCATGAGAGTTTTATTGGGAATTAGATTGTATCTGTATATTACTTTTGGTAATATGGTCAATTTCACATTATTAAACTTCAAGTCCAAGATCATCGAATATATTTCCATACATAGTCTGGTAAATTTTTTGAAATTTCTTATCATTGTTTTGAATTTTAAAGGTTTTTCATTTCTTTGGTTAAGTTTATACCTAGGTATGTTATTTATTGATTTTGTAAGGAGCTATTTTAGCTGTAATATTTCCCTGATTTCTATTTCTCTGAATCCATTGTTGATATTTTGAATCAAACCAATATTTTGTTATGAATATTGAGTATACATTATAGAAAATCTGTTTAGTATGTTACCATCAATATCATGTTATATGACCACTGTTTTATTACAGTTTCTTATCATAGTGTCACAGAATGACTTTTCTTCATATTCTTCTTTTTAAATCCCTACAGGCCCTCAATCCAAGTGATCTGATGATAAATTCCACATACATTTGTATTATTTTGTATTTTCCTTTTTAATTATGTCACAGTCAGCCTACACCGTTAGCAATATCAGAATCTTCTCTACTTCTCTCTATGCTTTTGCTGCGTCCTAAGAATCTTAACTCAAAATTCTCTTGTTTGAGAATATACTCTATTCATATACTAAACTTTTCCATTTTACCATCTCTAAAAACTTGGAGAAGTTTAGATATTTATCTTGTCTCCAATTCATACCAATGAGATGCCCAGTGACCCTTAGACTGTCAGATTTGCATGCATACATGCACACATGCACACATGAATTCAGACATACAAAATTTTGGCAGTATCAGACGTATTCTGTCTTCCAAGGGTTAGAAATACTGTACAGATGTCATATAATGCATATTCTCCTTTGCAGACTAAAAGAGCTAGCATAAGTTTGTAAACTAGACCCATGTTTATCATCTTTAAACCAACTGATTTTTTTTTCAATGTTATTGATGATCAACTCTTTTATTCTTCAAGCCTGTCTTTCCTGGCTCCAGTCCTTAAGGATCTTGGCAATGATAATGTTCACTCTTTTTCGCACTGTTTTTCTCTGACTTTCCAATGTCTCTCTTATTGTCCCATATCATGTACATGCAATTGTCTCACAATGTGAAGCCTCAGCTGCATTCCATGACTCATGCATACCTTCCAAACCAGTACCACCTGGCTGACACTTATACTATCAAGTTCAGCTGGAAACATGAGGCACAACCTTAGTTCCCTCTGGAATATGTCCCAGAAAAATTTATCTTATCGGTGCTGGTCTCTGCTTCATCACTGCTAAGTTTTCAGCTCCAGCTAACCAACATTAGCTGTCCAAATGACATAAAGGATTTATTTCAATGGTGCCTCTCACTTGTTAATCATGGTTTACTCTTGGATCCGAGGAAACAAAATCCCATAGATTCTTCACACAAATGGAGCAAACTGCAGATATATCAATGTTAATTCTTCAAAAACTCTCTTATGTAGACAATCCCTCTTTGTCCTTGTCTTGTGTGTTGGGTTAAGGATTTTTTTTTTTTTGTTGGTCTAACTGAGGATATTCTTATTAAAGTAACCAGTCTGCCTTTTCCCAATATCACACTGTCTTTTTTTCCCCATTTTTTTATGTTTATTTGTTACTTCAGTTTACATCTCCATCACAGTGCCATCTTTCCGCACCTCCCAGTCCCACCTACCCTCTCCCCCATCCCTTCCATCTCACTCCTCCAGATTGGAGTGTCCTTACATAACAGTCCCCTGCCCCAGTTCAGCAGTCATATGAGGGCCAGGAGCCTCCTCATACACTGGGGGCCTACAAGGAAGCACTACTAGGGCAAAATGTCTCATTGAGAGGAAACAAAATCTATGTTCCTGTTCCCTTTGGTGCATTGGCTATAGTATAGTTATCCTGTACTACATGGCTAAACTCCGATTATAAGTGAATAGATGCCATGTGCATCCTTCTGAGTCTGGGTTAGCTCACTCAGGATGTGCTTCTCTAGTTCCATCCATTTGGCTGCAAATTGCATGATTTCGTTGTTTCTGATAGCTGAGTAGTATTCCATTGTGTAGATGTACCACGGCTTTTTTTTTTTTTTTTTTAATCCATTCCTCGGTTGAGGGACGTCTGGGTTGTTTCCAGTTTCTAGCTATTGCAAATAAGGCTGCTATGAACATAGATCACACTATCTTGATATCATGATTACTGTAGCTTTATTTTTTTGTCCTAAAATTAAGTAATATCAGTCATCTAATTCTGTTGCTAATTAAAAAATGTTTTGACTGTTCATCTTCTGTGTGCTGACAAATAAACTTTGTGGCATTTTGATTGAGTTTGAGAATGGATACGTATTCTAATGGAGAGCCACTAAACATCATTATTTTTTCTTTTTATGTTATATTGTTGTTTAGTAACTTTTAGCAGTTATTTCAATATTCTTTTATTTTTGAGAGATAAAAATATTACTAATAGCACTATTTCCTTCTTTGTGAAGATGATAGTTTTTAGTTTGCCGATTGTTGTGTTATTAAGATTAATTTTGTAGATTTTCCTGGCATAGTCAAAAATTATCGAGAAATTTTTGTTTCCTTTAGGGTTACAATTTCTATTTATTTATGGATTCTTGGGAACACCAGAACTTCTGTAGACACAATATTTTCATCAATATTCAACATCTTAACTTTATATTGTTTGCTAGTTGTACATTACAATGAAAATATAGATGAGTGGCCATTTCATAAAATGGAAGCTTTTTACAAAATACTTGTACCTGTCATTACCTTTTATGGTTAAATAATTTCATTTTTTTGTCTATAATTTAAATTTCTATAAACCAAAGAAAATAAATGTGTCTACTACAATTAAAATTTTTATATTGGTTGCTTTAATTCCTTGTAACCATGTAGACACCTCATCACTGAAAATTACATGGCTGTCATGAAATGAATACTTTTTGAAAAAAATTTCATCAGGAAATGATTCTATGTTAAAGAGAACATGCCTATACTAATAAAATAATATAACAGGATTTCTCATTCACTAAAATATCTTTCTTATTGAGTATTTTAGGATTTGTGCTATCATAGCTAATATTATCTTGCTCTGGGGGCCTGCACTGAAAATGATTCGCTTGCCTGTACATATGTAGATGGTGGGCAGCTTGGTCTTCATACAGATCCTTAGCTAGTGGAGGGGAATGTAATCTCTATCATGGACTCTCTTATCTGTTAATGGGACACCTTACTCTAGCTGGGAGGCCATATCAGGTCAGTGTGCAATAGGAAGCTCCTATCCCTCCTGTGAAGGATGAACTGAGGGAGTTGATATGTGGGGCACCTGAGGAGAAGGAGGTGAGGGAGTGGAGGAGGAGGCTGGGAGAGTGTGACCAGGAGAGCTGGAGGGAGGGGGCTATGTTTGAGATGTAACTTGAATACATAAAAGAAAAATAAAAAACAATGACTTGCTCCATTTGATGATGATTGTTTTGAAGAATTAGAAGCAATCTTCACTATCTCTCACTAGATTAAACAGTTTTCATATTTCCCCAGGAAGTGGAGAATTACAGCTCACGATCTGAGTATATGAGCACATGAACACAGTAAGAGATAGACTATAATGTATGTTTTACAAAAAGCACAAATTCCATCATGATTGCTAACACAAAGGTAGTTTTATTGCATTAAGTATTTTTCCAATAAGAAACAAGGAAATCATGCATTTTGCTGCCAAATGGATGGAACTAGAAAAGCTCATCCTGAGTGAGCTAACCCAGAACTGAAAGATGCACATGGCATTTATTCACTTATAACTGGATTTTGCCATATAGTACAGGACAACTATCCTACAACCAACAGACTGAAAGGAACAGGAACATAGACTTTTGTTACTTGTTTGTCGGATACTTTGCCCTGGTGGAGCTGCCATGTAGGCCCCCAGTGCAAGAGGAAGCTCTTAGCCTTCATATGGCTGCTGAACTGAAGGGAGCTGATATGTAGGGCACCACACACCAGAGGAGTAGGATAGGTGGGAGAAGGAGGAGAGGGTGGGAGGGTGAGAGGATGAGCCCAGGAGGGGTGGAGGGAGGGGACTGTGATGGAGATGTGAAGTGAAGTAATAATAAACTTTTAAAAATGTAAATTCTAACTAAAAATTAAAAAATAAAAATAAATAGTACCCATCACTTTCTGCATTAACTTTCTCATAACATTTTGATTTATCATTTGCTAGTGAGCCTAACTAGGAGGTATTCAATGAATATTTGTTGTTGATAAAGAAATAAATTATTACAAACTTAGAAAATTCGCCAGTTTCAATTATATGTAATGGAATAAAAATATAAGGTCGAGCATGGTGACACGCCTTTAATCACAGCATTTGGGAGGCGGAGGCAGGCTGGTCCACAAAGCCAGTCCAGGACAGCTAGGGCTCTGTTATACAGAGAAACCCTGTCTCGAAAAACAAAACAAACAAACAAAAATAATAAAAATATAATATTTAAATATTTTCTTTATATACACATTTAAAAGACAGTGTAAATTCTTTTTTTTTTCCATGTGATTTCTGGCCTTGAATATATTTATGTGATGAGTAACATTTATTTATTTTTATTTTTGTAATGTTTATTTATTACTTCAGGTTACATCGCCATCACAGTGCCCGCTTTCCACCATTCCCAGTCCCGCACTCCCACCCTCTACCCCATCCCTTCCATCTGATATGTAGAGACAGTGTAAATTCTTAGAGCATCAGCAACTGGAGCTTTGTTTTGTATTATTTCTCCCTCTAATGCATAGATTTATAGGCTCCTCTCTCTCAAAACTCAAATTACATAATTGCTTTAAAGTGTGATCACCTGACCAGATGCTTGAAAATTACCTGATATGTTTAATATAACTTGTTTAGTGCAATCAATTTAATTTTGAGGCCATATGTTCCCACAATTATTTCACTTAATCCATTTCAAGGTGGCTTCCTCTTTTTCACCTTGCTGATTCACCTGCATCTGATAGATCCAACTCTAGAATAAGTTAATGATCTAAATGAAAATTTTAGAATAACGTTGCTAGCAAGCCACAGGACTCATTACATTTGTCTTCTCAGGCCATGCATGTCGGGGACATTAAATCATATTTAACTTATACATCTTGTCACTTTCATTCACAGAAAATAAAAGACTTAAAGGTATGTTCTGATCAAAGCTATAAATTAAAGCTTGTTTATTGGATTAGTGTTGAGGGAACAATAAATTCCAATTAAATAAAAAATATGTTCAGCTGCACGTTGTCAAGCAATTCATTAAAACTTCCCCGTGACTAATATATGCACAAAGCAAAAGTGAACATTTAACAAATATGAGTAAAAATTAACTGTTTCCAGGTAGAAACGTGAGCAATTCTGTTTTCTCACCTTTACCCATTAGTTTGATTTTGTAAAGGATCTTTTGTTGTTTCATTGGGTCCGATGTTCCTAGTTATTTCCATATTGTCAAATTTTGTTGTCTTTTTTTTTTCTAGAAAAATAACGGAGTTTTGAAATTATGTAATTGTTTTGTGTCTGTCATATCCAAGTTTCCTTCTATTTGTCTCATAACAAGCTATGTCTCATGCACGAAGAAAAAGCATGGAAGGACTCTATTTCTCTCCATTAACTGTATTCATTCATCACTAGTGTGAGATTGTTGTAATAGCATACTATTCATTCTGTTTGTCTCTCACTGTTTTCATTACAGCCAGGTGATTAATGAGATGGTGGCTATTTTTAAATTAGCATATGTTTTTTCCTACCAAGTAATGTGTTTCATTATGGCATTTTCATCCATGTTCCATGTTACTTCATCATACTCTCTCCTTGCCCTTTTGAGTCTTCCTCCTTTCTACTGGCTCCTCACCATAACAAATAGTGCATACTCTGTTTTCATGTCAATTAAAATGCTTGTATTATTGCATAACAATTGAATAAACTGATAGAGTTCACAAAGTCACTTTCATTCAAGTGTATTACAGATTATATCCAGAGGTATTTCCTATTACTGTCTCTTGTACTTGTCTTTTTTATCTAGCTATCCCACATCCTACTTCCACAGTACACACACACACACACACACACACACACACACACACAAACACACACTCGCGTGCGCACGCGCGCACACACACACAAACAATACAGTATGGTATGTCCACACATGAGATAAAATATTGGATCTTGTAAAAATAAGACTGTCTTATTTTGCTAAATTTATCCTCGGTTCCATTCATTTCCTGCATATTAGATGATAGTTCTTCTTTATACTTGAATAATAACTTGTTCTGTCTAAAAAGCTCATTTTTCTTGTTTTCAGTGTCTTTTGATAGACACAGTCTGATTCCATTATTTGAGTATTATGAATAGTTTGACTATGATCATGGATTTGCAATAACTCTTCTGTATTGTGACTTCAGTTTTTTCAAGTGTGCGTGTGTGTTGGTTTGTGTGTGTGTGTGTGTGTGTATGTGTGTGTCTGTGTTTGTTTGTATGTATGTGTGTGAATGATTTGGCTGGGCCTTTTGGTAGTCTTAGTTTTGTTCCTTACATCTTTAGTTTGATCTTTGCTTTCTCTACCTCAGATTTTCTTCCACCCAACACTGTATTACTGTCTGCTTTGTGCAGCTTCATTGGCGTTTGTTATTTCTGTGATGATAGCCATTACTAGTGGGATAATTGGAGCTTTTGTTTTGTTATTTTTGTTAGGGATGCTGCTGCTGATGATTATTACTATTATTATTTTAATGTTTATTTATTACTTCAGGTTACATCTCCATCACAGTGTCCTCTTTCCACACCTAACAGTCCTGCATCCCTTCCATCCCACTCCTCTCGAGCGGAGTGTCCCTACATAACAGTCTCCTGCCCCAGTTCAGCAGTCATATGAGGGCCAAGAGCTTCCCCATACACTGGGGGCCTACAAGGCAGCACCACTAGGGAAAAGTGTCTCATTGACAAGAAAAAAGTCTATGTTCATGTTCCCTTTGGTGCATTGGTTGTAGTATAGTTATCCTGTACTATATGACTAAAATCCAATTATAAGTGATAGATGCCATGTGCATCCTTCTGAGTCACTCAGGATGAGCTTCACTAGCTCCATGTATTTGGCAGCAAATGGCATGATTTTTTTTTTGTTTGTTTCTGATGGCTGAGTAGTATTCCAATGTGTAGATTTACCACAGATTTTTTTTAATCCATTCGTCAGTTGAGGTACGTCTGGGTTGTTTCCAGTCTCTAGCTATTACAAATAAGGCTGCTATGAACATAGACGAGGAAACTTTCTTGTGATTCGGTGAGGAATCATTTGGATGTATACCCAGCAGTGGTTTGGCTGGGTCTGGAGGTAGAGCTATTTACCAGACTGACCTCCATAGTTGTTGTACAAGTTTTCACTCCCACCAGCAATGGAGGAGGGTTCCCATTTCTTCACAATATCGGCAGCATGTAATGTCACTTGAGCTTTTGATCTTAGCCATTCTGACAGATGTGAGATGGAATCTCAGAGTCGTCTTGAGTTCCACTTCTCTGATGATTAAGGATGCTGAGAATTTCTTCAAGTGTCTCTCAGCCATTAGGAATTCCTCCTTTGTGAATTCTCTGTTCAGCTCTGTTCCCTAATTTTTGATTGTATTATTTGGTTTCTTGGCATTTAATTTCTTGAGTTCTTTGTAAATTTTGGTATGAGCCCTCTGTCAGATGTGGAGTTGGAGGAGATTTTTTTCCCAATCTGTAGACTGCCTTTTGGTTCGAATAACAGTGCCTATTGGCTTACAGAAGCTTTTCAGTTTCATGAGGTCCCATTTATTGATTGTTGATCTCAGGTCCTTAGCTGTTGGTGTTCTGTTCAGGAAGTTGTCACCTGTGCCAATGAGTTTGAGGGTTTCTCCTACTTTTTCTTCTAGTATCTTTAGTGTGGCCGGCCTTATCTTAAGGTCTTTGATCCACTTGGAAATAAGTTTTGTACAAGGTGATAGGTATGGGTCTAATTTCATTCTTTTACATGTCTACATCCAGTTGGACAAGCACCATATGTTGAAGATGCAGTCTTTTTTCCATTGTATGCTTTTGGCTTCTTTGTCAAAAATTAAGTGACCCCTGTGTGGGTTTTCATGTAGTTTAGATTTGAATTTCGCTTATACGTAAGGGTGTCTAGGCTTTTTACATTTACTTATTACAAACTTGCAATTCTTTTGGAAACTGTTTCATTTCCTTACCTATTTATATCTTATATTCATTTTTTAGTTCTCAGTCTTTTGAATTCTTTATATAGTATTGTTAGTAACCCTAGGTGAGAAGAATATCTCCCAAAGCCATTTTTGTCATTCGTAGGCTCTCTGTTCAACCTAAGAATTATCTATTTTAATTAGAGAAGCTTTATAATTCAGTAAGTTTACTATATCAGCTGTAAGAGTTCTCTGGGGGAATTTTTCAGGTCGCTTATTTATACTAACATATCGTCTGCAAATAGGGATAGTTTGACTTTTTCTTTTCCAATTTGTATCCCTTTCATCTCCTTTAGCTGTCTTATTGCTCTAGCAAGAACTTCAAGTACTATATTGAAGAGATTTGGTGAAAGTGGATATCCTTGTCTTGTCTCTGAGTTTACAGGAAATGCTTCAAGTTTCTCTCCATTTAATTTGATGTTGGCTACTGGCTTGCTGCATATCATCTTATTATTTCTAGGTATGGTCCTTGTATGTCCGTTCTCTCCAGGACTTTTAGCATGTCAAGAAGATATCTCAATATTGAATATCTATGCCCCAATTCCAAGGCATAATAACAAAATTGTTCCCCATTCTTATTGTATACATAAGCAACCCCAAAATATCCACCAGAGAACTCTTACAGCTGATAAACACCTTCAGCAAGGTGTCTGGATACAAAATTAATTAAAAAAAAAATCAGAAGCCCTTTCTTATACAACAAATAAAAGGGGTGAGAAAGAAATCAGAGAAACAACCTCCTTCACAATAGCCACAAACAATACAAAATACCTGGGGGTAACTCTAACCAAGCAAGTGAAAGAGCTGTAAAACAGGATCTTCAAGTTCTTGAAAAAAGAAACTGAAGAGGCCATCAGAACATTGAAAGATCTCCCATGCTCATGGATAGGTAGGATCAACATAATAAAAATGGCCATCCTACCAATAGCAATATACAGAATCAATGCAATTCCTATCAAAATACCAACACAATTTTTTTTAATAATTTATTTTTTATTTCTTCAAGTTACATCTCAATCACAATCCCCACCCTACTCCCCGCTCCAGTCCCACCCTTCCACCCTCCTCCCCCTCCGCCCCCCCACTCTCGACCTCCTTTGTTCTATTTTTTTTTTTTTTTAGTTTAAGATATTTATTTTTCCCCCAAACAGCTCTCCCTTTCAGTCCAAATAATGGTTCTTTTTCTTATAACTATAAATACAATACAAAACAACAGAAATAAATAGGCCATGATTATAAGAGTTATATGGCTTAGCATACATTCCCAATGTCCAGTCCATATATATTTGGCACCTGACTTTAACATTCTACTATCTAACCATCTCCATGAGTTTAAAGTTATATATCTAACTCAGCTTTCATACTAACTTGCTTCATAATTTTAAAAATATCTTCTTAGATCCAGAACACCCTCTTGATTCCTAAACAACTCAAAATTTAACTATGACACTCTAGGTATCTATTCTTCAACCACCTCAGAGACCTGAGAGGGATAAATATATCTGATTATATAGGAAGTGCAGGGCCTGCAGCTTCCAAAACTAAAAAATGACATACCAGTGGCTGCCTGGACAGTTCCCATTTTCTCTCCATACATTACAGCATCAATCTTCAGCCATTTGGCCCCAGCCTAGCTCTGCCAAGACAGGGTAGGTAAGTCCTTCATAATTCCTGCTCTAAAACCAATGTCTGTCAGAGAAATGGGACCAACACAATTTTTTATAGTCCTGGAAAAAAGCAATTCTCAATTTCATATGGAACAACAAAAAAACCAGAATAGCTAAATCAATCCTGTAGAATTAAAAAAAAAAAATCTGGAGGTATCACCATCCCAGATTTCAAGCTGTACTACAGAGCAATAGTAATAAAAACAGCATGGTACTGGTATAGAAACAGACCAGTGGATCAATGGAATCGAATTGAAGACCCAGAAATGAACCCACACACCTATGGCCACTTATTTTATGAGAAAGAAGCCAAAACCGTTCAATGGAAAAATGTCAACAACTTCAACAAATGGTGCTGGTCCAACTGGATGTCCACATGTAAAAGACTGAAATTAGACCCATACTTATCACCTTGTACAAAACTTAAGTCCAAGTGTATCAAAGACCTTAACATAAGGCCGGACACATTAAATCTACTAGAAGAGAAAGTGGGAAAAACCCTCGAACTCATCGGCACAGGCGACAACTTCCTGAACAGAACACCAACATCTCAGGATCTAAGACCAACAATCAATAAATGGGACCTGATGAAACTGAAAAGCTTTTGTAAGCCAAAATACACTGTTATTCAACCCAAATGGAAGCCTACAGATTGGGAAAAAAATCTTCACCAACCCCACATCTGACAGAGGGCTAATACCAAAATTTACAAAGAACTCAAGAAATTAAATGGCAAGAAACCAAATAATACAATCAAAAATGGGGATCAGAACTAAGCAGAGAATCCACAAAGGAGGAATTCCTAATGCCCTGACAACAAAGTCATTTCTTTTTTGTATGCTACTGTGAGGCATATTGTGGGCTTGCCTTGTACTCCTATCAAAGTGTCCTATCTCCCTCAAGAAAACTGGGTTTACAGACACTCTGAATGCATACCCTACTTTTATATGGATTTTAGGGATTTGGAGTCATGTTCCAAGTGCCTTTATTCATTGAGCCATCTCCCCAGCCTGGTAAGTAACTTTTAAGTGTCTTTATTATTAGAGTTGTGTTGCAAGTTTCTAATATCAAACAAATATAGCATTTTTATATTAGGACACACCTTTAAAAGAAGCATTCCTTTCTCCAAAACTACATAATGCTTTATAATTTTTTTCCTAACCCCTGCATTGCAAAGGTGTTTAAAGGGTTTAGTTTTTCAATAACCTTCCAAATTAACTATTACTGTTTAAAACTTTGAATCTTAGCAGAGTATTTTGATCTAAACAAATCAGTTGTTCTCCTACCTCTATGTCTAGTCTTGGTTCTTCAACCTGCACAATTGTTTACTTATGACCATGGCAGAGAAGCATTGAGTTGCTCTAATATTTTCTGTGGCTCAATAAAATACTCTGGTTTTGAATTTAAACTGAAGCTGAACCCCTGACACCTCTTAATTATGTGTGCAGTCATCAGGAAGTTATTAAATCATACTGAGACTTAAATGTTGTTTTATCATTAAAATTGTAATAATATCCTAACACAAAGAGTTGCTGTGGGAGCTAAATTGCCTAGAACCAACCTGGTCCATTATAGACACAACAAACTATAGCTATATTCGTTAATAATAATCAGGCTATCTGCATCTTAGACTCCAAGAGAGATTTTGTGCATACTAATATTCTTTGAGGATCCGTGTTCAAGAGTGTGCATGTGATTTTAATGTTAGTGAATAAGGCATTTAGAACAGTTTCTCTAGGAAACTGAAGATACAAAGAAACTATCGTGTATCGTACACATTGCTTGTAATAGTTTAAAGGCTCAGCAAACTTGAAAACAAGTTAGCTATTTAAACAAAACATAGGCTGACACTGAACAGACATACACCTTGTGCACATCCTAGAGAATCAAGTACTTTCATCCTGAGATAATTCCATGCACAAATGTCCCTCAACATTAAATGGATAAACAATTGTGACACATTCATATAAAAAGATCCTGTTTGCCACCTAAAGCAGTATAAGAGTGATACTCAAAAAACATGGTCTGATCTCAAAAGCTGACTGACAAAAGTCCAGTATCAAAAGTTTCCATGTATGATTCTTCCACTTACTTAATACTGTAAATCTGAAAATGGTTAGAATAACTACAGTAGTGATTTCCAAGAGTTGACTGAGGATGTAAATTATTAATGAGTAAATAGATAAATGAAATCCCTTTGTTCATAGGTGGCACACTTTCTTACCCAATCATCAACTGATGGGAAACTAGGCTGATATTTTATCCCCCTGAGTCTTATTTTTTTATAGCTGTAAAAGAACAAAAGACTTCAAGCTCATCAACCAGTTTGATATACATAAACGTTTGCCAGATTTCATGGCAGGAAACTTTTCTTCATGGTGTGGTTAGTGAATAATATTTCAAACAAGGATGATTATGAACTTGGTGAAAGTGGCAATTAAAATCAAATTGCAGATATCCATCTATCTCTATATGCCTTAATTTGGGTTCCTGAGAAACAAACCCTGAGGCAAAGATTTAATTGCAAATAATTATTTTGTAATGTCATCTTTGTAAATACACTAGAGGAGAAGCAAGGCAAGAGAGGCAGCCAGGAGGGAGATGATTCTCAAGGAAGTTACTTGTGTGAATAATAGGAATAGGATTCTACTGGAGAAATCAGGGAACTTGTACATATGAATCTCCATTGGTTGTGGTTCCAGTGAGCTTCTGGGGATGAAACAGAGGCCACAGGTAAAGTAGTCAAGGGGCCATGAATCTACTCCAGGAAAGAATTAAGGTACTGAATGTTGATGGTTGTCATATATTCACTGGAAAAATGAAGGTGACAGGATTCTAGTAGACCCACAATAACATATGTTCAAAGTATCTGATACTTTTTCTATTGTAAATTAATAATCACTTAGTTAATAAATATGCTACTTAAACTTGTTAACTGAATAATAAATGTACATATGGTAAATTGTGTCAAAATTTATTTTAATGCAATTTAATATGTCTTTACTATGAGATGATAAGAGATTTTTCTAATATAGTTGTGTTTTGTTCATGAAAATTTAGTCATTAAGCAGTTTTCTTGTTTGATCATTATTTAGTACAACCCCAAGTGGTCTGACAATCACTCAGCACAAAGAAGGGGATACTCTCTAATATAGTAAACTTTTTTAAAATTTATTTTTATTACTTCAGGTTACATACATCATAGTCTTCTCTTTCCACCCCTCCCAGTCCCTCCCTGCCACCCTCTACCTCCTTTCCCTTCCATCCCACTCCTCTGGAGCAGAGTGTCCCTACATAACAGTCCCCTGCCCCAGTTCAGCAGTCATATGACAGCCAAAAGCCTCCTCATACACTGGGGGCATATAAGGCAGCACCAGTAGGGCAAAGTGTCTCATTGACAGGATTAAAAAGTCTATGTTCATGTTCCTTTTGGTGCTTGGCTGTAGTTTAGTTATCCTGTACTATATGGCTAAAATCAGACTATAAGTGAATAGATGCCATGTGCATCTGTCTGGATCTGCGTTAGCTCACTCATGATGAGCTTCTCTAGTTCAATCCATTTGGCTGCAAATTGCATGATTTTGTTGTTTCTGATAGCTGAGTAGTAATCCATTGTGTAGATGTACCATAGTTTTTTAATCCATTCTTCAGTTGAGGGACATCTGGGTTGTTTCCAGTTTCTAGCTATTACAAATAATGCTGCTATGAACATAGATGAGGAAATCACATTCCTTGTGATTCGGTGAGGAATCATTTGGATGTATACCCAGAAGTGGTATGGTAGGGTCCCAAGGCAGAGATATTCCAAGTTTTTAAGATATCACCAGGCTGATATCCATAGTGGTTGTACAAGTTTGTACTCCCACCAGCAATGGAGGAGTGTTCCCCTTTCTCTACATCCTTGCCAGCATGGTGGCACATTTGTACTCAGCATTTGCTGACAAGCAAGCATCTGTCTTCAATCTGCTTGGAAGAATGAGCTCTCAGGTTGTTGTTTATTTATAATATTGCAACATCTTTTTTCATAGAAACTGGAGACTTATTATAAAATAGTGTCTTGTAACTTTAAGTGCTCTAGTTCCAAATAGCATATAGGCTAAATATTTAATTAAAAGATACAATTAGGTTACCCAGGTTGGAGCACTGGGTAACATATCTTCACACAAACACAGAAAATATTCTGCAAAAATATTATTACTCAAAAGATACATAACAAGTGATAAATCTCTTCTCATATTCCCCCACACATAGATAAAACACTGAGAGTATATCAAGTCTATTCTAAATGGTAAGAGATCAATAGACTTCATAAGTAATAGTTTGATATATCTTATATGAGATTTTTAGAATTTAGATATTCCATTTTGTCAGATACAGGAAGGATGCTGAAATTAACTTAATTGGCTAGGGAAGTTGTGTAGACTATTACCCCAGACCCAGTGTGTCTGTTCTTACCTGTGAGAAATTGGCTCATAGCCCTGAGAAAAAGGCTTGGTCACACCATACGTGGTGTGGCTTCTGCACAGTGAACCCATGCTCATTTTACAGATCATCTCTTCGTGTTGGATTTTCGATGTGTACATTACTTCTTCCTGACTCAGAAAAAAAAATCATTCAAGATATTTCCGGTGCTTAAAATGATCTTGGCCAAACTCCACTGGTCCAAGACTTGGTTTTTGGCTCCAGTGTAATCCCTCAGATGCAATTCCACATAAGCATTCTGTTATACTGTCACATATACCCTCATATTTTGTTCACAGATACAGTAGCAAAACCTGATGTGATTTTGCATTACTGTATATACATTCTGACATCAAAATTGTGCTGCAAACCCTGTAAAGGAACACTCTTTCCTACTCAAGCGTTCCGTGGCTTGTCTCATGACAGTCAAAGAGTGCTTAATATGTTTGTATTATGTGACTCTTCTGGTTTATGAATACCTGCTCTGATAGTTCACTGGAACATTCTGAAAAGGTCACTGTTAAGCAAACCTTTAGTTTAAGATAGCATTAAGATAAGATCCAGTCAGGTATACAAATGTGGTTGAACAAATTAACCTGGAATAAGATTACTATATGGATCTTTATAGTTCAGAAATATTGGCTCTAAATCTTATTTGCATTTAGGTTAAGGCAATGTCATAATTATTAATGTAATTATTTAGTTAAAAATGTCAAACACAGTGCTCAACAGAGATAATCTCTGAGCAAGTACATATGTCGGCCAGTCAAGATAAAGAGCAGAACGTTCTATAAAAATGGTGTAACTTCAACTGGGAAATGACTTCCACTGTTGCATAAAGCAGTAGGCATGAGGGTTATAACTGAAGAACCATAAAAGTAATGACACTTTCATCTTGAAATAATGAAATGACTAATTGGGAAAAAGTTATATCACATTAAAACTTGTAAGACACTGTCATGCCAGCCCACAAATGGGTTCAAACCAAGTCAAATTCAAAGATGTGAATGATAGTTTGTGGATTCTGACATTTGAGGGAGAACAGAGAAGCTTGGAGGACCATAGGTTATGTGACAAAAACTAGTTAGTTGTAGAAAGGCAGTTATGAATCATGCAGGTTCTAACATAAGGCACCCATAAGAGTCAAGTTCAAGAACCTGAGAATGGTGCTACCCAGAGTTTGGAAGGTGAGCAAATGGAGAGATACTCATTTCAGGCCACAAGTTCTCTTTAGATAGAATGAGTGATTTGGAGAGACCAACTATACAACAACCAGTCTGAAGTTAACAACTTTAAGCGCTTGGAATTTTCTAAGTAGAAGTAGATTTTGAATGTTCCTAATGCACAAAGGGGAAAAAGGGGAAATGAGACCAGACAATGAGTATATATTTAAAATAATACAATTGTGTACCTTAAAGATACTTAATCTCTTACTGTCAACTCTACTTCAATGGAACTGCAAAAAGTAAAGATATGAAACTAAGAAAAAGAACGGTGTTGGCTTTTTATTTGGTTAAGGGAGTTTTTATAATATCTACAAAAGGTCATCTTCCTGTGATTTGACACATATGACAGCATGTAGTCATACTATATTTGACTCTTAAACGTGCTATTCATTAAAAACATACCAAACTTTGACTTATTCACATCATTCTTTGATTCAAACATGTATAATGAGTATTTTATTTAGCACTTACTCTAAATATCTGTACTTAAAATTTATCTTCAGATATTATTTTAGCATGGACTCAGTCATCAAATGAATAAGTGTTAATAGATATCACTAGAAATTCTAAATTTCATCTTAGAAACATGAAAATCTTGTAACTTAAAAGTATATTTGAAATAGCTATAATCATTTAATATCACAAAAAGAGGGTTGCAAATGAATCCAAATAAGGTATGAATATTTGAGGTCACATCTTCAAAGCATTGCTCTAAGATTCTATACAGCCTGGGATGTTAAGATTTAGGGAGGTTTCCAACAGTACATGAAATAAACATTCCCCAAAGCATATTGTTCTATAAAAAAGTTATTGCCTTTATTATATTTATGCTTTCAATGTGTACTCCAGATTCAGTTAAATACGAGGAATTTAAAATTGTCTTATTATAAGAGTATGATTACTTAAAAATATTTAGTTTTGTCAAATTATTATTATTTAATTTCAAGTCAATTAACATATCCCTCCCTGACCTGAAAAATGACTCAACAGGTAATGGTGCCTGTCAAAAAATCTGAATCTTTGACTTGAGTTAAATCACCAGAACACACACTATGGAAAAAGAGAACAAATTCCTGAAAGTTATTCTCTGACCCCCTTACACACATAGATGGCGCATGAGCACACTCATACATGCACGTGTATGCAACATTCGGATGTAATTTGAAAGTTTAAAAAAAAAGAACAAAATTTTTCTTCTCCACAAAAAATAATATTATTTTCTGGTCTAACTGGATGTCGACATGTAAAAGAATTAAATTAGACCCATACTTACCACCTTGCACAAAACTTAAGTCCATGTGAATCAAAGACCTTAACATGAAGCCTGACACACTAAATCTAAGAGAAGAGAAAGTGGGGAAACCCCCAAATTCATCGCACAGGTGACAACTTCCTGAAAAGAACACCAATAGCTGAGGATCTAAGATCAACAATCAATAAATGGGACCTCATGAAACTGAGAAGCTTCTGTAAGGCAAAGGACACTGTCATTCGAAGAAAAATGGCAACTTACAGATTGGGAAAATATCGTTACCAATCCCACTTTCGACAAAGGGCTAATATCCATAATTTATAAAGAACTCAAGAAATTAAACAAGAAGAAACCAAATAATCCAATAAAAAATGAGAAACAGAGCTAAACTAAGAATTCACAAAGGAGGAATCTCTAATGGCAGTGAGACATTTGAAGAAATGCTCAACATCCTTAATCATCAAAGAAATGCAACTCAAGATGACTCTGAGATTCCATCTCACAACTGTCAGAATTGCTAAAATCAAAAACTCAAATGAGAGCACATTCTGGTGGGGTTGTGGAGAAAAGGGAACACTCCTTAATTTTCATTATAGTAAAGGGTAATCTAATATACCTATGTTTCTATGTTTTACAATAAGGGAAATATACACTTGTGTTTATATGTGTTTTTTTTTGTTTTGTTTTGTTTTTGAGACAGAGTTCTAATACGTGTCCCAAACTTACTTGAAACTTGCTGTATAGTCCAAGCTGGCATCAGACACATGATCTTCTTTCAGCATCCCAAGTGCTAAGATTACCAGGGTGAACTATAGCCACTCTTAGATGGCCATAAGCTATAAAAAACACTTGAATAAATATTATCTATTCTGATCTATATAGTTCTATATAATCAACACAAAATAAAATGATTTTCCTATGAATAATGGTATTGGTAATCTTTTCTGTAAGTAGACACAGGAACGTGACTGACACAAATGTAAACCATCCTATGAGGTCACACAGAAGCAGCTCACGGAGAAACCACCTCCAAAACATTGGCTAGACTATTTCCCCTGAAAACTGTCCATGTCTCAAGTGAACAACTGTGGACTTTGTGGCAGGATGAGAAATATATATATATATATATATATATATATATATATATATATATA
>CAJQZJ010033894.1:976716-1020804 GCA_907164525.1 Lophiomys imhausi | reverse complement strand
ATATATATATATATATATATATATATATATATATATATATATAATAGTTTTTGTAAAGCTCACTGGTTATTTGTGAAAGTGTCTCATTCTCTAAAGGGACAGTTCCAGCATCATTATATATACTTCAGTGATGGTCAAGAAAAAGAAAAGGTCTACATTTAACTCAGTTTCCAACCACATGCAGTATCTCATGCCTCAGTCACCCAAGTTCCACCAAGGGACAGATCTCCTAGGTCAGGCTAGAGAGACCAGTTTGAGTTAACCAGTCCGAGAAACAGCAGCTAACTTGTGGTTTCTATTGCTTTTGAGTTGGTATGTTTCTGTCACTCAGAATGTATTGAAAGTTACTTGAAGAGTAGAACCTGATATTTTTGCCTTTAAAAAGTGAGAACAAAAAGCTTTAGAAAATTCAAGGGAGATTAGGTTTTACCTTAAAATATGCCCTAAGAATTATAAGAAAAGGGTATTTAGACAATGAAGCCAAGTGGATGATTTATGAGATTTGAATCAACTCCCTACAATCAGATTGCAACTAGGACTAGCTTAGGAATTAGACTTTTCAGTTGACAATGGCTGGGCCATGCTAATTTCAACAACTATCTACCAAAAAATGACTGGTTCTTTTTGTTTAGTGAAGATTTCCTGTGTGTTATCCCAGTTAAGCTTGATAGCTTGTTAACAAAGTGTTTCTGCCCAGGGGCACCCCAGAGACATTTCATATTGTACTGAACAGCAATGTAAAAGCTGTAGGCTTAGACAGAAAACAGTCTTTTTAATCAAACCTTCCCAGATTATCTGCCCCCACTGGATATTTTCACACCAAATTTATGATGTACCCTGTGTCTTGTTCATATCTTAGATATCGGGATATGCCGTCAGTGATAATCAGACAACAGCACGAATGATGTTTACCTGTAAGAGTAATTTTGCTGTAATTAACATGAACCCTGGGAACATTCTTGTCACTATTTCAATGGGCTGATAATTCACAATTATATAAGTGTTCTGGAGAGGGTTTCGAGGCAATGAATTGTTTTGTTTTGTTTTGTTTCTGAAAGGAAAATCTTACAATTTCAGTTTCACATTTATGTTAAACAACATTTAGAGAACATTTTTTATGTTTTGATTGATTTTAAGTCGTATTTTTGATTTTTGTTGTTGTTGCACATGCCCAATAGCAGATTAGTTAATGGGGATTCAGAATGTACACACCCATACTCTAAGAGTCAGTATTCAATGAGCTACTACAGCATCTTCAAATGTAATTTCCCAAATGTTACAGGTCAAGATGCCTGCATGGAACTTTATGATAGTGAAGAAAGAAAACCAATAATTAAGTAAATAATAAACAAGCAAACATATAAATAAATTGAATCAATATACTTAATTAAGACTCAAAATGAAAGACTGGAGTGATGGATAAGTACTTAAAAAGACTCGCTGTTCTTCACAGTTCCTGAGTTAGGTTCCCAGCAACCACCTGGGGGCTTATAGCCATCTATAATGATCTGACACGGTCTTCTATTGTGTAGTTGTACACCAGACAAAGCACTCATATACATAAAATACATAAACAAGACTCAAAATGAACATCTTGTCTACTTTTATGCTTAATATGTTTGTTGCATGATTTTCAACAGGTTGAAACATGAACTTGGGAGGAAGAACCTTGAGTGTGTTGGGATCAAATTAATGTGCTACAATATTCTACTCTATCTATGCTTTCTTGGGAGTAGTTCTTTGTTGGACAAATCAAGTTCAAGTATGTTTTCCTTTGATGGTGGTGTATCTCCCCTGTTCTGTGAGGAGATAGGAGATGCTTGTATTTTTAATCATTTAATGACCATGTATTGTAGAGCCAAGGATTTGATTTTGAAGAATCTGTTTCCTTGCTTTTTCCAGATTGTACTTTTGAATTCAAATAAGACATTTACTACACCAGGCCACATAAATGTTATCTTTATCATTATATTTTAAACAAGACATCCTTTGAGTTAAGTTTTATTTAAGATTTGAGTGTGTTATCAAGGTTAAATGGTTTGTTATTGCCTATATTTGTCCATTTATGCTAATACTAACTAGCAAAGGACTGTTCTCCCTATGTTGAACTGCTTTGCCCAAAATTATTTTAACATATTTATTTCTATTCTTTTATTTTTCCTACTTTCTCAAATCCCAAGTCCATGACTACAATATTCTCATAAATCTTGATTCATGTAAGAATACAGTAGGACTAAATATTGGATATAGTTAGTTATTCTTCCCTCATTTTTATTATTTTTAAAATTTTATTTATCTATTTTAAGTTCTGTGTGCTTCATATAAATTTTAGAATTGGTTTCTAACCTATAGAACAAATAACACTGTGAAAAATAAAACAAAATCATGTGTGAATATATCATCATCTCTTTATGGGAACTTTTAAAGTGAATGCCTCATTTGTATGTGAATCCACTTTTCTCCTGGAAATTTCCATCACAACAAAGACATCATCAATAGAGTTAAGGATGAAAAGCAAGCTAATCTTCCAAAAATAGTGTGCCAAGGCTTCACTTTTTTAGAAACCATTAAATTACAGTGTTCTTCATGTAAGGTACTAATTGACTATTGTGTGCCTGCTGCCAATTAAGTATTTAAACTTTTCATAGAATTCTTCTGAAGGCATACCAAATTATATCAACACTAAGTATGTCAAGCTGATCAGTTTTCTGGCTTGTATATTTCATACTGACCATTCCAACTCAGTAAAGTAGACTGTTGTCAAGTTTGCTTACTCTGGAGTCTGAAATTATTTTCAGTGCCAACATTATGCTATCAGTTAGAAAACTGACCTTAATCCACCTATCTTTTTGTTTTGTTCATTCCCAACCTTTCTTGTGGAAATAATTGAAAAGGAAGAAATTAATTGCATGAGCTAAATATGGAATTTTGGCTAAAAAATTTCAGTTGCTAATGCAGTTCTCATGAACATAGACAAAGTAAAGTGACGTCTTCATAAAAACTTCTAAGAAGAAAAAATATGTGTATGTTTTTGGAAAAAAATCTCAAGAGATGTTTTGTTTGGAGATCCTTAAAGATGATAGACTGGCTAAATGCAGAGGAGAAGAGGAGGGCAGCTCATACTTATTTATTTAATTCTGATCACCCTCATCAACTGAGAATTACTACTTTCCTTCACTGTGTTACTCAGTTAGTTTTTATTTTTAAAATATTTTGTTATTTTTAGTGTGGTGTATATACATGCATATATTTACATGAGTACAGGTACCTGTGGAGGCTGGAGGCAGGCACTGCATTCTCCTGGCACTGGACTTCCAGGCAATTTTAAGCTGTCTGACGTTGGTACTGGGCATTGTACTCTGGTCCTCTGAGAGAGCTGTACATACTCTTACCTGCTAATCCATTTCTCCAACCCCTTATGTAGTTAAAAAATATTGACATATAGTTACATTGATTTGTAGGACACAATGTGATTTTTCTGTATGCTTTATTAATATAATCATTATAGTGTCCTATTTAGGATCAAATTTCCATGCACATAAATATACAATCCATTTGTTCATGACCATACTATTATATTCTGGTTTAGCTGATTGGTAGTATTGTTGTGTAACAATATTTCCATTGTATTGTTTGATTCTCCCAGCGTGTCCTATAAATGTATTGTTTCAGCCTGCAACTAGATTTGAATTTCTCCTGTATATATGCTGTAGGAACTGAATGCAAGAAATATAAATATATATATATATATATATAAAATGATAACACTTTCTGAAAAGAGATTCAAAAGAACTGGGTTCTAATTCTAAACTATGTGATACCAACTTAACTTTTCTAGATCTTTTCTTTTAAATTTGAAAAATTAGAATGTCAATATTAACACCCTTTAAGTTCTCAAACAACATAGTTCTGAATTCCAAAGCCATTTTGAATTTCTCCTCCCTTAGGCTACTTGAATAAACATTTGCACGTAGACTTAATATGACAGACTCTCCCCTGAAGGAAGATTAGATTAATGGATGGTTAGAGGTAGCTTATATTTCCCGCGCCCCCAAAGTAAAATTTTATCAGACATCCTGAAAGGGACCTGGGTACATGTGGGAAAATAACATTTCCATACCAGATATAATCCTGATCCATCAAATCTGTTCACTTGCTGTCAGCACAAGTCAATACCAGATGGTCGAGGATCATCCTGGAAAATTCCTGAACACCACCACACTACCAGTGAACTGTGCAAAGCTCACCTGTGGGGAACAATTCTCTTTTCTTACTCCAGACACTGAACATACACTAGGCACTATTAGCTTTAATGACAATTTTCGTAGGCATGGCTAGGAAAGCAGGGATCAGCTGTTTCCAACTCTCTACAAATAAGCTGTGAAGACTGAGTGTACTCTTGTTTTGTCTGTTTCAGTAACAGAAATGTCCTACAGAGTGTTTTAGCAATTTTGGGTATTTATCCCGGGAAATCATTTCCTGCTGCTGGAACTGTACTGCTTTGGGGGATTTCAGCTTTTCAAAAGGAAAGAATGCAATGCAACTTCAGGTTCAGAGGAATGAATACACACAATTTTTAAAAATTAAAGACAGTGTTTGCATTTTCACAATGGGGAAAACGGAAATGATGGCAGGCAAAGCTATGCTCCCCGCCAAGGGTGCCTGTTTTGGCTTCTCTGAGGTTGAAAGCCACTCAGAAGATGAACAGGCAACTTCATGGGAGATGGAATGCCAAGTGCTGCAAGGCCTAAATCAAATGAAGATCTAGTTAAGTGCCTAATGAAGCTCTCAAGCAGATGCGAACAGTTTCAATATGCTAACCACAGTATAAGATTATTAGGTACAGAGTACAACATAAAATCATATTAAGACATATTACAAAAAATGGAAAATGAATACAAGTAAAATAAAGGGTTTTTTACAAATGCTTTTGGACTGACATTCAGTTCAGACATCAGCATATGAACATTCTGAATGGCTTAGTTCAAAAATTATATTCAAAGGTCATCTACACTGAAATTGAATTAAAAAAAAATCTTTCTTTGAAGACTCCTTATTGTAACTCAGGGAAAATGAAAGATTTAAAGTCCTTACAATGTCCATTTTGTTAAATCTGATTCTGTAAAGCAAGAAGCACTGATCATCATTTAAATGTTTCCACCTAGTGGCAAAGTTATTATGAGCATGAGCTGAGATATCTATGATTATAACACACCCAGACACGGACGATGGGCAAGTGTCTCAATCTCAGTCTTCCTTCAGTCAACAACTGCATCAAGCGCTTGAGGAGGCTGATAGGAGTGGTCCTATAACATCTCTAATATTCTCTAGGCTAACTGACATAGCTGGTGGAGATGACTTAGATCTATGAAAATTGCAAGCGGTGTGATTTGTAGGCTTCTGAGAAAAATGTAGCACTTAAAGTAGTAATCCTTTTCAGACTGAAAATAAAATTTTTCACAAAGAGGCATTGGTTTATTCATAGTGAAGACTATATTCTTGCAAATGAGTAAAAAGTTATGAATCATTGCCACAAAGCATACAAATTTGGCCAATAGTTTCCTTTAAGTCTACATTGCATCTTCTGTTTAATGGTGAGGTTGACATTAAATCCAAGGATGGGTACTGCCTGCTGCTGGCCAATATGGGCTTATTTTAGATTTAATTATTTTATTTTACATATATGACTGTTTTACCTACCTATATGTGTGTTCCCCCATATGTGCCTGCTTACCATGGATAAGATAGCATTAGATTTCTTGGACTTGGATTGACAAAAAGTTGTGAGCCACCATGTAGTTGCTAGGACAAAACCCAAGTCCTCTAGAAGAGCAACCACTGTTTCTCTCTAGCCTCTATCTAGATGTCTTGAGTCACCAAGATGATCAACTTATATTTAACAAATTCCATTTAAACACCAAATAACTCCAATTATGTAATTCCATTCTCATAACCCCACTAGGAGGTTTACATCTATTTTTGCTATTTTGCTAATAATAAAGATATTCATGTTTCCAGAACATAAATAATTTCCCTGTGCTCAAAATTTAGTATATAGTAGATGAGAGATCCAAATCCATTAATCCCAATTGCAAGTTTTTAATATATCTACATCAGTTCTTATACTCCAAGATAATACAGTGGCATTTATCTTACATATTTACTTAGACATGTCCACTTAATTTCTCAAAGGGTCTCACTTTTAAAGATGCATTTATAGAAACAAGACTGAGATCATTCCATTTTTTATTGTAATGTTTGCTTAATCCATGTGTATAATGTGTTGTGTGCAAGTGAAACATGCTTAGGTAGAGAAAAAGCTAGAGAAGAAAGTTAATATAACTCCTTTTATCTGATTTTCCTGATCATCACAGCTTCAGTATTGATATGTGTGGCATATTCCGAAGCACTTCAGATAGAACATTGATAATTCTAAAGGAAATGGTTCCTTGAGTGATGAGAGGTTATGAAACTATTTCTGATTGTAAATGATATTATAATTTATCATTGGGAGCAAATGTACAATTAATTGTGTTATAAGATATAAGAAATGTGGGATTTAGGTATCATATTCAAGGGCAAACCCTAGATACAGATATTAACATTTTTTTAATAGTGTGAGGTTAAAAAAGGGGCACATTAGTTAAGTTGATATCCCCCTTGTGGGTCACATAAAACAAATCCCTCATATGACTGACCTAAATATAAACAAAGAAACTTGAGTATACCAGACATGGTGGTTCTTCATTGCCCTAGGCAATTATGGCACCTTACCCAATTCTAAAGCAATAGGAAGAACGATGGTTATAAATTGCACATTTGGTTATGTAGCTTTCATAAAAAGCTGCTAAAATTTGCAATGAACTGTGGATGAAATTCTGAGAATATTAGCAGCACTAATAATGCCTTTGAGGTGGCTCTGTGTTCTGTTCTGAGCAAACTGGCCACTGGAGTTAGTAGACATTTAGACTGGACTTTGGGATCTATTGGAAATTCAGACCTTAGCATGCTTTGCACTGACAGCATTTTGTGCTGGCAATCCAAGCGGAAGACAGTGTTACCTGATCTTGAAGAAATGGAGTCAAAGAGAACTGGATTGGCTTTCTAAAACTTTTATTTCTTTTTTTTCTTTATTTTTTATTTCTTGAAGTTACATCTCAATCGCAGTCCCCATCCCTATTCCCCCTCCAGTCCCACACTCCCACCCCCAACCCCCCATCCTCTTCTCTTATTTTTTTCTTTTAAGTTTAAGGTATACCTTATTTCCCCCTACAGTTTCCCCTTTCAGTCCAACAAATGGCTTTTTCGCTTATAATAATAAATACAATACAGTACAACAGAGGTAATTAGGCCACAGTTATGAGGGTTATATGGCTTAACGTACATTCCCAATGACCAGTCATTTGGTACCTGACTTTAACATACTACTACCTAAACATCTCCATGATTTTAAAGGTCTATATCTGACTCAACATTCATACTAATTGCAACACAATTTTAAAAGTATCTTCTTAGATCTATAACACTCTCTTGACTCCTAAACAACTCAAAATTTAATTATGAGACTCTAGCTATTTGTTCTTCAATCACCTCAGAGACCTGAGAGGGATAAATATATCTGATTTTATAGGAAGTACAGGGCCTGCAGCTTCCCAAACTAAGAAATGACATACCTGTGGCTGCCTGGATAGTTCCCATTTTCTCTCCATACATTACAGCATCGATCTTCAGTCATTTGGCCCCGTTTCTCTGACAGACATTGATTGTAGAGCAGGGGTTATGAAGGACATACCTACCCTGTCTTGGCAGAGCTAGGCTGTCGACTTACCTGCTTCCAAGTTTTGTCCTTTTTTGACAGCATTCTGTCTACAGTTGGGGCAAGGGGCTTTTCCTACCAAGAGATAGGCTTGCGACTAATTCAGTCATCTCCCACTGGAGATTCTTCGATGCTCATCTTCTACTTGGAGGAGAATAGGGGGTGCTGTCAGGAGTTGATATGTCTTGATATAAAAAAATCTAAAGTTACGAGAACATCTTTGAATGCCAAATTCTGCAGATCTCTTGAGATTTTTGAAGAGGCCCTATCTATCCCTTATATTAGGGTAAGCAGATGTTGCTTGTCTCTTAGCAGGTTTATTTCTGAATAGCTTAGAAAGTAACTACAATAGGCTGTCATAGTACCTAACTGAATGACCGGCTTGCATAACCATTAGTTTGCATTACTTAATTATCCTAAACAGTTTATGACAATTAGTAGTAAAAGGCCGAAACATCACATTTCATTTTTTTTCTTTACCTCCTAACACTTCCATCCCATTTCTCTGGGGTGGGGTGTCCTTATATAACAGTCCCTCATCTCAGTTGAGAGTTCCTATGAGGGCCAAGAGCCTCCTCATTCATTGAGGATCTACGAAGCAGTACCATAAGTGAAAAGTGTCTCGTTGCCCGGGAGAGAGAACTACTAAACAAACAAACCAATAAGCATACAATAGATAAAAAAGACTAAAAAATAGAAAAATTTATAACTAATATATAAAAAATAAATAAAGAATAAAAATTAAAAATAAGAAGTCTATGTCCAAGTTCCCTTTGGTGTGTGAGTTGTAGTATAGATACCTTCCACTATCTATATAGCTAAAATCCTACTATAAGTGAATAGATGCCATATGTGTCCTTCTGAGTCTGGGTTAGTTCACTCAGGATGAGCTTTTCTAGTTCCATCCATTTGGCTGCAAATTGCATAATTTCATTGTTCCTGATAGCTGAATAATATTCCATTTTATAGATGTACCACAGTTTTTTGACCCATTCTTCGGTTGAGGGACATCTGGGTTGTTTCCAGTTTCTAGCTATTACAAATAAGGCTGCTATAAACATAGATGAGGAAACTTTCTTATGATTCCGTGAAGAGGCATTTGGATGTATACCCAGAAGTGGTATGGCTGGGTCCTGAGGCAGAGCTATTCCAAGTTTTCTAAGATATCGCCAGACTGACCTCCATAGTGGTTGCACAAGTCTGCATTCCCACCAGCAATGGAGTAGGGTACCCCTTTCTCCACACCCTCGCTAGCATGTGCTGTCATTTGAGTTTTTGATCCTAGCCATTCTGACAGGTGTGAGATGGAATCTCAGAGTTGTCTTGAGTTGCATTTCTCTGATGATTAAGGATGTTGAGCATTTCTTCAAGTGTCTCTCAGCCATTAGGGACTCCTCCTTTGTGAATTCTCTATTTAGCTCTATTTTGATTGGATTATTTGGTTTCTTGGCATTTAATTTCTTGAGTTCTTTGTAGATTTTGGATATTAGCCCTCTGTCAGGTGTGGGGTTGGTGAAGAGTTTCTCCCAGTGTGTAGGCTGCCGTTTTGTTCGAATGACAGTGTCCTTTGCCTTACAGAAGCTTTTCAGTTTCATGAGGTCCCATTTATTGATTGTTGATCTCAAGTCCTGAGCTGTTGGTGTTCTGTTCAGGAAGTTGTCATCTGTGCCAATGAGTTCGAGGGTTTCTCCCACTTTTTCTTCTAGTAGATTTAGTGTGACCGGCCTTATGTTAAGGTCTTTGATCCACTTGGACTTAAGTTTTGTACAAGGAGATAAGTATGGGTCTAACAAAATTCTTTTACAAATGGACATCCAGTTTGACCAGCACCATTTGTTGAAGATGCTGTCCTTCTTCCAATGTGCCGTTTTGGCTTCTTTGTCAAAAATTAGGTGGCCATAAGTGTGTGGGTCTATTTTTGGATCTTCAATTTGATTCCATTGATCTACTGGTCTGTTTCTATACCAATACCATGCTGTTTTTACAACTATTGCTCTGTAGTACAGCTTGAAATCTGGGGTGGTAATACCTCCAGATGTTTTTTTATTGTACAGATTTGATTTAGCTATTCTGGGCTTTTTGTTGTTCCATATGAAATTGAGGCTAGCTCTTTCCAAGTCTATAAAAATTTGTGTTGGTATTTTGATAGGAATTGCATTGAATCAATATATTGCTTTTGGTAGGATGGCCATTTTTATTATGTTGATCCTACCTATCCATGAGCATGGGAGATCTTTCCATCTTCTAAAGGCCTCTTTCATTTCTTTCTTCAAGGGCTTGAAGTTCTTGTTGTACAAGCCCTTTACTTGCTTGGTTAGAGTTACCCCCAGGTATTTTATGTTGTTTGTGGCTATTGTGAAAGGGGTTGTTTAACTTATTTCTTCCTCAGTCCATTTGTTTGTTGTACAAAGAAGAGCTTCTGAATTTTTTTGAATTAATTTTGTATCCGGCCACATTGCTGAAGGTGTTTATCAGCTGTAAGAGTTCTCTGGAGGAATTTTGAAGGTCGCTTATGTATACTATCATATCATCTGCAAATAGGGATAATTTGACTTCTTCGTTTCTAAGGTTTATCCCCTTGATCTCCTTTAGTTGTCTTATTGCTCTAGCAAGAACTTCAAGTACTATATTGAAGAGATATAGTGACAGTGGACATCCTTGTCTTGTCCCTGAGTTTAGAGGAAATGCTTCAAGTTTCTCTCCACTTATTTTGATGTTGGCCACTGGCCTGCTGTATATTGCCGTTATTATTTCTAGGTACGGCCCTTGTATGCCCGTTCTCTCCAGAACTTTTAGCATGAAGGGGTGTTGGATTTTGTCAAATTCTTTTTCTGCATCTAGCGAGATTATCATGTGGTTTTTTTCTTTCATCTTGTTTATATGGTGAATAACGTTGATAGACTTTCGTATGTTGAACCATCCCTGCATCCCTGGGATGAAGCATACTTGATCATGTTGTATGATACTTTTGATGTGTTCTTGAATTCGGTTTGCTAGTATTTTATTAAATATTTTTGCATCTATGTTCATGAGGTAGATTGGTCTGATGTTCTCTTTCTTTGTTGGTTCTTTGTGTGGTTTAGGAATCAGGGTGATTGTGGCCTCGTAGAATTAGTTTGGCAATGTTCTTTCAGATTCTATTTTGTGAAAGAGTTTGAAAAGTATTGGTGTTAGCTCCTCTTTGAAGGTCCGGTAGAATTCTGTGCCAAAGCCATCTGGCCCTGGGCTTTTTGGTTGGGAGATTTTTAATGACTGTTTCTATTTCCTTATGGGTTATAGGGCTGTTTAATCTGTTTATCTGATCTTGATTTAGCTTTGGTAGGTGGAATCTATCAAGAAATTTGTCCATTTCACTTAAGTTTTCAAATTTGGTGGAGTATAGATTTTTAAAGTAGGATCCAAATATTCTCTGGATTTCCTCAATGTCTGTTGTTATTTCTCCCTTTTCATTTCTGCTTTTGTTTATTTGTGTTTTCTCCCTCTGTCTTTTAGTTAATTTGGCTAAGGGTCTGTCTATTTTGTTGGTTTTCTCAAGGAACCAACTCTTGGTTTCATTGATTCTTTGTATAGTTTTTTTTGTTTGTTTGTTTGTTTCTAAGCTGTAATTTTCAGCCCTAATTTTGATGATCTCCTGCCTTCTGCTCCTCTTGGGAGTGTTGGCTTCTTTTTTTTTTTTTTTTTCCAATTCACCCTGTTTAGCTGTTAATTCGCTAATATGAGATGTCACAATTTTCTCTTTGAAGGCACTTAGTGCTATGAACTTCCCTTGTAGCACAGCTTTCATTGTGTCCCATAGGTTTGGGTATGTTGTGTTTTCATTTTCATTGAATTTTAAGAAGTCTTTGATTTCCTTCTTTATTTCTTCCCTGACCCAGTGGTCCTCTAGTAAAGAGTTGTTCAATTTCCATGTGAGTGTAGACTTTCTGTTGATTCTTTTGCTATTGAAGTCCAGCTTTATTCCATGGTGGTCTGATAAGATACAAGGGGTTATTTCAATTTTCTTGTATCTGTTGAGGCTCTCTTTGTGTCCAACTATATGGTTGATTTTGGAGAAGGTTCCGTGAGGTGCTGAGAAGAAGGTGTATTCTTTTGTGTTGGGGGAAACGTTCTGTAGATATCTGTTAGGTCCATTTGGTTCATGATCTCTGTTAGACTCATTATTTCTCTGTTTGGCTTCTGTCTTGATGATCTGTCCATAGCTGTGAGTGGGGTGTTGAAGTCTCCCACTATTAAAGTATTTGGATCGATGTGCGATTTAAGTTTTAGAAGTGTTTCTTTTATAAATGTAGGTGCCTTTGTATTTGAGGCATAGATGTTCAATATTGAGATGACCTCTTGGTGGATATTTCCTTTAATGAGTATGTAATGCCCTTCTCTGTCTTTTTTTATTAACTTCAATTGGAAGTCTATTTTGTTTGATATTAGGGTGGCTACTCCAGCTTGTTTCCTGGGTCCATATGCTTGGAAAACCTTTTCCTAGCCCTTTACTCTGAGGTAGTGTTTATCTTCAATAGTGAGTGTGTTTCTTATATACAGCAAAAACATGGATCTTGTTTAAGGATCCAGTCTGTAAGTCTGTGTCCTTTTATTGGTGAGTTGAGTCCATTGATGTTGATGGATATTAGTGACCAGGGGTTGTTATTTCCCATTATTTTGGTATAGCTGGCTGTCTTGTGTTTCTTTTTGTTTAGTTGCTGTGGAGGTTTCTATTTCCTCTGTTTTTTGGGTGTAGTTATCTTCTCTGTGTTGGAATTTTCCTTCTAGGATCTTCTGTAGGGCTGGGTTTGTGAGGAGATATTGTTTGAATTTGATTTTGTCATGGAATATCTTGTTTTCTCCTTCTATGTTGATAGAGAGTTTTGCTGGATATAGTAGTCTGGCTGGGCACCTATGTTCTCTCAGGGCTTGTAGGACATCTGTCCAGGCCCTTCTAGCTTTTAAAGTTTCTGAGGAGAAGTTAGGTGTGATTCTGATGGGTCTGCCATTGTATGTGACTTGGCCTTCTTCTCTTACAGCTTTTAATATCCTTTCTTTGTTCTCTACATTTGGAGTTTCTATTATTATGTGGCGAAAGGAGTTTCTTTTCTGATCTAATCTGTTTGGTGTTCTGTAAGCCTCTTGGATTTTTACTGGCATCTCTTTCCTTAGGTTTGGGAAGTTTTGTTCTATGATTTTGTTGAAGATATTTCCTGGGCCATGGAGTCAGGAGTCTTCTCTTTCCTCTATGCCTATAATTCTTAGGTTCTGTCTTTTCATTGAGTCCTTGATTTCTTGGATATTATGGGTGAGAGATTTTTTAGCTTTCTCATTTTCTTTGGATGTTGTACTGATTTCTTCCATCGAATCTTCCATGCCTGTGATCCTGTCTTCCATCTCTTGTATTCTATTTTTCATACTCACATCCGTAGTTTCTGTTCTCTTCTCTTGATTCTCCATTTCCTCTTTTAACTCTGACTGTGTTTTCTTTATTGTTTCCATATTTATTGTTTCCATATCTATTTTCATGTCTTGAATGGTCCTGTTCGTTTTATATTTCCTTCTCCAGTTTGCCTGTTTTTGTCTGGAGATCTTTCATTGCTTTATCCTTTTCCTGTTCAAGCTCTGTCACCTTGACTTGGAGCTCTTTAATGATGTTATTCGTTGTTTTGACTTGTAGGATTGTAGCTTCTTTGAATTCTTCATAGTTTTAAGTTCTTCTTGAAGGGATTTTAACACTTTCCATACTGTAGAATTGTCATCGTTTTCATGTGTTTCAGTTGTGGTGAGGTGGTTCGGGCTGGACGGTATAGCATTGCTTTCTTTTGTTGGAGACATTTTGCTCCGTTTTTTTTTTTTTTTTTTTTTTTTTTTGGTCTGGGGCCTCTGGCCATGTGGAATTTGCTGTCTTCTGGACTTGTGTCCAAAGGGGGCACTGTGGTGTAGGATTCGAGTTGCCTTACTCCACCCCTATAAGGTGAGTCTTTCAGTCCCGCCTCCCAAATGGGGACCTAATTAATTCAGGTGGTGGAGCTGTTTACAAGTAAGCTCTGATTCCCCACCAGAAGGGCCTGTACTAGTACATAAGACTGATATACCACCATTTCAAATATCTCGCAGTTTGCCAGGGGTTGGTTCCTGTAGTGGGTAAGTCTGCAGTTCAGCTGCAGTAGCCTTGCTGCTCCCGCGGCTTGGAAACTGGACAGTGATGTCACAGACTGCGATCTGTGGTCTGAAGGCACTTTGCAGTGGATCTCCAGCTCACTTCCAAGGGTCGCAACCTTTCGCTAGATAATTGGAATAGGCTGTGTGAGACCTGGGAGTGCCCAGCAGGGTGGGGATTATCTCTGCATGGTTTCTGAATCTGCTGGTTGGGTATTAGGTTGGAACTTACCAGGGGTCTCTCCTTTTGGGGGGATGGGTTATCCGGATTCCCGGGTCCAGTGTCTGAGATTTGGAATGGGCATCCTGCCCAGGCATCTCTGTGGTCCCTGTGTAGCTGCGTGAGATTTAGAAGGGGTCGTGCCCTTTGTACAGCGTCCTGGAACACTTGCTGCCTTGTGATTGTTGACCCCGAAATAAAAATACGTCTGCGCTGGCCGCCACCATCTTGGATCCCACTTTTATTTCTTTTTAACATTAGCATTTCCTTCTACAATGAGGTAACATAATGTATCAGAAAAAATCCTGTTGTTTGAGAAGATGAAATCTGTCTCTCCCCTTGGATAGGTGATAGCCTTACCATTGTTTATAAAAGGATTTACATGTATTTCTTTTGTAATTAATTACAGAGAATACAAATAGTTGTAAAACTATTTATCCCCCACAAATGTACTTCCAAAAACAAACCACAGTGTGATTACTAAACAACCATCTGATGCCTAATTGTTATGCACAGTGGGGAGGGCACTTTGCATTTGTAAAAGAATGATGGGGATAGAATGAAGGGTCCTAAACTGAAATGCAATGACAAGGTCAGTTTTATGTACCAAGGAATTACAGCTTCCACCAGAAACTGAGGTCATCAAAGCCTTCTGCATGGTGTCCAAGAATATGTTTATTGGAACCTGGGTTTAGCCTGTCATCCAAATGCCTTAAATGATGGTTTAACCAAGTCTCAGGTTGTGCTAGTGTGGCAAGGAACTTTCTGTACACACAATCATTTTCTTTGCAATTATGATGAACTGGAAATGCCCATTTCAAACAAATTTCCCACAGCAGATTCAGCCTTTTCATTTAATATAGCTAACACTGCTGCACTCACCCTATGAGACCTACTTGCAAGAGGGGGAAAATTACCTCTCAGTTTGTCACAGAGGTGGGAAAAAGGTAACATTTGCCACTTACTTCATTGGAGCAAGTGAACCCCCAAAGGTCACCTTTTGAGATATACCAACTGTTCTTCTCCAAAGTATTTCTCGGAATTATAGTGATTCCTGCTTAAACAAAATGCAAGACTTTATTCACACATCTCAGCGGATCAATGATCAGAAAGTAAAACAAACTATTTTTCTTCTATTCTAGAACTTCTCATTTCACTTGATATTACTTACTTATAATCAGATCTTTTTTAACATTTATTCATTACTACAAGTAATATTTCCATTACCACCCCTTCCTCCACCCCTCCTGGTCCCACCCTTCCACCTTCTACCCCTTCTCCCACCCATCCCACCCCTCTGGTGTGAGATGCCACCATGTATCCACCTTAATCAGATCTTTTTATTTACTTTTTAAAAATATATTGTTTGGATATTTATTGTCATTGTAATGACAGCATACAGCAGGCAAGGAATTCTGTGAGATATATCGGTAGTTCTTATGTAAGCACCCATTATGCTATAGACAATAATTAGTAGAAAGGACAAGCATGCTTAGGACATACATGCTTAATTTTACATGTTTATCATATCCATATTGGCACAACAACTCTGTCAATCTAGAGACAGGATGTCTCAGGGCTTAAAAAAAGTTTTCATTAGTACATTTTACAAAAATAACCCCCATAACAAACAAACAAAAAAAGCAAAACAAAACACAACCCTGAAGGTTGTTCACTGCCAAAATTATAAAATATTTTAAAGCAAATAATATGTTAGACCAAACAAAGTAACTAAATACTATACAGAAAACTATTTCTCCTGGGGTTGTTCTGTACTTTTTAAAATTCCATTGACAGTTTGCGATAGATAATTTCAGGTAATCAGAAATTCAAAGAAAGTAGCTTTGTCTGAAATGAAGGTACTGGCAGGACTCTCTTCACTTTAGATGTCCTAGAAGAGAGGCTTTCTCCTTTTCATATTTCAGGGACTGAAACATTCTTTGTGTCTGACCACAGTTTTTCAGTTTCTACCCTACTCACAGTCTGCCTCAAATTTCTCCACGCATCTGCTTCCCTGAGATTTGTGATGGGGTTTCAGCCCCACTGGGCTGCCTGGTGTGATGTTTCATGGAGGTTAACACAAGACTCTCAAAAGAATGACATCAGAACCATTTATTTTTGTTATGAAAGGTACATTTTACAGATGCGGTGGCTTAGGACAGAAACAGATTTGGGGAAAAGACATTCTATTTATCAAAGACCTAGGCTTCTTATATCTTTCCACTCAGAACCCCTTTTCTTATTTTTCAAGCAATTGTAAGGGTAATAAGTATATAAAAATAGATATTCAAAGTAAATACTTATTGATAATAAATGAATAAATATTTTTAAATAGTTATGTGCTGTACATGTCATTTTATTTCTTGTTGAAGGTGAAAGATTTATGTACTAATGAGATGGATATGTTTGGTTATTTTCATAAAAACAATTAAATCTTGGCTGAATGTTTGAAACTGTATGATACAGATCATCTTTATCATTTTTTTGAATTGATCAATATTTTGATTTTTTTAACTGACAATGCTGACAACACCACTTTTCATAAATATCAAAACTGCAGAAGCTTCTCTAGGGACATTTCAGAAATTGTTGGAAAGTTCATCTTGATCCCATGCCAAATTGATTTAACAATTTTTTTTTATGAAATTCAAGTTTACCACTCAAGTAGCAATTTTTAAACTCGAGCATTCTAGCCAAATACAATCCAAAAATATATAAATGTGGTATTTATATGCAAAAGAATAATACTAAGAAAATATTAATGTTTCCCCTCTGAAACCTGTATTTCTGTAAGAACAGATACTTTGGGTGACCAGATGGTTCCATGGGTAAAGACTCTTGCCATCAGGGCTGATGCCCTTAGTTCCATCCCAGAACCACATGTTGGAAGGAGAAATGTCATTCTTGTAAGTTATTGCCTGACAAGCACAGAGACTTTATGCCCAACACCCCCACTCTAAATAAATGAAGGAGGATAAATATAAAAAAGTAAATGAACAAAAACTTTGTATGACCAGTAAAAAAATCTTACAAATTATAATATTCAGTAATGTCAATTCCAAGCCAAGATCTTATAGAAAGTGTTCTTTGTTTTTGTGGATAATGACAGCCTGGGCATTTCCAGCACCCACTACGCATCTGTATACCTTCAGAACCAAGGTTTCAGTGAAGTTCCTTGCTACAACACAGGTAAGCACTGTAGGAAGTACCAGTGTCCCATTAGAGTTTGATTTTGAATCACTGTTGGGTTGTTGTGCATACAGCAACCACACATTGCTGCCAATTGTTTTTTACTGAGTTGCTTCTTACGAGTCATCACTGAAGATGCTTGAAATATTTATCTGCCAAAACAAAGGAAATTAGTTTTTTTTTTTTTTCAATTTGGACAGTACCATACCTAGTGGTATGCATTCCATACATAGAGCTAAGGAAGCATTGTACAATTCGTGTTCTTGGGGAAATATCTGCATTGTATTACTATTACTTTGCCTACATTTATGTTTGTGTGTGTGTGTGTGTGTGTGTGTGTGTGTGTGTGTGTGTGTGTGTGCAGGCCAGAGGACAGTTTGAATGTCATTCTCAGACAGTCTACCTTCTTTGAGATAGGGTCTATCATTGGCTTGAAGCTTCTGGTACTAAGTGATAAGAATTAGGCTAAACAGGGATCCACTTATCTCTCCCTCTCCAGCACTGGGATGGACTACAACTGTGGGCCTCCCTACAGGGCTTGTTCATGTAGGTTCTTAGAGTCTAAATACAGAAGTTTCAATGTGCGGGGAAGTGATTTTCCAAATAAGCTCTAGGACTGTACTGTATTATTGTGCACCTATTTAGTACTAAAAAGTATTGTGAACATTAACTCTTAATTATTTAAAACATATCCACATATGTGTGGGGAGGGTTACTGAGACTAGTGTTAAGTTTTCTATGTTTGTATTTACATGGGACAGTTGTATTTGTGTGTGTGTGTCTTTGTATGCTTGTGTGTTGTTTGTGTCACAGCATATCAGGACTACATTCTAACTAATTTTAAGATTAAAAACAAATAAGCCATAATGGAATTATTGTATTTAATTTTTTGCTGTAAGTACATTTGGTAGATGGAGGTCATGCTTTAAAATTTCCAGTGGGTTTCCTCAATAGCATGGTACTATGGTACATGGGTTTACAGTAACTAATCCCTCTTGTAATCTAATACGGGCAAATATTTTATGGATTCTGTCATAGGCTTTTTAGTAGAATATTAAAAAATAAGTATATAAATTAAAATGTATCTGTCTACTAACTTTGGCAAATTGTAAGTAGCTCACCTATAAGATTGTGTTCCTTTCCACTGGCACTCTACTGTGGGAATTCCTTGAGGACACCTAATATCTACTTGTTTGTAGAAATTCCTTTCCAACATTAACTGGAAACATAACCCCCCAATTACTGTCTATCACACGTCAGCTCTCAGCTCAATGCTTTAAATTTCCTTCTTAGGGGTATTCAGCACATCAGAAAACATGTGATTAGTTTTCTGGTCAATTTGCTACGTTCTAGGGTTAGTTTGGTTTGTTACCAATGAGCATGGTTACACTAATATTCATGTAAGGAATATTATTTAAGTCTAAAATAAAACAATGAATCTAAAATAGAAGTTATAATGCTGCCTTAATTTAAGTATCTATAGTATGTGCAGATCTACATTATATTTTAAAGTACGAAAAACTGTGAACATGACTATTTCATAGTTTATATACAAAAATTAAAAAAATATTTATTATAAACTTTATCTCTTTGCCAAAAGTCAAGATAGTGTATATCCCTTCAAAACAGAGTCAAAAAATCATATTCTTTTTTATATTTAAATATTTACCTTATTATTTTTAATTATGTGTAGTAGTGTGTATGTGTTGCAAGTAGCTATGTGTGCCTGAGTGCACAAAAGCTTATTCTTTTGATTTTACTTTGTTTTCAATAAAATAGAAAATAATCCTAAATTTCTATTATTTACATATATTTACAACAACCTACAAGTCTTTAAGTAATAGCAATTAACTTTCTCTCTTTAATTGTCAGGGGCTATGGTTACGAACAAAAATTTCATTTTTCTACAAAGTCTATCTTACATCACTTTTTTTTTTTAGTGTTTGCCAATACATTGTAATTATATTTCATGGTGATTTCTTTTCCAAATAATGTATCTATAATGATCAGTTTCATAGGGAAACAACTGATTGAACACAAAAGGCAGATGCTTGGAATGTCTTTAGGGACATGGCCATTTCATCACAGTTAAAAAGTGTGTTCTTTGGAAGTGTAAATGGGTAGAAGATCTCCTTTTATGTTTTGGACCTTGGTACTATATTGCAGTAGGCCACCCTCCCACTGTTCGCCTTAATAGGATTAGTTTGGGTATTATCAAAAGAACAATTAACACCTGCTGATAGAATCACAGATGGTATCAAAGAGTATGAGGGACTCAATTTTACAGGGACACTCATCTACTGATTTTGTATTGAGAGTGTTGGTACATAAATGGTCACAAAATTCATAGGCAATTTTCTATGTAACTATTTGTCTACCCTACAAAACATGATAGGAAATTACTTGCTGGCCTGTTTCTGAGGGATTGGGTCCTGTTTTGTGTTCTAGTCATAATAATTTTGTGAGAATGGGTAGAGTGTTTGATTTCAATTAGCAATAGTTTCACTACCTAAAAAACTGAGACCAGTAATAACATCTGTCTCTGGGCTGGGCACCAGGATTAAAGAGGTTTAAGTAATGTCATGCTCTTAGATATAAATGTATCTCTTGTTTTGATTTACTGGGTGTTATCCTTAATAATTATGGGTTCTAAAAGAAAGTTGAATCAGTTGAATAGAGAAGCACTTTTCATCTGAAAAGAGAATAATGTACAAATATTTAAAATAAACTCATTGGAAGAAAAAGCAAATACCTAGGTAAAAACTTGCAAAATGTATTAATATAGATTTCTTAGAAAACAAGACAGAGATGATCAACAAATATGAGAAAATGTCCCAGTGCAAATCATTAGGAAATGCCAATCCAAAGCATACTCATGCATCACCTCGTGTCTGGTTGAATAAATACACTAAAAATAATAATGGCTCACATTGTCAAGAATGTCAAGAAAAGAGAATCTCATAAATGATTAGGCTGAATATAAACTGAGTAATCTAAGTTCAGTACTGCCATGTAACTCTCAAATTCATTGTATATATACCCAAAACCATACTATCCTCATGTGATCAGTTGATATGGGAATCTTTCTGGAATAATCACTGACTAAAATGTTAATGAAAGCGGACATAACATTCACTGGTAGAACAAAGCAAGGGTAGATCCTGAAAGGATGTGGCATTTTGCTCAGTTTTTATTCTCATTTTATAATCTAAAATTATGAAGTGGTATTATCAAGCATGTGAGGTTTGTCAGAAGCACCCATGGCAGTCAGTTTTTTTGTTTTTTAAAGGCATGTGTTCTAGTTGAAAGCTGTAACATTTTGTGATCAGGTTGTTTAGGGATATGATCTATCGTATTTTATCTAATTCTCCAGTGTCATCATTCTTGAAAATTAGCATTAAATCATGTGATTTGACTTTTTCTTTTACCTTGTTCTATGTCAAATAGACAAATTACAGATTTATTATAATGCATCTCTCTCTCTATATATATATATCTTAGGAAATGCCAATCAAAAGCATACTGGAGCATCACCTCATGCCTGGTTGGATAAATACACTAAAAATAATAATGGCTCACATAGATAAGAATGTCCAGAAAAGAGACTCTCATACATGATTAGGCTGAATATAAACTGAGTAATCTAAGTGCAGTACTGCCATCCTCTCTCTCTCTCTCTCTCTCTATATATATATATATATATATATATGTGTGTGTGTGTGTGTGTGTGTGTGTGTGTGTGTGTGTGTTTCAGAAATAAGTCTCAGAAAAATCAAGTCTCAAAGTGTTATCTGGAATATTTCAAAGCAAAGCAGTGAGGAGAAGTGATGCCAAGCTAAAGTCCCTCTCTATTTCCAAGTTTTCTATTCATACCACCTCAAAATCCACACAATGATGTTTTGTAATTGGCCAACATCATGGTCCTCACAGGAGATACTTTCTTGTCGATCAAGATCATACAGTTTCTAAGGAGTCCATCCATCAAAGGATGTTTCCCAGCAAAAAGCATATTCCCCACACATGAGAGTTTCTGGCTGGTTCTTCCATCAGGATGATTTCCATGTCCTTCTCATAAATCAGTTTTTCAATGGTGGACAAAGCACACCCACATTCCACATTTGAGACCAAAACAATAAGTACATTCATTCGGCACAACTGTATTTTTAAAGTAATCAAAACTTCCACCACACTGTTGTATTGAATGAAGACCACAGTTGGTGATTATGTATTATATACTTCAAAATAGCTAAAAATAGACTTTTACAAGTCTCTCCATACACATATGCACATGCCTGCGCAAATATATACAGATGCACAGAAGCACACAACACACACACACACTGAGAAAAACACATAAAGACACAGACACACAGAGACCTATACATACAGAAAGACACACTCATTGAGACGTATTTAACAGATGCAGACATAGATGCATATACACAGAAACATACAGAGACATATACAGACACACAGAATGATACACACTCACTGAAACATACACAATAGACATAAACACATATACAGAAATGAAACAGACACATATACAGACAGACACAGAGAAATGCACACATTCACAGAGACAGACACATAAACATGTGTACACAAAAATGTATGTACACAAGCAAAAACACACATAGATATACACAGGCATACTCATGTGGTAAGTTGACAAGGTGATGACATGCTAACTAGTTTGCTAAATTTTTACAAAATATACATTGATATTGCTTTATATAACTGCATAAATCCATATAATTATTTTTCTATTTAATAAGATACTCAACAAAAGATATTTCTTAATGGATTCCATTGATATCAGTTTTAAATAATAATTTTAAGTAAGTATATTGTATAATTTATTATGTCACTCAGTTTGGAGTAACATTTTTTTTTCTTATGTTATACTTCATTTAAACATTAAGTTCATATTTAAGAGTAAATTGTAGTTTTAACATATTTTTAATTAATGTTGCTAACTCAGAAGTTTATTTGGTTCAGTTTCTAAGGATATAGCAGCAGTGTTTTGCTTGATTATATTACCTCTGTCTAATTTTTTATGGTCCTGTGAGTCTTAAGCTATAAATCGGGGATATTAGATGCTTTCATGGGTTCTGAAATATTAAATTATGTGGACATTAATTGTACCTTAATGTTTATAGAATTTAACAACATCAAGATAAAACCAGGCGTTGGTGGTGCATGCCTTTAATCCCAGCACTTGGGAGGCAGAGGTAGGCGGATTTCTGTGAGTTCGAGGCCAGCCTGGTCTACAAAGTGAGTCTAGGACAGCCAGAGCTGTTATACAGAGAAACCCTGTCTCAAAAAAACAAAAAAAAAATATATAACAAAGAAAATTCAGACAGTTTTCTGCTTTTATTTTATTATATATTTAATTGCTGATCATCCTTGGAAATGTTTGTTGAAAAGTTGAGAAGTGCAGACTATAGGAACACCAAACAGTCATCTAAAAGAAATTAAATTTAGTGACTTGATGTCAATTATATTGTATACGTTCTCAACAATAATCACTCAGTGCATATATAGATTAATGTTAAAAATAAACATTTGACGAGGGTTGGTATAATCTATATATGTATTACAAAAATATGTTAACATTTTCTAAATTATCAAAATTAAATAAAAAAAATTAACAAATCCTCTGAGGTGTAGAATCTACTCTGGTAAAACAAAGACTATTGAAGACAGAAAGCAACCCAGCACATTCTTTATCTTTAAGTTCTAAAATGGAATTTGAGATTCATTTGTTGTGGGACCCTAGTGGCACTTCAGCCATAAAAATAAAGACACAGAGACCTTTTAACATTTCAAAGCTTAGGCCTTAGCTGGGCAGACTCTCATTCAGTTCATTAAGCTATCCTGACCACTTAGCCCCATCCAGCCATGTGACTAACTATGTTTTCCAGGCCCATAGTCACATTCTTCTCCTCTCATGTCTCCTGATGAAAAAGTCTTCCTCTTTATTTTCCCAGAGTTCCTTTTTTCCTCACAGGAAGTCCCACCTTCAACTTCCTTCCCAACTAATTAATTGGCCATCAGATTCTTAGCCAATCAGAGAATGCCTTAGGTAGGTGAGGAAGAACAAAGACACAACTTCACACAATGTACCTCAACACTGCCTCCTTTTAGTCCAATAAAAGTTCTTTCTCTTTAAAAAAAAATTATATGCAATAAAAACAATTACAAGAACTATCAGGTAAGAATTAAATTCACAATGTCCAGTCCATTTGTATATGGCAATCTTTGAAAAAATAATTCTGTTATCCATCCTATCTTGGTGAGTTCAGAATTTTGTATCTAATTCAATTTCTATCCTAACTTTCATTACCATCCTAAACATCTTCTTAGACCTAAAACATCTTTTAAAATCTTAATCAAATTAAACGTTATTGTAAAACTATGACTATTTAGTCTTCAACCCCATCAGAGACTTGAGAAGGAATAAAATGACCTGAGTATGCAGGAAGTGTAGTGCAAACAGCTTCCAAAACTATAGAAATTCCAGAGAAAGCTAACTGCCTAGAATGTTAGTCCCCAATATATTTATATTACGCTGGCACATCATCTTCAGCCTTCTGGTCCAATATATCTGACAGACATATTTATGAAGCAGGAAATATGAAGAACTTGCTTACCTTGTCTTGGCAGAGTTGAGCAGTTGATTTTGCCTATGTCCAAGTTTACCCTACTTTGGATAGAATTCTGTCTGCAGAGAGAATAGGACATTTTTTTCCCCAGTAGAAACCATCTCTTAATGAAGATTTTTTTTGATGCTCATCATCTCCTTCCAAATTGAACAGGGTGCTGCTAGGAGCTGACTTGTCTCAAGTTTAAAAAGCCTTAAATTAAAAAAAAAACATTCAATCATTAAATGCTATGTTCTGTAAGTCGCTGAGGTTTTTGAAGTCCATTTATCTATCATCTACTTATCTATCTATCTATCTATCTATCTATCTATCTATCATCTGTCACATATCTGAATAGGGAAATATTATTTGTTTTTAGCTGTTTACTCTCTGTTTATGATGTATATATTTGTGATAAACTAGAGAACTATGTGTCATAACAATGAGTTTGAATGATTGATTAATGACTTGCATTCTTAATTATTTTAGTTTGTAATAGCAGCTATTTAAAGGAATGGAAATAAACATTGTATTTTTAAAGGAATTGCAATGTCCAATACCTTAAACAAGAGTTGAAACATAATTATATTATAACAAAAATAAACTTAACTTCAATAAACAAACATTTATACCGATGAAAGTATTAAACCTATATCTTTATAGAATAATCCTTATAAATGCAAATGAAAAATAACATTATTTGAGAATAGCAATAGCTTTAATTTGAAGAGTAGATTCAATAATCTACCTTTTATCCTAATATTCCTATATATTTTTGTATCCCCCCTTTTCTCAACTCCTTTATAATGACAATTATCCCTAACCCATTAGAACAACCAAAACCTACCCACCCAAACCTAAGGGAATGGGACATTTTTCCTTCTAGAGATTGCTTCCTGCTCACTCGGGATGTAAGATTACTTTTTTGGGGTGGCCAAAGGAAAGTTGGGAAAATGGTTAAGTCTGAAAAAGTTGTAGCATTTGTTTTCTTGTCTCTGGGTGCTGTGAGAGTTTAGGCTTCAGTGAAGTCTTGACTGGATCCATTTGTAATGCTGGACGGATTGAGATCATCTGGGGATCTATAAAGCAGGATGTTGGAATAAAAAGTCTCAGCATCTCAGCATCCCAGTGGATGAATCTTGTCAAGACCATTTAGATTCCTTTGGTGTCTGGTACTTTTCTTCTGTAAACATATACACTCTCACAAGCAATATACAGTTCTGTAATTATAAATGTTTGAAATGTGTAGAATGTACAGATCTGTAAAGGATGATTTTCTGTTCTCTAGTTGAACAGGTAAAATCATCTGTCTTATAAGCTGGTTTGGATTGTAATTAAAATTACAGTATAAATCTCCATCCATGCCATATATAAGGATGCCTTGATGAATCCTGAGAAATTTTATAATCAAAGATTTATTGGTCATGCATAGCTGAAGCCCTGACTGGAGACATTTACACATCCCAGTCAGTTTCAGACTTCTTCCATGTAAAAGTACCACCACATACATCACCTGTCCTATTCTCCTCTTTATTTTTTTCTTTCTATTGACATTCAAGATCTTTGGGAGATCTCCCTTGTTGAATATGATCCTTAATTCTTTAGAGGGAACCCAAAGAGTTTTTTTTTTCTGTTAAAATAAGTACAAAACCTCTCTCCCAACATAATACCATTTGTCCAGTAGTTTGAAGTCATTGTAAGTATACACTGATTTAATTTAGCAGTCCTATTCTTGACCAGGTTTGCTTTATTTTGTCACCTCTCAAAGAGGGTGCATAGTATTACCATTACCATTGAACAAACAACTATTTTCATGTTGATAAACTAATACATGACTATGTGGAGTCCAAATATGCTCCTCTATACTGATTTATTTATTATTTTTATTGAGACAGGGTTTCTCCGTGTAGCCCAGGCTGTCTTGCATTTACTCTGTAGACTGGGCTGGCCTCGCACTCACAAGGAATCTATATATCTCTGTCTTTCTATCCCAAGTATTGAGATCAAAGTCATGTGCTTATTTTTTTCTTCTTTTTCTCCTTTCCTCAGAGATATGCTTTCTCTGTAGATATATCTATCTATATTAAGACATGGTTTCTTTGTGTAATCTGGACTGTCCAGGATTTGTTTTGTAGACCAGGATGGCTTTGGACTCACAAGGAACCTATCTGTCTTCGTCTTTCTCTCCCAAGAATTGGGATCAAAGGCATGTATTTAATTAAACTTTCAATTGGATATATTTACCCTTTTGTTTTTCTCTTAATTTAACATCCTTTCCTGTATTCAACTTTATTTAAACTCTTTTCCATCATAGTACTCAAGCATATTTTAAGTATATTGCACTTGTTTAGAGGTTTGGATCTTCTTTCTGTATATCACGCTAGAATATGTGACATAGTGGGTGTGGGTTGGATGAGTGTTGGGTCTGTGGGTAAAGATTAGGCTGTGTATTTCTCTAATGTCAATGTGTCACGGTGGCTTCTCCCAAGGGCTGCATGCAGGACCTTGAGAGAGAGCAAGAATACAGTTGGGAGCTTACTATTTCTTTCTGGAGACCTGTGGGCACAGGAAAAAGCAGGGTCACCCTGGCTGCTTTCAGAGTCCCAGGGGATCTGGAAGACCACCATACTCTCAGAGTTACCTGAGTCAAGGACCAGTGTTCAAGGCTGGAGAAGGCATGGCAGGATCAGGTAAGTTCCAGACTCTGAAGGCAGAAATTCCTTCAGACAGAATCACAACAGCTCTGAGGCATCTATTTGGTGAACCAGATTTACCTTATTTTAAGCTTAGGTGTCATGATGGTCTCAGTTCTCCCAAAATCTCTAAAATCTACTCCATGTCTATTAAGTCTCCTGAATCTCCTCTAAATCTACTAAATCTCTGAGATGGGTGAGGGATTTTTGAACCTTGGCAACTGGGGAGGGTTTTGGAGGGGAGAATGCATTCTATTGGCTGAGATTGAGATGCTGGCAATGCTATATTTACATGGGGAAAGGTCCCAGACACCTGGCAAGTGAATGAGTTCACTTGTGGTTTCTTGTGGGGTTTTTTCTCCATGCCACAAGAAAGGTAGCCATTCAAGGGCTGCATCCACATTCTCCAGAGGCAGGCAGAATCAGAGAGAGAACTTGCTCCACTCTTTCCCATCTTGAGTTCGAGATTCCTGGAGTTTGGATTGCTCACATCTCGTAAGTTAGAGCCATTTCCTCTGGAGCCACACACAACAGGATGAGCTACATCAGTTCTCTTGTGGGAGTCACAGGTCCTAAGGAGACTGGCTGGCTATTCAGAGAACATTACACCCACCTCCTGTTAGCTTTCAATAACCCTTGCATAGGTGAGGGATGCAGCTTGTATGTTTGTCTCCTAGCCTAACTCTTTGTCCTCACATTGAATAACAGAATATATCTTTTCTAGGGAAAAATGTTTTTTGGCACCAGTTCTTCGGTGGGAGCTTCACTTCCTAAGGAGACTGTTCGATTGCTCAGAGTAGTGTGTCACCTCTTTCTCTTTATATAAATTTAAAACTTATGCAATAATAATGTCGTTGCATTATTTTTATTTATGACTAAACTAAAACCTACATAGTACCTTTAAGGAAAACGTGTGCAATTTTGAATTTTAGACTGTCTTTTGTAAGCGACTTTAGGTTATCATAAGGGAGTCCTGCCTAGACTTCATTGTGAACACTAAGCTGTTCCAGAATTAATGGAGATCCATCTGTCTCTGTCTCCTGTGTGATAGGTTTAAGGCATGTGCCACCACTGCCTTGCTCAAATATTTTTCTGTAATTCTAAATCATTGTAACTCTATAATTAAAAAACAACACATTTGAACTGTAGTGATATTTCTGAATTTTCTTAAAATCTCTAAAATTCTCCTATGCAATACCAAACAATAAAACATCTTTTCGACTGTTAGAGGAAAGCAAAAATATTCTAACAAAAATCAAGTGCATTTGAGGCCAATCTAATCTACAGAGCTTTACAGAGCAAATCAAGACAACCCAAGCTACAAAGACAAACCCTTCCTCAATAAGTATAGATATATCCACATAGAAATTAAATCTCCAAAGAAAGGAGAAAAGGAAATATATATATATATATATATACCTTTATTTCCAAAACATGGGAGACAGAAACAGAGACAGATTGGTTCCTTTTGAGTTTGAGGTCAACCTAATCTACAAAAAGCCAGAACAACAGAGAATAAACCTGTTTTAATCAATTAATAAATTTATGTCAACTGTAGAGGAGAATATTAAACTCCACACAGTCTTATTCTGTATTTTCAGTTTAAAATAGTTTATATATAGCATATATATACAATGCTACTACATGCCATCCTTTCATATGGCATGAGTGGAGACTTACAACTGTCTTTCTTCTGTTCAAATAAAGAACAGAAAATATTCCTTAATTGATTTGTGCATCCTGCACAACCAAGGCATTTTGGTAAGTGCAGAACTATATGTTACTTGTGAGAAATATATTTTCAGAACAATGGGACCTGAGTCCAAAGAAGACAAGACAAGTTACCCAAATGATCCAGCCTCATAGACTGCCTCAATAGCTGTTTCCTCAAAAATCTGCATCCAGAACAACTTCAAACAGCTTGCTGAGTTGAACCAACGTAATTTAACTAGTATTTTTACATATGGCATCCAACTACAGCAACTAGAATCCATGCTTACAGTGAGAGAAGTCCAGGGTGAAAGGTGGTTTCCTAACCAAAGAGCAGGGAACTGAACCCAAATGCATTTCAAAGGTGAGGCTACCTTAACAAAAGCTGTTGCCTTGCAGCAAAGTCAGAGAACTAAAGCTTAGCTTTACTTATGTACTAAAATACTGGCAGCCTTCTAAACAGAATTTGAGAGAAGAATTAATCGCCTAGATTAAAAATGGAGGAATTCATAATGCCTCAATACTCTTGGATTCCAATTGAGTTTGTTCCTCTTAGCGTGCAAATGATTTTTACCCTGACAATTGTAGTTCTGTATATCTTTTTTGAGAAAGTTTGGACTAGGATAGACTTAAAGGAAAGAATTTACAGATGGAATGCTAAATTGCCAACAGTGATAATGAAGGAGGGAGGGAGGCCCTTCCTGATAGGTAATACAAAATTGATGGCAGCTGGAGCTAAGAGCTCCCTGAGTACTAGGTGCCTGTCAGGAGTTTCTGGTATAGGCCCACCAATGAAATACAGTCACAACTAGATTTCAAGATATATTGAACAAAGCTTTAATTGCAGCATAGGATGGCATGGTTAGACATGCCAAGGCTTTTGGAATGTTGTTTCTTTGCTTGATTTTTGTTTAGATGTCTTTGATTTTCCTATATAGGGAGGTAGAAAGGATATTTTTCTGGTTTGGCATTGCTAAAACAGATTTTTGAAGATTTTGAGCACATTTCAAATTGTGACTGCAGTTCAAAGTTGCTCTCTGTGTTACAGAGTTGCTAATATCTGGGATTAAAGTGAAATATTTGAGCAGGGTGGTACTATAATCCCTTAATCCTATCACACAAGAGGAAGAAACAGACAGATCTCTGGATTCTAGACCAGCCTGGTTTAAACAATGAAGGCAGGGTAGGAACCCTGCTGATAAATTAAGGCTGCTTACTAAAGACAGTCTAGAATTTAAAAATGACACATTTTTTTCCTTGATGTTAAGTTTAATAATGTCCTTACTGGTCTAATGGATAAATACACATAATCTTAAATTTATGCAAAGAGAAAGGAGTCACAAGCCAGTCTCCTTAGGTATTGGGCTCCCACTAAAGGAGGCATTTTGCCCCTAAAAGAGATATGTTAATGACTGAGTGTGGTGGTACATGCCTTTAATCCCAGCAATTGGGGAAACAAAGACAGGTGGATCCCTGGACCTTCACCAAGGTCCGCCTGGTCTACAAAGTGGGTCCAGGACAAGGATACAGGGAGAAATCCTGCCTCAGAAAAAAAAAATAAATAAAAGAGAGAGAAAGAGATATATCTATGAATCAATGTAAGGACGCAGAGTTAGGCTAGGGAAGAACATGCAAACCTCATGCTTCTCACAGCCAAGAGGTAAGAAAAGCTAACATAAAATAGCATATCATGCTATTCTACACCAATCTCCTTAAGAATGGAGCTTCCATGGGAGAACTGGAACTCAAACTAATACAAACTGGTTTAATTAATGTTATTGTTTAATAAGGGTAATTCATACCTTGATCTCAAAACTTGGGAGACAAGGACAAAATAGGTTCCTTGTGTATTCGAGGCCAATGTAATCTACAGAGCTCTACAGAGCAAATCAAGACAACCTAAGCTACAAAGAGAAACCCTTTCTCAATAAGGATAGATATATCCACATAGAAATTAAATCTCCAAAGAAAGAAGAAAAGGAATTATATATATATATAAATGCATACCTTTATTCCCAAAACATGGGAGAAAAAGACAGAGACAGATTGGTTCCTTTGAGTGTGAGGTCAACAAAAAGCCAGAACAATACAGAATAAACTTGTTTTAATCAATTAATAAATTTATGTCAACAGTATGTAGAGGAGAATATTTAAACTCCATACAGTCTTATTCTGTATTTTCAGTTTAAAATAGTTTATATATAGCATATATATACAATGCTACTACATGCCATCCTTTCATATGGCATGAGTGGAGACTTACAACTGTCTTTCTTCTGTTCAAATAAAGAACAGAAAATATTCCTTAATTGATTTGTGCATCCTGCACAACCAAGGCATTTTGGTAAGTGCAGAACTATATGTGAGAAATTATATATTTTCAGAACAATGGGACCTGAGTCCAACGAAGACAAGACAAGTAACCCAAATGATCCAGCCTCATAGACTGCCTCAATAGCCGTTTCCTCAAAAATCTGCATCCAGAACAACTTCAAACACCTTGCTGAGATAGCCCAACATAATTTAATTAATTTTTTTTTTACAAGCAAGCAAATAAACAAAACAATTTTAAGTTTTGGGCCAGTTGTGTTATCTCATGGTGAACCAGCAAAGCCTTGTCTACTATTCCTTGGAATTTAGGTGTTGCTCTACTGTATTGGTGGACCCAGAGAACTCTGAGTTCCATCTGCCATAAATATCCTTTCTTCTATTGGGAAGAGCCCTTTTCGAGTCTCTATTCTTATTGCTTGTAATTTAGCATTCCACCTCTCCTTCTGTTCTCTCTTGCCTAAGTCTGCTTTATTTTGAACTTTCTTAGAGAGGGCACAGAGAACTGTGATCATTACTTGAATATATTGTAACTAGCTCCTTGATGACAACAACTAAAATGAAACTATATAATATCCATGCATTTTATGCTGTAGTGTTTTCCATTTTACCAGCAGTTTTAGACCCAGTTCTCTCTTGCATGCCTGAGGCTTTGATCTGCTTTCATTCTCTTTTAAAGAGACCAGACCTCTTGTCTGGCTAGCCTGACTTTTCCCTGCCTTTCACCAGGGCCTTGTCAGGCTATAAGCTTGGACTTTAATTGCAGTAATTTGAGTGCTATTTTGTTGCAGGACATTGATAGCACTTCAGCCATAAAAATAAAGAAAGCAAGACTTTTTTGTTGAGGCTTACCAACATTAAGACAAGCCCACACATGTCCAGGCCTTACTGCCTAGCATAACTGAAGGCATTTTTGTTTTTAGTCTCTGTCTTGATCATAAGGTGAAATTATGTTCAAATTCTCAGGCTCTGCCTGACATAAGAATAGCTTTTGTTGAATGTTGTGCTTAAATTAATGATATATGTTCTACCTAAACAAATCACAATACCTTGCTACGTTCCTTTCTCCCAGAATGATGGGGAACTGGAAAGCCCCCAAGTTTCCCCTACTCTAAATCTCAACCAATCACCTTAAAATGCTTTGTCTAGCTACTTAGGCACAATGTACCTGGGATAGAATTGATTCTTCCTGTTTGGTTATGATTTTTCCTTTTAAAAATCATATGAGTGCTAAACTGGGGTGGGGGATGTTATATAGGGCCACTCCACTTCAGAAGAGTAGGATGGAAGGGATAGGGGGGTAGAGGGTGGGAGGGCAGGACTTGAGGGGTGGAAAGAGGGCACTGTGATGGAGATGTAACCTGAAGTAACAAATAAACAAATAAATAAATAAATAAATAAATGTCACTCACAGAACCCCCGAGGATCACAGTCTTGATTTCTGAATCCAGACTGTATCTGATGGTTCATCATTCAATAAACTTCCATCAATATGAGTCTGCTGTCTGAGTGGTCAGGGTGTGTCTGTTTCTGAACCTATAATACTTTTAATATTTCAAAGTTTAGGCATTACCTGGGCAAACTCTCAACTAGCTCATCTAAGTTATCCAGAACATCTAGTCCCAGTCAATCACATAGTTATCTATACCTGCCAGGCCAGTAGCTACATCCATTTCCTCTCATGTCTATTGGCAAAAGGGACTTTCTCTTTCTTCTTCCCAGAGTTCCTTTCTTCCTGTAGGAAGTCTCACCTTCCACTTCCTGCCCAACTAATTGGCCATCAGATATTTTTTAAAGTCAATCAGAGAACATGTTAGGTAGGTAAAGAAGGACAGAAACATAGCTTCACACAGTGCACCCCAAAATACATTTGCTATTATTATATTGGTTTAGTTCTGACAAAAGCCCATAATTATTAAACAATAAATAGAAATGTTGACAAATGTAATGATATGTGAAAAAGCCAATGAACTGTACTAACTCCCATTGCCATGATGTATATCCTCCAAGAAAAACAGAATCACCTAAAAGAAACCACAGTGAACACTAAAATATGAGAATTATGGGTGAATAAGCAGAACAGTGTGCACTATCCATGTAAATATTTAAAATATGAACTTTTTGTCGGATAGTAGAGTTTGCACATAATGTGTTTACTTTACCTCTAGGTATAGGCCCAAGTTACCTAAAAGGATGGCCCTGAAGAAATATTTGTATAGCCATAGTAAAAGCAGCATTATAAATGATAGTCAACTGAAGAATGGATTTAAAAAAAAGAAGCAGACCATGGTACTCTTACACAATGGAATGCTACTCAACTATCAGAAATACACACACACACACACACACACACACACACACACACACACACACACAAACTTGCAGTGTGTGGTGTTGCACACCTTTAATTCCAGCGCTTGGGAGGTGGAGTCAGGTGGATCTCTGTGAGCTTGAGTCTTAGTCTGGTCTACAAAGTGAGTCCAGGACAGCCAGGGCTTTATACAGAGAAACCCTGTCTCAAAAAAGAAAAAAACCCTAAAAAACAAACAAACAGAAAACCACACATATGCAAAAACAAAACAAACAAACAAACTCAGAAAATCCCATTGTGAAAGCTGTCATGTGTCTCAGTGTAACCCACCATATTCCATTTTGTCCACATTTTTTTGCTTTTAAATGGCCATTATAATGATTCCTTGCTCTGATATCAGGCCTCTGACTTCTGTTACTTTGTCAATTACTGGAATACTTCTCAGAAAAAAAAAAAAAAGCAATCACATGGTCATAAAGTGAGAGCTTTGTCAAGGAACACCTCACGAACTAGAAGCATCCAACTAATTTTCACACTCTTAAGCCTCACAAGGCACTCCTGGTCTCTAAGAAAACTTTGGAGGGCTTACTTTGAATGATTCTGTGCACTTAATTAGAAACTACTTTGCAGTTGACCCCCATGTGGATCTTGTACCTTTCTGTATAGGTAGGCTTGCACCTCATGAGAACATTCCTCTTGGGATGGTTAGGCCTCATTCTCCAAACGTGTCACTGACCACATTTCACCTTTCAGTATACCCACCACATTCTCTTCAAATTTCCATCCTTACATACTCTAAATATCTACTTGTTTTCCTTTCCCTTAGAATATAAGTCTATGGAAGATAGCCAACAAATCCTAACATTAATGCTGATAACTTTGTGGGAAAGTTGGGAAAGGAAGGACAATGGGTGAACATTCTGTTACTTGTAACTGACTCTTCAGTACTGCAAGTGATGTCTAATTTGAAAAGGCAGATTTCCTAATCAGCTGCGATAAAATATGATAGAGTTAGGCTTTCACAATTAACCATGGTGCATGACTTTCCTTGATTTTCAATTTGAAATTTGCTCCTGCAAATTATAATCAGTATAAATGGCAGGAACCTTGCCAGAAAAGATATATTTAAATTACTGTCTCTCTAAAATTCCAATAAACTAAACTTTTAGTGGCATGCACATAGAACTGTTGCTGAATTCTAGAAAGTAATGTCAAATTTAATCAACCAATTGTTCAAACTGCTATTTAATTTATTAACACAAGGTAGCTATCTGGTTAGCATTTAATTTATATTTAGAATGGATCAAGACCAGAAGGAAAGTATTCTTCGCTTGCTAGAATAGAGTTAAATAGAAAAGTTGTGGGGCAGCATATGTTTGTACTCTCGGTATCTGGAAGGCTGAGGCAGGAAGAGTGAGAGTTTAAGCTGGCCTTGGAGACTCAATGAGGAGCAAGGCTCTTTTCTCAAAATATATAGAAGGAAGAGAAGTAGAAAAAGGAGGAAGAGAACACTGTAGAAGGGGCCATTAGAAATAAAATGTTTATAAGACATTTTTAATGATAACCTTCCCAATCTCTGAGAAAATACATGAAACAGTACTATATTTAGTTACTATTAGTCCATTCCCTCTACAGGTCTACATATCATATTAATTTATAGAAATATGAAAGCAGTTACAAAAAGCAACATATAAATGTGTCAACTCAGTGATTACCAGACATACAAAGACAAAATATAACCTATGATTTTAAAAAACACCAATAAATTTAACTCAACCTAGAACTGAGAAAGTTATCATTAATCGTCACCTCTTTCCATATGGATACCATAAAATACTTTAAACGTCTCACAATACATAGTTGTATTTACATCTTTTGACAATCAAAAGACATGCAAACAAAATGATTTTAAATTCTTATCAATAAACTCAATATTCTATTATATACAAAACAATTTTTAAGCTTGTATCAATAAACAGAATCTTAAATTTCTAACAATATAAACAAAATAGTTTGTTTTTTTAAGATAGAGGCAAGGAATAGAGAAAGAAAGAAATCCCTAACTCCAACCCATACATATTTTTTTCTCTTTTTTTTTTCCACTGTAATCATATGAATCCATGATGCCCTAAGTGCCCTGGCTGAAGAATAACAGCTTTCCAAGATGATCTCTAAAGCTAACATCAATAAAATCTGAAAGGGAAGATTCTGAGGAAAAACCTGACCATGCCATGTCACTCCAATTCTTACAGTTCCATTCATTATATCCATTCATCGCAAATGACAAATTCATCATATGCCATTCATCACAAACAACAACAGGCAATCACAACACATAACATATGACAACGAAAATTTTTTCATTCCACCTCCTGGGAATGAAGTTGAAAATAATTTTGGGGCACCCTTTAAAAACTGAGATATTGCCCAATTCCCGGGATAGCCAGCTATAGCTTTTTGTTGTCCAATCTCTAAATGATCTACCATTTTGGTCTAGCCGTTTTTATAGTTGATTTGCATGCTCCTCTTTTTTTTTTGAAAAATTAGTAATTGAAGCAGTCTGTTAGGCCAAATCCTTTGGCCTATTTGTCTTGATATTGTCATTCAGACTTTGGCTCTGAAAATATTTTTTTTCTCTAAGTTTAAGGAGGAAAAAGGCTTAGATTAATTTTGTAAGCCCATTTGAAGCATAAACTCCATCCATGCTAAATGAAAGAATGAAATATTATGAACATCAGACAGTTCTACCATATAAAGATATGTATGTCTCAGCTAAACAGGTACAATCTTCACAAAAGTAGTGGTAACTGCATGCCAAATGTCCAAAAACTCAAAAAGAGTATAGAACATGTAGACAATTCAATCCTCTAGGGATGAAGACTAAAGTGTCTGGTTGACATATATGAACTGGTTATGCTTAATGATAAGCAATGAAAGAAGTACTAGAAGAAAAGGACATTGAACTTGAAGATATCAAGAGTCTATTCCAAATAAATAAGAAAATGGTTTATTAATTAGATGAAAGGACATTACAGAACTAGGTGACAATTCAAGTGGTATAGCCATATATAATAAATATGAGGAAAACTATACAAACAATTATATTATCAAATTTATTCAAAATTGGTAAGAAAGAAAATCATGTTAGAAGATGGACTTGAGAAGGAAGACATGGCACAGGAATGGGAATATTTGGGTGACATTGATGTCTTTAAAGCATTCAAGTAAAAAATTATATATAGACTGGGAAATCTATTCTTTCCAAACTGTTTTTTTTTTTTACAAAGGAGGAATCCCTAATGGCTGAGAGACACTTGAAGAAATGCTCATCATCCTTAATTATCAGAGAAATGCAGCTCAAGATGACTCTGAGATTCCATATCACACCTGTCAGAATGGCTAAGATCAAAAACTCAAATGACAGCACGTGCTGGTGAGGGTGTGGAGGAAGGGGTTCCTTCCTCCATTGCTGGTGGGAGTGAAAACTTGTACAGCCACTATGGAAATCAGTCTGGCGATATCTTAGAAAATTTGGAATAGTTCTACCTCAGGACCCAGCCATACCACTTCTGGGTATACATCCAAAACATTTCTCACCAAACTACAAGGATGTTTCCTCATCTATGTTCATAGCAGCCTTTTTTGTAATAGCTAGAAAGTGGAAACAACTCAGATGTCCCTCAACCTAGGAATGGATAACAAAACTGTGGTACATCTGCACAATGGAATATTACTCAGCCATCAGAAACAATGAAATCATGCAATTTGCAGCCAAATGGATGGAACTAGAGAAGTTCATCCTGAGTGAGCTAACCCAGACTCAGAAGGATGCACATGGCATCTATTCACTTATAATCAGATTTTAGCCATGCAGTACAGCATAGCTATGTTACAGCCAATGCACCAAAGGGAACAGGAACATAGACTTTTTTTTTTTTTAACCTGTCCATGAGACACTTTTTCCTAGTGGTGCTGCTTTGTAGGCCCCCAGTGTATGCAGAGGCTCTTCGCCCTCATATGACTGCTGAACTGGGGTAAGGGACTAATATGTAGGGACACTTCACTCCGCAGGAGTGGGTTGGAAGGGATAGGAGGTAGAGGGTGGGAGGGCAGGACTGGGAGGGGTGGAAAGAAGGTACAATGATGAAGATGTAACCTGAAGTAATAAATAAACATAAAAAATTATGGCTAATCAAGTAAAAAGGCCTTAAGAAATATGAAAGCAGAAATAATTTATCATCAACACTCCAGTAACTTCTAAAGGGGTTTGTGCATGGAGGCAGGTCTCCCCTACCCTCCATAATCACCACTATTGGAAGGCTAGGGTACACAGCAAGAAAACACTATTATGTTTAAAGGAAAATATTAAAAATAAAATACAAAAGTAATCTTCTAAATTAACTAAAATGTAGGAATATGTATTTATCCACAGGCACAGAGAACATTTCAATGTGAAAAACATCCTGCTTGGATTCATTCTAGACATACAAATAATGCCAGAGCCTTGAGGTTATAAAAGCAAGTAAGGCTATTACAGAAGGACTTCTAGCTGGTTGTCGAATCTTACATACTTCATTCTGTGCTCTTGCCATTACTTGAGTCTCACCATTCATTGTGGTTCCTCATGTCATTAGTGTCCTTGCCCATCTCTGATGTTCATTTGTATCTTGTCTTTTTTCCATATTATAATGCCATTTCTTCTTACTTTTTAAAAAGATCCTGCCCATAGTCAAAATGAAAATACTTCACTGACTTTGTTACAATAAATCACACTTATTTTGGCAAAAAAAATCTGTTATCTAAAAGTGAAACTACTTCTGCAGAGAGAATGGAGCTATTAAGAATTAAACGGAATAGCTAATAAACATGATATAGAAGTAACCATGTGTAGACTACCTTTCTGGTCATCTAACTGCATGTGTCTCTTGAATATCTATTATATTTGGCAGGTTTGTGGGATTATTCATAAAACTAATGATTGGCTTCTACATTTTTGTGTTGGCCTACGCATGAACACATATAGGGCAAAGATGATTTGCCATTAAGAATAGATATTAACTCCATTATTTTGCCAATAAAGCAGACTTGTGTTGACCTAACTTGAACATTTCCTGAGGGAACTCTGGTAAGATATCATGTATGTGGCAACATTGCAACAAGAGTCACAAATAATAGTTGTGTCACAGCAGATTGGAATTCACTTTCTGGCATTAAAATTGAATAAATGTATTGTGTTAGCAGTTACTATCACACTGCTTACTATTAGAATGCTTGGTCTTTCTTCTAGGCAGTTATGAACTCACCAACTGTGAGAGAAGAACTAAGAACTTGGCCTTGTCTGTCTCTTATATGTGAAAAGGAGGCTCAATGGAGCTTTTCTTGCTTCTTCCTCTGAATACATCTTTGCCCATTCTGCTCTGACAGAATCAGTGAAAGTATTAGGGACTTGGTTCCCAGTTCTGCAGGAAGATACTGAACTGTGCTTCTGTTGAGAACAAGGGATTCATTTCCAAATGTATGGAAGTCAGGTTCGAGCAATAAAATTCAGAACCAGTGGAAATCAGAAGAAGACTTTCCCATTTGAATTTCATAGATTGTTCAAATTAGAATGTTAACCAGGTTAGCTCATTGAGCCCTTTTTATAGTTTTATCAGGTGTTTATTTCTCTTTTAACTATTCAATGAGTTCTTTCATCATTTAAAATAAAGTAGCCCTCGCATGTTTTTTCCTGTCCATAAGAAATGAAAAAAGAAAATAATGCAGTGATTTTCAGTTATTTGCCTATTCATTACACACACACACACACACACACACACACACACACACACACATACACACAGACACACACACACACATTTATCATGTAGAAAGGTGGATTGCAACCAATGTGTTGCAAACCCTTTGTGAACCGAATGACCCTATCACGAGTGTTACTAAGACCATCTACATATCAAATATTTACAATTCATTAGTGTAGCAACATTTACAGTTAATGAAGTAGCATTGAAAATATTTTTATTTTTGGGGTCACCACAACATGAGGCGTTGTGTTAAAGGGTCACAGCATTAGGAAGGTTGAGAAGTACTGACATAGGACATTGCACATTCCATGGTCTAAATGCCGAGGTCACAAGATGACTTTGGGTTTTATTTTGTTTTGTTTTTTAATATTTATTTATTACTTCAGGTTACATCTCCATCGCAGTGTCTTCTTTCTGCCCCTCCCAGTCCTGCCCTCCCACCCTCTACCCTCATCCCTTCCATCCCACTCCTCTGGAGTGGAGTGTCCCTACATAACAGTCCCCGCCCCATTTGTGAAATCTGTTCTTACCTTTCACCTGTACCTGGGTTCCTGGTGACCTCAATCATCAGTGGAAACTGCTTTACCTGCTGCCGAGCCTTGTTTGTCACCCCCTCCAAACCACTCCTAGGAAATGGAAATATTTCTACCTTCTATTTGACCACGTTTGTTTTATTTCCCAAGTTTTATATAAAAGATTCACATAGTAGTTTCTTTTTGATGGGTTACCTTCACTGAGCCTATTTTAATCTTAATCCATAATGTAGCAGTTGTTTATACATTGTCTTGGTAAAGGCGGTTTCAAGCTAACTCATAACAAAGTACCAAGTCTGTGTGTTAGAGTCTGCAGGTACATTAACCCATTTGCTTTCTATAGCCTGACTAACTTGCACCTGCCAGCTCCCGAAAAATGACACTATTTATTGTAGCTTATGCATTAGCTGACTATCTCCCAGCTAGTTCATCAAACTTAAATTAACCTGACTATTTTAGTCCACATCTTCCACATGGCCCATTACCTCTCACTTACTCCCAGCAACTGTTCCTTCTACCTGACAAATCTCTGTCCAATGATTTTCCCCACCTTTCCTACCTCTGTGCCAAAGTCCTGCCTTTTCTCTCATGCTTAGTTATTGGGTGTCTGATGCTTATTAAACCAATCAGAAGGTGAGGGAGGTGTATGTCTACAAAATACTGAGGCAGGAGATGATCCATAAAAATAACAATTCCAATGTCCAGATGGTACTCAGCTCTCTAATCAGAAATCAATTTTAGAATGAAAAGCAACCCTTACACAGTGCACAAAATGAGTACCTCCTCAAGTTTCTATATGCATGTATAAGTGAGCATCCATGAACAGTTGGATATGTTCTTATTGAGAATACACATAAAAATTAATATCTGGGCCATGTAATAAAATTATTTATATTCTTTGAGAATTTTCCAGCTTCTCAAATGACAGAATGATTTTATATTACAAAATACAGCGTATGATGATTCTGATTTTTTTTATATAACCTTGCTTATATTCATTCATATATGGCTATTGGACAAAAGTCATTTTTAATGTCAATCGTTGTAGTTCTGACTTTCACTTCCTTGATACATAAAAGTGTTGCATATTTTTCAGGTAGTTCATTTCATTAACATATTAAAGAAAAGTATTTTGTTTATGGACAACCAGAATGCTGAACAGTACTGGCACTTGTCCTGCAAGCTTATTGATTTTGACTCCTGGAAACCATTTAAAGAGAAAGAAGAGAATACACTCCAAAACATTGTATTCTGACATCTACATGCACATTGTGACTTGAATACCTTCTTCAGAATACACTTCATGTAAAAACACAGAATAATGATATTTCTCTCTCTCTCTTTTTTTTCATTTTGTTAGATTTTTCCCCCATTTGTTGTCTTTCTAGCTACTGTTTGCTCCTCCCACTGCTGGAATAAGCAATATGACCTTTCATACAAAGACATAAGAACATCTGTCTTTCACATGAACATCTTGGGAATATAACTTTTCCTCTGTCATTTCCCTGTAGACACTGTAAAACTGCTCGACTCCTGTCTGAAACTCTGTCTACTTTATTCTTTTGCTACAAATTTAGATTTCTTTTGCGTTCTACTCATAGATGTTGCAGGCACAACTTTACATAGTCTGGATATCATGAGATCCAATACACATGCCAGGTCTTCCTCATACTAATTACAGGGCTTCATAAGGAACTCCTAGTGTCAACTTATTCAAGTCCCCACTAATAGGGTCAATTCTTCATCTTAAAATATGGTTGCAGTAATTCTTGTGTGTGTGTTACATTTTACTTTGTTTCTAAAAGATAGACTATTGAATGTAATATAGTGGAGAGTTCTGTACAGAAACTGCAGTGAGAAAATGATTAAAGTCATTTTATACAATGATATTTTGATGAACATTGGATTCTATGAAATCTTTGTTGAAGATTTTGTGTTCTCTATAATTAAATTATGCTGATTATAGTCTACAGTATAGCTTAAGCTAGGATAAATGCAACTGAAGAAATAGTAGAAGGTAGATCTAATATATTTACTAATGAGGAACTGAAATTCATAAAGTATTTTTAGTCCTTTTCTAGGCATTCAAAAATGTTCCTGTAAAACAAAGGTAGCATGGTACTGGGCAGAATATAAAATGGTATGAGTATTATATACTAAACATTGAGCTTAGTTTTCTCTAACATTGTATGAGTAGAAGTGGGGGGGAATTGGTAGGAACCTTGTACAGAAAAAAACAAAACAAAACAAAAAAGTTTGGAAAAATGTTCACTTTTAAATTTTTTCAACAACTTCACAGTTATAAAGATCGTAGACAAAACAAGACAATTAAACCCATAATTTCCCTTTAATGTTAAATTATCATGTAAAAATGAAGGAAATAGTTTTATCAGTTTAAAAATAAGATCCAGAAAATATAATATTTTGTCACACTGGAAAATATTATAAACTCTTTAAATTAATGTATGAGACAACATAAATATTCAAACCAATAAATTCTTTTTAAAGATATTTTAAGTGAATATGTGTGCACCTGCATGAGTTTATGTTCACCATGAGCATACAGTTACTATCTCAGCCTAGAAGATGGTGTCAGATTCCCTGTAGCTGGAGTTGCAGAAAGTTGTGAGCTATCCAAAGGAGTTATTATGAACTGAGCCCAGGTCTTCTGGGAGACCCTCAAATAGCTCAATTCATGATAAGTAGAAATAAAATAAGGAAACAAATATTATGCAGCTCTTGATCTTTTAGTTTATTGAAAGAAATATCATAAGAAAATTTCTTGTTAGGTTGTACTTCACATATACTGCACTGTAACTATGATATCTCGAAAAATAATATTGTTCACAGATGTAAGTGCATTCCAGTGTATTCACTATGAATAAATACACTGTTCAAGACTGAATCACGATTGCTGTGAGAATATCATTACTGCCTATGTCAGAAACAACAATCATTTAGAAAATAATTTTAAATATACCTTAACTATCACACAGTATGCTAATTTATCTTCAGTTTTTATACATGGTGTTTTGTGAGAGTTCTTCTTTTCCACCCCAAGGTCCTGGAATAAAGACTCATGAGACTCAACATATATTTACAAATACCCAGGCCATACAGCTAGACTCGTTCCCTGATTAGCCTGTAACTTAATTTACCCATTTATTCTAGTCTAAATTCTGCCATGTAACTGGTTATCTCTGCTCAAGTACCATGTGAGTGTCCTCCTTTATCTTCTAAGTGAATCTCCCATGCCTGTCACTACCCCAGAGTCCCTTCTGCCAACTGGATGTTCCACCTTCTATTCTACTCTTTCCTATGGAACATAGTATGTTTTACTGCCAGGTAGATGCATCCATCCAATACACAGGATATTCTTTCTACATGGATGAGAATTACTAACCATTCTAAAGAAAGCCATTATGTTACTCGACAGTTTTACAATAATAGAACTAGAATTCAGAGATATATAGCATTTTGATGCATAGCGTCTGAAAGATTTATTTCAAATTCGTAGACTAATCACATTTAATAATGACCATAGTATTAGAGAAGAAGGTTCAGCTATACTGCTGTCCTTTTAAGAAAATTTCTTAATACCCTTTCCAAAGTAATATATAAGTGCTGTGGATGTAGCTAAATGGAATACTCATTGCATAGTACATGGATATGGATGGCCATGGGTTCTACTCCCAGCATCTCAGAAATATGTATACTTAATTTTAACTGTAATTTCTTTGAATCTAAGCTGCAGTCTATAGACTTTTTGTTTGCTACCTATTAGTTAATAAAATAATTTATTAGAATAAGAACAGATATATCAGGAAACAGTATCAGTTATGAAGGAACTGTAAACTGTGTTATTCCCAGTTACCACATTCCACCTTTAACTGATTCTAATGTTTTCAAAAGTTCTCACAAAACATTTACAAGAATTTCTTTTCTTTATGTTTATTTATTACTTCAGGTTACATCTCCATCTCAGTGTTCTCTTTCCACCCCTCCCAGTCATGCCCTCCCACCCTCTACCCCTTATCCCTTCCATCCCACTCCTCCGGAGTGGAGTGTCCTACACATCAGTCCCCCATCCCAGTTCAGTAGTCGTATGAGGCCCAAGAGCCTCCTCATACACTGGGGGCCTACAAGGCAGCACCACTAGGGCAAACTGTGTCAATGACAGGAAACAAAGTCTATGTTCCTGTTCCCTTTGGTGCATTGGTTGTACTATAGTTTTCCTGTACTATATGGCTAAAATTATTTCTTAAACCTAGATTTGTAGTTCAGTCCCCTTTTATGTGGAAACACAGAAGACACTACTCACTATAAACTACAAGACTGCAACTAGTGCTGCAAAGCAGGACACTGGGCTAGTTTGAACAGGGGGAGGGAAACTTGAGTAAACACTCAGAGTTTCGAAGTGATTGTTCCCCAAGTGAAAACTGATTAAAGATGCAAAGTACCCTGCACTGCCACTTACACTTGTGCTCTAGACATTTTTTTCATTGTTTGGTAAATTGGTGAAATCCTAGTCCTAATACTCCAGTATCTGCCTCCTCAGACAGTAGGACTACAGATCTTGTTACTGGCCACACTAACTCTGGATTGGATCCACCAACTGAGAGCTAACAAACCCTACAATTGATTCTGATGTGCATACACACACACACACACACACACACACACACACACACACACACACACA
>CAJQZJ010033894.1:934893-976706 GCA_907164525.1 Lophiomys imhausi | reverse complement strand
ACACACACACACACACACACACACTGGAGAAGCGCTGCTTCAAAGCAAGGAAGAGAAGAGGACTAAGCTAAAGAGAGTTGGATGCTAGACCAAAAATTTCAGTACAATGATTCTTACCTGAGAACTCTTAACAGGGCTGGCTGGGGAAATGCTCATTCAGTAAAGTTGTTGCCATGCAAACAGGAAAACTTGAGCTCACTCTCAAATACTCACGTTGAAAGCTGGGCATGGAGGTATTGGTTGTATTACCAGTACAAGTGAAGTAGAAACATGTGTGTCCCTGATGCTTCATATATAGTCTGCTTGGACTTCCTTGTGAGTTGAGGACAGTGAGAGACCATATATCATAATAAAAAAAAAAAAGGTGGCATCATTTCTAGAAAAAGACCAAAGTTGACCTCTAACTCCACAGGAGTGCACCCACACATATGAATGTGTGTACACATCCATACACACTCCTGTCCACAAAAGAACTCTTAAGAAAGTATAAGGATTGTTCTTTCTTTTCCATTTCTCATTTGTAAAATGTGTGATGTGATATATGTATTGTTGAAGTTATTTGGTGTATACAAGTAGTACTGACATTATTTAAATATCATACTCAAATATTCAGAAAATCATGACTGTCAATAGCTATTATAAATAGCTGGAGATAGTAGTAATCTTAAATAAGAAAATGATTGTATTACATAAACAGTTAACCTGTCTTTGAACATTCAGTCAAGTTTTCTATCTCCAGTTCTTTATATATATACTCAAACAGCAAACATCTGGAGGGTAGCTGTCAAATCAATAGGAAGCCAAATAATTGAATCATTTGTTTAATTTTCTCATGCTAGCCACAAATCAGATAGTTTATCAGAAACATTCCAATGCAAGTTTTTTTAATACTCCATTTGAAATTATGAAAATAATAGCAAGAATATCTCTACAAAGTGGCTTTAGGCCAAAATAATTAAGCTTATGTGTATTGAATTTCAGAGAATGAAATGGGGGATGTTTGAAATTCTAACCATTTACAAGAAAACTGACTCCTGAAGGTAACTCATTTATTAAGGATACACATTTATGTTTAAGACTATCCTAAAATTGTTTCCAAATAATTTTCCATTCCCCAGGAGCCCATATTTAAAGTGTCTGTGCAGTCTCTTAGCTGCTCTATTATTTGGAGCTAGCTGAAACACATCGTTTTTTCCTCTTGAATTTCTTTAAGTCACACTGCGGGCTGTTAAAACCTTTGAGTAACTCCCTGTGCAGAGAGTGGGGACATGGGGCTAGAGTTTTCCAAAGGAGCTGTCATGATCTGTTGACTCAATGATCCATTAATGATACCTGAAGGCGCACAGCAGAGGCTACCCAGCTTGGAGCTGCTCAGGGCCAGCGCTGAGGATGCTGGTGCACTGCAAGGAGCACCCAAATCAGCCATTAAAGTTGCTTTTATTAGTGGCTTCTGCTTACAAAACAGGGCTCTGGGGGAGCATGATTCAGTGTAGCAGAACCCCAACCGTTCAGAAGAGTCACACTGTTAAGGACCAGCTGAATCTTGTTATTATAAAGAAAGGAAAAAAAAAAGAATATCGCTGTTTTAACTTTCACGGGATCATATATCCTGTTATGGGAAACTTTAAGAACAAAAGTTCATACCCTCCACTCTCACTCCTCACTGCAACAGTAAAAAGCGTTAAAGAAAATCACTTTCCTATCTTTTATTATGAAAAAAAAACTATGATGTATTTTGGTTTGCTAAAAAAGTCATTGAAGCAGAGGCATAACTGTAAAAAGATTAACAAGCTGTTAATGCAAACAGTGGTAATGAGAGATAAACATCTTTAAATTCAATTTACAGAATACTCCTATTCAACTCACAAGGGACATGGTGCTTATGTGTGTGCTTCTGCCCTAGCATTATAAGAGGTTGAATAAGACAGAATGCCATTGTTTTTCATGGAAGGGCTTTAAAAGAAATCTTGCACTCTCATTTTAGTTGAAGAGTAATGTTAACACATGCTTATCTGTTCTAATTCAACATAGGATTATTTATGGATTTGTTCAGTCTGTCACTGTAGATTGCTTAGTTTTACTGTTGGAGAAGATTCTCTGTCTCCTCCTATGACAGACCTTGATGAAAGTTCACTGAACTAAAATGATGCCGACTTGTTATTTCCGATGTATATTAGTTTTGCATTACACTATTCAATATCCTTTTCCTGAATTGTTCTTGCTTATTTAAAATTACATAGTCTGTCAAATGTAATTTTATTAAGTTGTATGTATGAAACTTGCATCAATCTAAAGTGAATCTATTCCATATATTTAATTTAGCTTATTAAAGAGAGACCAAGTAAGATGGTGAAACTTAATTGACCTAGTATTTATTTATAGAGCCAAATATGTACAGGAATTAATTCAGTGATATGAGAATTGTAGATGAAATGTAAATTAGGAAACTCTTATCAGATAAAATAGTCTACAAGATAACACATAACTTTTGAATTTGTTGTATAAGGAAAAGTAGATGGCATATTCATAGATGTTGTTTTTTCCTTGAGAATTAAATAATGAACAATTTGTTGAGATCCACCATGATTTGCAAACTAAAACTGATGGGACATGCAGATGTCATTTTGCTTACTTTTTATTCATCTGTCAATGTCAATTTTCATGCACCCTTCCCTGAAGTCATTATATCCCGCCAGTTAAAAGTCATTTCCTCAGCCAAGGAGAGCAGGTAGCACATGTAATATGTTCAATAAAAAGTTGGTGAGTGAATAATTGTATTCTGCCACTCTGGGGGCATATCACTCCTTGAGCAGAAATGGCTAATTAAGAACATAATTAAATTTTAAATTATAGCTGGAGAAATTACACTGCATAAGAGAGATAAATTAAGATACATAATGGTGTAGTTACCAGGTATATGCTCTTAAATTGAGTGAATGTGCTGTGAGAAATAATTGACTTATAAAGTACTCTTCCTTTCAACTTCATACTCCCCATTTCAGCGTTACGCTCTTTCTGTGGACTCCACATAGTCCAACCCAACATTCTCTCTGCAATCCATTTTTTCATTCTGCAGTTGTTCTGCAAAACTGGAAGATTATAACAATGCATTTTTATTGCTTTCCACATCAGACCATGCAATGACTATGTCATCTATCTCACATAAAACAACAGGCCTTAATGGATTCTAGGTGACTCTTTGTTTTATGACCTTCCATGCAATTATTCCCATGTACAAAGATGTAATGTTACTCTTAAATTGGCTGATAACATTGTATGCTTTTATCTTGTAAAACATGATGCTTTAACTGCATATACATTACAGAATAGATACATCCAGCTAATTAATGAATACATTGCCTTACTGTTACAAGTTTTATGAACAGGGACCTAATGTTCACTCTAACATTCCAAAAATGCACTGTACATCATTAGCTCCAATCACCTTTCTACATTATAGATGGCTTGAAATCTATTCTTCTTACCATAGAAAACTGCTGAATTTTCTATAAGGTATTTTTCTGTCTATTGAGAAGACTATATGATTCTTACACATTTCCTGCTGATGTTATATATCTTAAGAATTGACTTGCCTATATTGAAGTCCACTGTTTTCCTTGAGATGAAACCTACATAATAATGGTAAATGAGTGTGTGATATTCCCTTGAATTTGATTTTCTTCCATTGTGTTTACAATTCTTAAATCTATGTTCTCCTGTATGTTGGTTTATAGCTTAGTTACTTGTTAAATTATTATCTTATTTTGGTAATAGGGTGTGCTGGCCTCATAGACTAAGTCTTTCAAACACCTCCCACCAGAACAATTTCCTTTGTGTTTTGGAGGTTGGAAGAGAATTGTCATTACAAGCTTGCTAAAAGGGCTGGAGAAATGGTTCAATGTTTACAAACATTTGCTTCTCCTCCAGAGGGTCTGGGTTGGATCTTCAGTATTCACATGTCAGCTCACGTGAGTGTGTTACAACAGTCTCTGGGGACTTGATGAAATATTCTGGCCTTTTGGGGCATGGAATATATGTGGTACACAGACAAACCTGGAGCCAAACATCCATACACAGGAGATAAAGTGGATAAAAATGTTTATTAGAATTCCACATAAAGCCATTCAGGTGGCCTTTTCTTTATTGAATGATGTTCTATTTTGTACTTAATTGTCGCGTCCCCCTCGACCAGCAAGGACGACGCAACTCGCAAAAGCTCTTCTCCAGCAGTTTATTCAGGTCCCTTGAAAACAGTCTTCCGAATGCCCGGGCAGACCCAACCCTCAGGCTAAATACTATATGAACAGCCAATCAAGTAAAGCCACGTGGTGCTATCTTAGAGGCCCACGTACGCGGAAGCAAGCCAGATCAGTGGTCTTAACCAAATATGGACTTGTTTACCACCGAGAGCGCTCACCATCGGGCTGGTGGAAGGCGGAAACCGGCGCCATCTTTAGGGCGCGGCACGTCGCAGCTCTCTACACTTAATCTCAGGTTACAGTCTCCTTAACTTTGTCTTCTTATGGTTCATTATTTGGCAACCATATCTGTCCATAAAGTTGTCCATTTCACCCAGATTTTTCAAGTTTGTATAGCACTGTGGTAATATATGGTTTTTCATAATGCTGATCCATAAAAATCTTTCACTTTTCATTCATGGAGATGAAACCCAGCACTTTGTGCATACTAGATAAATACTCTACTGCTGAGCTGCACCCCTGGCCTCTACTCATCATTTGCAATTTGGTTGATTGGTTATGATATTGTTATTTTCTTTGATTTTTATTTATTTTAACAGTCTCTTTATTCTCATTCTAAAATTTAATCTTATTTCAAATAACCTATACTTTGTTGCGTTGATTGTTCAATAGTTTATTTATTTTTGCTCTGATCTCTAATATTTCTTCCCATTTGGTCATTTGTGTTTGTTTTCTTATTTTTCTAAATCCTTTAAATGGCCAACTAAGTGATTTGAGATCTATTATTTTTCTCTTTTATTTGTAGGCTTTTCTGATGATAAGCTTTGTCAACTTGGCACAAACTAAAGTCACCAGGAAAAGATATATTATGGAAGAATTACCTCCATCAGATTGGTCTGTGAGCATATCTGTAGGGCTCTTTATCTATTGATGATTGATGTTGAAGGTCACAGCCAATAGTGGTTCGTGCTACCCATGGACAGGTGCTTCTGGGCTGTGTAAGGAAACAAAGTCAGAAAGCACCACTCTTCTGTGGTTTCTATTTCAGCTCATGCCTCCAGGTTCCAGCCTTGAGTTCCTTACCTAACTTCCCTTCATGAAGGACTGTAACTTAAAACCCAAATTAACCCTTTCCTTCCGAGTTTGATTCTGGTTAATATCTTATCACACAGAAAGCAACTAAGAACATACCCATTGCTATAAATTTTCCTCTTTATAATTATGCCTTTTCAGTTCCTAGAAATTTTGTTTGTATTTTCATTTCTAAAATTTCTTAGTTCTTCAGTTCTAATTTTGGTTGCCTATATGCATCTAGAAATTCATCCATTTTACTTTTTCCGATTTAGTAGCATGTAAGTTTTAAAGGAATATAATTTTCTGAATTTCATTGGTAATTATTTTATTTTTTAAGGTTTATTTATTATTTTAAGTTACATTTCCATCACAGTTCCCTTCCTCCACCCCTCGCAGTCCCACCCTCTCACCCTCTTCCCCTTCTCCCACCTATTCTACTCTTTTGGTGTGGAGTGCCCTACATATAAGCCCCCCCTCAGTTCAGCAGTCATATGAGGGATAAGAGCTTACTCTTGCCCTGAGAGCAAGCTTCCTAGCTGAATTAGGGCAAAGTGTCTCACCAACAAGTAGCAAAGTCTATGTTCCTGTTCCTTTCAGTCTGTTGATTGTAGGATAGTTATTCTGTATTATAAGGCTAAAATACAGTTGTAAGTGATTATATGCCATGTGTATCTTTCTGGGTCTGGGTTAGCTCACTCAGGATGAGCTTTTCTAGTCCCATCCATTTGCCAGCAAATTGCATGATTTCCTTGTTTCTGATAGCTGAGTAGTATTCTATTGTGTAAACGTACCACAGCTTTTTTCATCCATTCATCAATTGAAGGACATCTGGGTCTAGTTTTATACATTGTAATTGTAAATTGTAAAGTTCCTGATCCCAAATAATATATTTAGATCTTTTATACTGTGTACTATAATATATATATATATATATATATATATATATATATATATATATATATATACTGCTGTCATGCTACATACTTAGCTTTATAAGCCTGTGTTCTATGGCCAGCAAGAAGGTTAAGAGGGTAAAGCAGGAGAGAACTATTCTCAAATGTTGTCCTCTGACCTCGACACAACTGCAACAGCACTTGTATACACACACACACACACACACACACACACACACACACACACACACACACCACACACCACATACCACACATACACACACATACATTAATATGCACATGCACACGTACATAAACACTTATGCACACACTTGTACACACACATGCAGGTTCATGCACATGTGCACATGAATATATACATACACAGAAAAGTAAGCATATCTACACACATACACATCATACTGCACACACACAACACACATGTATGAAGACACGCATGTACATACATAGACTTTTGAAATTTATATTCTATTGCTATTGGATAAAATGTTCTGTGAATAACAACATCATAATTAGAGTTCTAAATTCTAAAGGTCTATAAGATAGAACATTTCTGTTTGATTTATGTTTCTTTTTTTGAAATATCCTCTTTAAACATTTTATATTAAGTTTTTGCATCTCATTCCTAAAGAATGGGTTTCTTGTAGGTAGCATATTGTTAAGTAATTTTTGCCACTAATTTGATCAGCATATATCTTTCAATTACAGAGTTCAGTCTGTATACTCAGGGTTATGCGATTTTATTGATATTCTTACAGTGGTTTTGAATATTTTTTATACCTTGCTCCATTTTTCATTTCTGTAGTTTGATTGTTAACCTATTAATGACATAGATACTGTTTTTCCTTTTGCATATTTGTTCTTCTAGTGTCATTTTGGCATTTATGTGTCTTCATGATGTTAGTGTTTAATCTTCACTATCCAAGTTAAGGCCTTCCTTGCATATCTCTTTGTAATGTTAGACTACTGTTTTGATTTTATTATTTTTTTACTTGACTTTGAAAAATCTATATATTTTCTTTACTCGTAGTGATCACCTTACTTTGTATGATGTATTTGGATTGCAACTATTTTCTTTCAGAACTTTGATAGGTCATCCTATTCTTTTAGGATTGTTCAGGTTCTGCTCAAAAACCTTCTAGAAGTCTGATGACAATGCTCTTAAATCTTTTTTTTAATGTTTATTTATTACTTCAAGTTACATCTCCATCATAGCACACTCTTTCCACCCCTTCTGGGTCCACCTTCCCACCCTCTCCTCCCTCTCTCACCCATCCCACTCCTCCGATGTGGAGTGTCCCTACATATCAGCTCTTCTCAGTTCAACAGTCATATGAGGCCTAAGAGCTTCCTCTTGCATTGGGAGCCTACATGATAGCACCCCTAGGGCAAATTGTCCCATTAATAGGTAACAAAATATATGTTCCTGATCTTTTTGGTGTGTAGGTTGTAGTATAGTTATCCTGTACTATATGACTAAAATCCAATTATAAGTGAGTAGATGCCATGTGCATCTTTGTGAGTCTTGGTTAGTTCACTCAGTATGAGATTTTCTAGTTCCATCCACATGGCTGTGAATTGCATGACTTTCTTGTTTCTGATAGCTGAGTAGTATTCCATTGTGTAAATGTACTACAACTTTCTTTTTTTTATCCATTCATGAGTTGAGGGACATTTGGGTTGTTTCAAGTTTCTAGCTATTACAAATAAAGCTGATGTGAACGTAGATGAGGATATGTCTTTGTGGATTGGTAAGGAAATGTTTGGATGTATACCCAGAAGTAGTATGGCTGGGCATTGAGGTAGGGCTATTCCAAGTTTTCTAAGATATTGCCAGACTGATTTCCATAGTGGTTGTATAAGTTTGCACTCCCACCAGCAATGGAGGAGTGTTCCCCCTTCTCCACATCCTCGCACAGCATGTGCAGTCATTTGAATTTTTGATCTTAGCCATTCTGACAGGTGTGAGATGGAATCTCAGAGTCTTGAGTTGCATTTCTCTGATGATGAAGGATGTTGAGGATTTCTTGAATGTCTCACTGCCATTAGAGATTTCTCCTTTGTGAATTCTTGGTATAGTTCTGTTTCCCATTTTCTGATTGGATTATTTGGTTTCTTTGTATTTAATTTCTTGAGTGCTTTATAAATTATGGATATTAGCCATCTGTTGGAAGTGGGGTTGGTAAAGATCTTTTCCCAATCTGTAGGCTGCCATTTTTTTTTGGTGGTGGGGGGGAATGACAAAGTCCTTTGCCTTACAGAAGCTTGTCAGTTTCATGAGGGTCCATTTATTGATTGTTGGACTTATAGCCTGAGCTATTGGTGTTCTGTTCAGGAAATTGTCACCTGTGCCAATGATTTCAAGGCTTTTCCTCAATTTCTCATCTATTAGATTTAGTGTGTTGGGCCTTATGTTAAAGTCTTTGATCCACTTGGACTTAAGTTTTGTGCAAGATGATAAGTATGCTTCTAATTTCATCTTTTACTTGTTGACCCCAGTTAGACCAGCACTATTTGTTGAAGAAGTTGACATTTTCCATTGAACGGTTTTGGCTTCTTTCTCAAAAATTAAGTGACCATAGGTGTGTGGGTTCATTTCTGGGCCTTCAATTTGATTCCATTGATCCACTGGTCTGTTTCTATACCAGTACCATGCTGTTTTTATTACTATTGTTCTGTAGTACAGCTTGAAATCTGGGATGGTGATACTTCCAGATGTGTTTTATTGTACAGGATTGATTTATCTATTCTGGGTTTTCTGGTATTCCATATGAAGTTGAGAGTTGTTTTTTTCCAGGTCTATAAAGAATTGTGTTGGTATTTTGATAGGAATTGAATTGAATCTGTACATTGCTTTTGACAGGATGGCCTTATTTATTATGTTGATACTACCCATCAATACTGTTAAATATTATTAGAAGAGTTTCATTTTAGATTTCTTGTTTATAATATATTGATATGTAAGTCTGTTTCCATGACAGTATCATGCTGTTGTATTTATAACACAGAATTTCATATTTTCAAATAAGGTAATGGAGTGTCTGGAAGGTTTTTTTTGTTCTCTTATTTAAACTCCTTTTTTGGTTATTTGGAGTTCCATTCAAATTTCTGATTTAGATTTTTTTAATGTTTTTGAACAATATCCTTAGGATTTTCATAAGCCTAATATTAAACTTTTTATGTATATATTTAACAATGTTAGCTTATATAATCTTCAACAGGATTCTATCCATTTTAGTTATGTATTTGTACAGACATAGTAGTAATTGTAAATGTGATTTTTTTAAAAGTCTTTACATGTAGTTTGCCACTGGTATCTACTGGAGGCTTTTTCTCTGTATGTTTTGCATCCTGCAAGGATATTGAACTTACTTATTTGCTCTAATAGTTGTTTAGTGGCATCTTTCATCTTCATGTACATAGGACAGTGTCATCTTTTTTACGTTGAGGGTTGAGTGCTTGTTACTCAGCTTATGGAACTTACTGGTATTTTAATTGTATACACTTTTTCTCTTGGTCTTTATGCATTATTATTTTTATTGTTTGAGATTGTGATATAACTGCATCCCCTTTCTTATATCCATCCAAACCTCACTTTGCTCTCCTCTTTGATCTCTTTCAAATTTGTGACCTCTCTTTTTAATAACTTGTTGTTACAGACATTTATGTACATAAATACATAAATTGATTCTACTCAGTCTTTATAAAATTATTTATATGCATATTTTTGGACTGACCATTTGATAATGGATAACCAACTAGTGTACTCTTCCGTGGTGGAAAAGCTATTTTTTTTTTTTTTTTTGCTCTTAGCATTCCCAACTGCCTGTGGTTCTTTGTGTATAGTTGAAGCTTCATGAGCTTTCCCTGAATCAGTCCACCTTGACATACATATTATTGCTATCCATGTTCAGCTCATGTTCAGGGAATCATTTTGGTAAGACATTATATGTGTAGATTCTGACATTACAGGAGACACACTATCACAAAATACTCCCTGTTTCTCTTGTTCTTACAGTATTTCTACCTCTGGTTCCACAATGATTCCTGAGATGTATAGCTGTATATGTAGAAGTTTTGTCATATATATATATATATATATATATGCATATCAATACTTGGTTGCACAACCCTGTGGTTTGATTGGTTTGGGCTTTCTGTTGTGGTCTTCAAATGATGTGCAAAGATGTTTCCTTGATGAGGGATGTGGCCAATGCTTATCTATGGTTACATTTATTTTATGCTCTTTCATTTGGACACCATATCAAAAGTTAGGAAGCTAGAAATAAGTTAACATTTATGTCTTTGTCCTTGAAATCTGTGATGAAGGATAAAAGGTGGTTGACATGCTACGCTCAATATTCTTATAAGAACATGAGGAATATAGTGTAGACTTATGTCTCCAGACAGTACTCTTCAACTGCACGTGGTGGTTTGTATTAAGGTGAAATAAAATTCAAAATTCAGTTTATCTATAACTGTAGTGATATTGAGCTCTCAGTCCCATATGACTTTGATATTGAATGATGTAAATATAGAACACTTCTATACTTAAAGAAAGTTCCATTGGAGACTACTGTCATGGAATCCATGGTAGCTATTCAATGCAAATGCACAAGCTAGTGACCTCACTTTCATTTGTAGATATAATGCTTCTTGCTTTTTACAGACTTTCACTTAGCTCAGTCCACGAGGGACTGGTACCATCTAATGGGCTTATAAATGAGTTGGCGGAGGGAGAGAACCAGTAAAATCTTCAAGTGTGTAGATGAAACTAGACTCTTCTGGGAGTGGAAATGCCAAATTGAAAATCTGTGCCTGAAGGCTTTATGAGCGGCTTCATGCATAAGATGTGCTTTGCTATGAGCATGCATCATGTTGCAAAGTTGGGCAGAAATGAGTCTGTCCTTATATCGCAGTATATTGTGTTCTATGTTTTAACAGTGGGTGGAAAAGATATCAGTTCATGTGTAATTATTCTCACACGATAAGGATCTTATATGAGTTCAAGACTGAACATGAGTTTTATGGATAAATGAGAAAAGAAACATTTCCTAGGTGTGTGTGTGTGTGTATGTGTGTCTTCGTCTGTGATTGTGTGTCTGTGTATGTAGGTTTGTGTGTTATAATTTTAATGTATTGTATATATGTGGGAGCACACTTACAAAAGTAGTTATTTAACTTGGTTTCCTGATATAAGCAGAGGAAAGGGTAGCATTTATTCAGGTATTAACATATGAAAAACATAAATCTGCAAAGATATAAAAGCTTTATTGAAGATGATATTATTTTTAATGCACACAAAAGGCCTTTGAATAATTATAAACTTTAGAAATGAATGTCAAGACTTACTACAGAAGTCCTGCATGAGAAAAATGTCTGAGATGTGAATAGAGCCATTAAAAGGATTTACCTACTCAGATGAATAATCCTGTGGATGTAAGCCAGTGGCATCTTGCTTTTCTGGTATGTATGAGGTCCTTTGTTTTGTTTCTAGAAGTGGAAAATAACCTTCTCACATCTTAGGAAAAGCATAGTCTAAGAAGCACTTCACAAAGACAACTAAATATGAAGTAGTGCCGTGGTCCTCAAAAGGAATGATGTTGCATATCTGAAGGCAATTGGCAGCATATAGAATCAATTTATTGTGTCATAAAGGCTTAGAGGACTTTGAATATGCTAGCTATAATAATGGAACAAAAATACCCAGCATAATCAATGTGAAGCTAAAAATTCTTTCGGCTCACAGAAGTTTCAACCCATGACATATTGGCTGTGTTACTTTAGGGTTTGGTGAAGCACTACAACATGGCAAACAAGAGCAATGGAGTAAAATTGCTCAAACCACAAACCAGAAAACAGAAGGGTGGGGGAAAACAGGTCACCATCAACTTGAGGACATCTCACACGGCTCCACCTCTAAAAGGTTTCAAAACTTCTTCTGGTGCTGCTGTCCTCTGTGGAAGGAGAATTCTACACACAGTGTATTGGGAGAGCATCAGCTATAAGATATATTGTGGGAGTATTGTCACCTGGTAAGGCAAGTTTAGGGATGCTTCTCAACATCCTATAAGACACAAGACCACTCCCATAATAAAGTACACATGGCCCAGGGATTGATAGCATCAGAAGAGAGGAATAGTAATGAAATGGAGAAAGAACACACTGGAAGGAGTAAAGCTTCTCTGAACACTAATACAACAAAACATTGGATAGATAATGAGATAAGTTAAAAAATGTTGTAATAAAATTTATTCTTAAACTGTGAAGGGGAACACTGATAATCTCAGTACAATTAGTCTAATTGGGTCTATAACTCAAAGCCTGACTCACTCATATATTCATTAATGTGAACTGGTAAGAATTTCAAGAATATATACTTCTATATAAGTACAATCAAACAAGAAAGAAACCAATTGATACATATGGAGCATAGTCGATTGGCCAAGGACTATACCCTTCGATAAAAACCTGACTTTTCCTCTCCAAGCAGCCACTGGCCTTCAGTAATGCAGTGTTTTTGGTAGTAATTTGAAAGAATCTCTAGTTTCTAAAACATTTGATGTAAAACTGTGTATGAGGTTAAAATAGTGTTGAGGAATTCTGTTTCCACTTACCTCCTTAGAAATGGCAGTAATGCACAGAATGTTCAGGATGTTTAATACCCTCATGTCTCAATGATGTTGTGAAGTAAATAATTTTGCTTTGATTCTAAAACATGGAGCATTTTACATGATCATATCCAAAACTTTTAAAAGTATTATATGAACACTCTATCATTGATGCTTACATGGAAAGAATTTAGTTATATACTTCAACGAAGATAATACTTTTGATTAATACTACATTGTAAACATCAGTGCTTGAAGCCTTGTATGCAGGACCTGTGGGAACATGCACTACTCTAGCCTTGGGAAATGAGGACCATCAAGGGGTAATGACTCCCAGTCTAAGAGATCCACGGGAGTACTTGAGAAAGTGGAAAGTAAATGAGATTCAACACTTTAGTGCTTCATATTTAAACTGTCTTAATCCAGAACTTCTTTATGCTTCAGACAAAGGGAATGGAAACATGGAATCATACAATTTTAGATCAGTGACTAAAAAGTGACTCTTTAGTCCAATAGCCTTTTCTAAAATGTTCTAACTAGGGGGTATATCTCAGTGGAGAATAATACTGCTTCAGCATACTAGAGGATACATGTTTGGTTTCTTAGCACCCACTAAAAAGGGGAGGGGGTGGTGGAGACACACAGAGCTACTATTGCTTAATAGGGACCCATCCAGCCTCTGTTTAAATGCTTTTAGTCATGGGCAAGTAACTCAGTACACTTGGCTCTTATATTGAAATGAAATCAAGCTTCCTGTAACTTTCAGCTGTCCCCAGTCAGCACTGAATGGCACAAGAGAGCTTTGGACTTTATTACTTCGGGAGAACTGGAGTAATTTTCTATTGGCGATGGAATTTAAAATCAGATCTATTTAATGGAGTTTTCAGTTGCTCTGCACATTCATTTTCATGCCAGACATTTCACTACTTTGAACATGAAATATATCTGTATGTTTCAAAGTTTCTGTAAGACTACAATATAAATATTTAGGCTTATTTAACCTTTTATTTATCAGGGGAATATTTGGAGGGTTCAGTTTGAGCATCTTTTTTTTTTGTAAAACTATTAGATGTTAGGAACATTTTCATAATTCAGTGGGATCTGCGGTGTTAATGGGTTCATGCAGCAGGTTCCTTGGACCACATACTATAAATACCCCTTAGAGCGCCTGTAATTTCCACTCTGGAGCCTAATGCTGGCTGTAATTCATTTGTTTTTCTTCTCTTATCAAACATGACTCACAGCAGCCCTTCTGACTTCGGAAATTTTTTACTTTCTCTTTGGAAGTTTATAGTCTAAAGTTGAAGTGGGGTGCTGTAGTGACAAAAAAGAAATAATTGTGGAGAAATATTTTTGTACAAGCACACGGTTCCTTTAGAGACATTGAAATCTCTGTGGGACAAATTAGTCTTCCTTTTTTTTTCATCCCTAGTTGCTTGTGCTAAGAATACTGAAATGCAAGGAAAATATATTCTTTTCCAGATTGAAATCAAAACCTTACAAATTGCTTAATAGCATAACACTCCAATTTAGAAACAAACTGCACAAAACACAACTTGATTCTCTATGTATACATATTTAGTCGACATGGGGGAAAATAATATAATTTCTTTGTAAAGTGGCTAAAATTACATTTTCTTTTTATTAAATAGTGCAAAAATTCAGTGCCACTGGATCAATTTCCCTGATTGTATGAGTGAAGAAACTGAGACAAACAAAATTAAATAATTTGAAGTTACTATTGAAAGCTGAAAATCCCTCAGAGGCTATCCCCTCTGGCTAGGAAATAGCACAACTTTCCCCCAGGTTCTAAATTTTAAACAGGTCATGTGTGTTACATTATGTGTGTAAATACTTTGACTATTCAGAGAGTTGTGGTAATATTTTTCATTAACTAAAATATACTTATTTAGAGAACAAAAGAATTGAAAATTGAAAATGAATATCATGTGATAAAATGTTCACTGTCTCTTTTTATTTTCTAGGGAGCTCTTCACTGGAGGTATTATCCAATGAAGATATTTTCAGGGTAAGCACATTAACTAATTGAATTGCTTTTTTTTTTTGCTTAAATAAGGTTGCATTTATTTCATAATTTTGTGAGGAATTTATCAGTAAACAGCACAAGTTACATAAAGTAGGCTCTATATTAAATCCGTTGTTGATAAACTTTATTATTTCCACAGATATAAAAAGTTCTTATCTAACTATTCTCAAATTCAGTCTTCAGATCCTCCCACCCCCATATATACAAGTATTGTCTAAAATACGTTCTTTGTAGCATCAAGGTCTTGCCTGTACTGGACATGCTGGAGATATGACTCTGTTGCCACTGCATGCTGCCTGTCACTGCTCAGCTGTTCCCTAACATTAGGTCAAACCTCTTGTCATGGTTATAGTTTCTATTGCTGCTAGAACAGCCACAGTCATCTTGAATTTGTTGTTGGACAAAGTACTGATCTTCAAAGGGGCTAAAGTTCACACCTTCATTTTTGGGTCCTATCTTAAATATTGTTGTCATCACCAAATTTGATATAGCCTCCATCACTACCAAAGTTACTTCCATCATTATCAAATTCAGTATAACCATCCTCACAAATGCCATATCCACCACCAGCATATCTACCACTAATCCATCCACTAGGACCAAATTCTCATTCCCACCAAACCCTCCATTACAACCACTATCTCAGTTTCCAGAATCACTTTGGCATCTTTAGTTAGATGAAGAACTAGTCCCCTCTTGCTTTGATCGTACTTTCCTTGAATTCACAGTCTGGTATTTCTGAATGAAAACCCACAAAACTTACCAAAGCAATTCTTTTCACTCCACTGCCTCAATCAGTCAGGATTCCAGTCACTTGAACACTTGAACTTGCCCTGATTTCTCATCATAATCTCCTAGGTGATTTTCTTCAATTCTTAACTAATACAGAGCACAAATATTTCTCACAGTGAGCTGGGCACCTGAATTTTAAAGAGAAGCTTCTCTTGACCCTTCTCATTTTGGCAATGCAATTTTTCCATTCAACACAAATGAAACTTCGGAAAAATGTTCAGGATATGTTTTTGTATGGCATTGTGTCTTCAAATTGTATTTCCAAGATATTAATACCTAAAAGAGATATGTTTCACATTATAAATATGCAATAAATCTGATGCTTGGTTGGAGTCATGTTTGTGATCTATTGTTATTGAGATGTAGATGCATGACAATAGACTGAAATGATTCTTCAAAAACAGTGAGTGATGACAGAACTTGTTAATTTATGGGACTATGAAAGGGAATGAAAAGACAAGAAGGAAAGAAATCCTTGGACCCCAAAAGGTTTCCTGAGCTTCCTACCAAATAAGATTGCAAGTTTCTGTAGGCATTATCTCTTAAAGTAACCACTTTAAGTTTTTATAAAATCTTACTAATATCTGATGAATACTTATTTATGTATCTCTTTATTATTCATCTTTTCCACTAGAATATAACATATAGGGATCTATTCAGCTTATTGTTGACAATTGCATGGTTCATAGATATTGTAGAATATATTAATAAACAAGTAAGAAAGACATCTCCCATTTGATGTTCTTTTCATGACAGTATTTTTATGTATGCTCATGGTAAAACAAGTGGTTGTAAATCAGCTGTATTTAATGCCAAGGAAAAGTTTGGCAATTGATACCAAAGAAGGCAAAGACTCAACTGTGGTTTACGTCATTATTACTTTTTACATATAAATTTATTTATTTATTCATCTTACTTACTGATCATAGTCCCCTCCTTCCCCTCCTTAGGGTCCCTCCATCCTACCCTCTCCCAATATCCTCTAACCCCTTCTCCTCAAAAAAGAGGAGCCTCCACTTCCATCCCACCACTGCACATCAAGTGCATCAGGACTGAGTGCATCCCCTTCCGCTGGTGACATACACCAGAGCCCCCATAGGGAGGAGTGATCAAATAGCAGACATCAGAGTCCATGTCAGAGATATGTCAGAGATATTCCCCCTCTATTTATTATGGGATCCACATGACAACCAAGCTGCCCGTTGGTTACATATGTGTAGGAGCCCTAGGTCCAGTTCATGTTTGCTCTCTGATTCCTCAGTCTCTGTGTGCCTCCATGGGCCTAGATTAGTTGACTCTGCTGGTCTTCTTGTAGAGTTCTTGCCCTCTCATGGACTTTCTGTCCTCCCTCTTCCCCCATTCCTACAGAAGACACCCTGCACTCTGCCTCATATTTGGCGGTGACTCTCAGCCTCTGTTTGGGTCTTCTGCTGCATGAAGCTTCTCAAAGGACAGTTATGCTATGCTTCTGTCTGTAAGCATAGCAGAGTATCTATAATAATGGCAGGGATTGTTTTTCCCCTTCAAATAGGTCTCAGGTTGAGCCATTTATTGGTTAAATATTCACTCAATCTCTGCTTTATCTTTACCCCTGAACATCTTATATGCAGGATAAATTTTGAGTTTTGAAATTTTGTGGGTTGGTTGGTGATCCCCTCCCTCCACTAGAAGCCCTACCTCTCTAAATGGAGGTCTCTTCAGTCTCCATATCCCAGCTGCTAGGAGTTTCAGTTGGAGTCACCCCTATATCCTTCCAGGGACCTACTCTTTTACCAGTCTCCAGCTTGTCACACAGTTTCCCATTTTTCTCCCAGCACTCTCACCACCCAATCCTGCACTTCCCTCAACTGATCTCCACTCTCATTTTCATTCTGTCTCCCTCTCCTACCCAGATCCCTCTCTTCATCTGCTTCTGCTGACTATTAAAGTGTTAGTACCTGAGGTGTCATTGAACAATTTCAATGACAAAGTTCTTTCTTTGAACTTATATCCTGAAATCTACTTGTTACAATGACATGAAGTTAAAATACACAGGAAATTAATGCCAAGATCACACACACAAACACACACACACACACACACACACACACACACACACACATTTAGAATACAACGTTTCAGTATTTGAAATTCATGTTTCTCAAGTACCTATGAATATGAGCCAGGATAACTTATTTTCTAATTCTGACACATATGTACATATGAATAGCATAAAATAATATATATGATACATATCTATAATATATTTAATTCTAACATATATAGTATATATGTATACATATTATATATATACAAGTTTTATGTATATGCAAGTTATATATACATATATATGTTGTTTGCTACTCATAAGATTGCTAAAATTGCACAACTTAACTCATGTTCTGAAAAGATAAATTGTAAATCCAGCCAGACGTGGTGATGCATGCCTGTAATCCCAGCACTTGGGAGGCAGATGCAGGCAGATCTCTGTGAGTTTGAGACCATTCTGGTCTACAGAGTGAGTCCAGGACAGCCAGGGCTACACACAGAGAAACCCTGTCTCAAAAAACTTGTGAATCGAGCACAATATGTACATAACACTGTAGTAGATGACAAATATATAGTCCTTTATTGAATGACAAAGTTGTTGGAAAATTCAAAAGTTTCTAAATTTATTCATTCCTTTTTATCATTTGGAATAAAGATAAACAGAAAACATTAATTCTTCTTACATTTAGAAATATCTATTGATCACATTTTCTGTGAAGTCTCTTTATTAGTTGGTAGGAAGTCAAAGTGCATATATTCTGTGTTGATTGAGCATGTTTTCCACTGGGGAGATAATTAATGTAAGTACAAGTAAATGAATGAGAAATCTACAGGTTATTTGCTAAAAGCAAAAGCAAAAACAAAAACAAAACAAAACAAAAAAAACCAGTACCACCAAATACCAAACCAGAATGTTGAGATAGATTAGTGAGAGTGCAATGATAGTTCTGTGTCCTACAGTAGCCATAGAGTCCTTCTTGAGAAGGAAGCAGATGACATATGAATGTTAACTTGTAGTCAGCTAGGTAAAAATACAGACATATAGGACTCTAGGCAAACATAAAAATAACTGTAAAGGCCCTACATTGCAAAGAGGACAATTAGTTGAAAGTTTGAAAGGAGTACAAATTTAACATAATTAGCTTGGAAAATGTAGACTTTGTCTCTGGGAAGCTATTTGCTAAACAGACTCATCAGGTGACAATCACCATCACCACCTTGTTATCATTTACTAGGTAGATAATGAAAACAGATGTCAGGATAAGGGTATAAGCCAGGTCTTGTCTCCAAGCAAAGCAAAACAAAATAAAACAGAGGAAAAAAATGGACTATTGTACATTTAAGGTAAGAAAATGAATAAGGGAAAATTTAACATAGAAACATTTGATTTCTATTTAATATAGAAAAATGTGAACAGTTGAGGACCTAAAAATGGTTTTGTATAAAGAAAAGAGAAAGTGGGATGTTTGTCATGTGGAAGAGTTAGTTGATATGCATGACCAAGAAGTCTGTGGCTGAGATAAGATGGCTAACAGGTATGTTAGAGGAGAGGACTTCCAACTACTGGGAAGCCTATATTTTACAATTATCTCCATATAATTTGGCAACACCAAGATTTGAGAATGCAGTAACTCAGAAGACAGAGGCAGTGAGACAGAGCTGAATTTTTGAAATAATATAGAGTGATTAATCTGAGGTTGAGTACTAAAGACAAGAAGAACTGGAGAGTGGTTCTGTCAACACTAGAGTACTTCAAGAGGAAGAGAGGCATATCTGGAACTATGAGGCAAAAAGAGGACACCAATTCTACCACTAAAGGTGAAAGTTTGATAAAGAAAGAGAAAACAAGATGTTCTGTTGAGAAGATAGTGTGTTCAAACAATCCAAGCTTTCTTGACAATATAAAGAAGAGGATATTAGTGTAGAGATTGAGACCATCATTCAGCATTTGTAATATTTCAAATATGGTAGGTTGGAAAATGGATGCTGAGTGAAAGAAATTTTTATAATATAATTCCATGAAAATATAGATGATGAAAAATAAAACCAAAAACTTGTTTTAGAGATCTGAAATAAATACAAACACATGGTGTTGGCATGGTGGTCTGGAGGAAGTTAGGAGGATATTAACTGTGGTGTTTGTGTGATCTTCTTCACCTCTGGGAAAGAGGTAAAGGACAGACATAGATTACTTTTGCACCAATACAATTTTACTGATCATTGTTTAATTTTTCAATGCCTGTGTGAGGAATGCCTTGTTTTGAAGTTTGCAATGAAGTATACATTAGTCAATGTTGATTTTAAACTGAAATCTATTCAAGTGTTACCTATCATCAGTCCTATCTGAGTTCTAATGACTCACAGACTCTGAATAGGGAAAGCAGATTTTTTTCCTTTATTTTTTATTTCTTCAAGTTACATCTCAATCGCAGCCCCCTCCCTATTCCCCCCTCCAGTCCCACCCTCAACCCCCCATCCTCTTCCCTTTTTTTTTCTTTTAAGTTTAAGGTATATCTTACTTCCCCCTACAGTTTCCCCTTTCAGTCCAACAAATGGCTCTTTCTCTTATAATAACAAATACAATACAGTACAACAGAGGTAATTAGGCCACAGTTATGAGGGTTATATGGCTTAACGTACATTCCCAATGACCAGTCCATATGTATTTGGTACCTGACTTTAACATTCTACTCTCTAAACATCTTCATGAGTTTAAAGGTCTATATCTGACTCAACATTCATACTAACTTGCAACACAATTTTAAAAGTATCTTCTTAGATCTATAACACTCTCTTGACTCCTAAACAACTCAAAATTTAATTATGAGACTCTAGCTATCTGTTCTTCAACCACCTCAGAGACCTGAGAGGGATAAATATATCTGATTTTATAGGAAGTACAGGGTCTGCAGCTTCCCAAACTAAGAAATGACATACCTGTGGCTGCCTGGACAGTTCCCATTTTCTCTCCATACATTACAGCATCGATCTTCAGTCATTTGGCCCCGTTTCTCTGACAGACATTGATTGTAGAGCAGGGGTTATGAAGGACTTACCTACCCTGTCTTGGCAGAGCTAGGCTGTCGACTTACCTGCTTCCAGGTTTTGTCCTTTTTGGACAGCATTCTGTCTACAGTTGGAGCAAGGGGTTTTTCCTGCCAAGAGATAGGCTTGCCACTAATTCAGTCATCTCCCACTGGAGATTCTTCGATGCTCATCTTCTACTTGGAGGAGAATAGGGGGTGCTGTCGGGAGTTGATATGTCTTGATATAAAAAAAATCTAAAGTTACGGAAACATCTTTGAATGCCGTATTCTGCAGATCTCTTGAGGTTTTTGAAGAGGCCCTATCTATCTCTTATATTAGGGTAAGCAGATGTTGCTTGTCTCTTGCCGGTTTATTTCTGATTAGCTTAGAAAGTAACTATAATAGGCTGTCATAGTACCTAACTGAATGACCGGCTTGCATAACCATTAGTTTGCATTTTTTAACTACCCTAAACAGTTTATGACAATTAGTAGTAAAAGGCCGAAACATCACATTTCATTTTTTTTCTTTACCTCCTAACCCTTCCATCGGGAAAGCAGCTTTTATCCCAGGATTTCAACCTAACGTCCTACTAAATGACAGTCTTATTTAAGTATCTTTTATGGTGTTTTTCTTCTTTGTTTTAAACAAACAATAGGTAGGTGTGCTGCAAGCACTTCTTTTTACTTAATTTCTCTGTTGATTTGATTAAAGAACAGTTTTTCACTCTGAGATTCCTCTCACCAGGAGGTATTTCACAACTCTTCTTTTTTATCCTTTCCCTTACTTATCTAGACAATAAAATCATAATCCTATATTTTACAACATCACAGGCTGATAACAGCATGAGCTCACTCAGAGGATTCTTGCTCTCATTAAGCTTTTAATTTCTTTATTGACTTTAATTAAATTTGAGAGGCATTTTCAATAACAAGAAAGAAACAAGCTTGTATGCTGGATTAAAGGCAATGTATTTGCCAGACTATAGATGCTATTTTAGGGAAAGAATGAGCTTTTCTTATCCTAGGCTCACAAATGTGAAATTCTCTGTCCCAGAGTTACTTGCTGTTTAAGAGATGAAGTCTACAGAACCTACCATTTAAGTTGAGGCCATCTATACCAAATTCTGTAAAGACAATGATTTTTATGCAAAACTAGTTTTCAAAAAGTTGCATTAATGTATTGTTATTTTGTAGTGGCACAGTGGTCTCTGTGTATGTAGGGGGTTGAGGTTCAGGCACATTTGAGCCAAAGTTTACATGTGAAATACAGAAGACAACATCTTGGGAGTTAGTACTCTCTTTCCTTTTTTTTTTTTTTTTGAGGCAGGTTCTCTCCCCCCTTCTTTCTTTCTTCCTGTTACTGTTCTAATAGCATTACTGTTCTATACTGCTTAAACAAGTTTCAGACTGATTCTCTTGTCTCCATCTCTCATTTTTCTACCAAAATCCATGGAACTACAAGCATAATACACCGCATCCAACTTTTTAAAGTGTGTGTTCTACAGATCTAATTCACCTTGTCAAAGTTGTTCTGCAAGCCCTACACACTGACCTGTCTCCCTGATCATCAGTGAAAACATTTGAAACAGTATTTCCTTAATGCAAATTATGCAGACAAATATCTGTGTTTAAAGTTCAAGGAAGATGTTTATTATGTCAGTGAACTATCTGTTGAGCAGTGCAACACATTGTGCATGCTTCCATTCAGTAATGTTAATGATGTTTGGTGAGTGAAGTATGCCTGTACTTCATGTTATAGTGTCCATGGATGTGTCCATGTTATAGTATAGATATCCATGTTATAGCAGTAGACATAAACATTCAAAATACACATAGACTTAAATAAGTAATGTATGTTTACATTAAGCATGACTAAAAACAGGCTTAGTAGGTAATTTGACAGGACAGATGAAGCAGAGAGAGGATGAAAGAAACTTGTAGGGAGTATCTTTAAATGATGGACACTCAAAATAATCATTTACCTTGTTACACCTAGCCCTTCTCATGTTGAAAATTTTGAATAAATCTACATACTAATTTTAAATAGCTGGTAGACATTTGGAATTCAAGATGATGGAGAGACAGAAAGAAATGCAAATTTATCTCAAGTAATAAATATTTCGTTCATTTTCATTAAAATGTCAAATATGTTTATTCTTGAAGCATTTGAAATAATTAGAGAAGGTAAATAAACCAATAAGCATACATAATATTTGAAATTTGACTGACAGAAGGTTGTGGGCTACCCGTGAAACTGTACTGTCTATCTTCAATGGATAGACTTTCATCTGCTATGGCTTTTAGGTGCGTGAAACAAAGCTAGCTCCCAGCAAGACATTCTACAAATATAAAAGAAATAACCTTTCAAAGGTTTACTAAAATAATATAGTCATGCACTCATTTATTGTGTATGGGTACAGAGTAAGTGTGTGAATTGAATGGACATATTTGTGGCTGGGCAGACATATGCAGGAGTCAGCGGAGGGTGCTGACTGTACTGATTTACTGTTCTCTGCATTATGTCTTTGAGACGGATCTCTAAGTGTATCTGACTACAGCCAGAAAGCCCCACTTACTTTTGTTCCCCAACACACTGGTGTTATAGGCATGCTCATAGCTATGCCTGGTATTTTACATGGATTATTGTGTCCTGGATGTAGGTCCCCATGCTTGAACTGCAGGCGTTCTTATCCACTTATCCACCCCTCCAGCCCTCCAACACTCCTTTTCATTAACCACAGAGTAAAATAATAATATTTGGCATGCATTTGATTAAATTTCACAGACTTTAAAATTAATTCCACTAATTTCTTTTTAATGGGTATCTTTCAGAAAATTTACATTTGTGTCATTATCTGAGGCTCCCCTTGTACTTTGGATAACCAGCATTGATATCCGGAGTTGCCAATGTTCTTTCAAACATACTGCCCAGAATTTCCAACCCAGTTGTTGAAACAAGTTGGAATACTTATGAAAGATGGTGTGTTTGAAGTTGAGATGACAAAATCCAAATACAATTTAATCAAAATAGATGTGAAGTTACATTTTAACTATCATCTATTCGTATTGGAGAATGACATGCTAACACAAAATAATCTTCGAAATCTGGCAAATTTTGTATCCTGTCAAGGAAAAGAGCATTTTGATTTGTGAGGAGACATGGAATATCATCTAGTGTCACTCACTATTGTAAATCAGTTGAGTGAGTAATTTTTTTATTCTTCTCTACCATGTTCAAACTTTACAACTTACTTGTAATTTCAGAGATGACATTTTAGCAAAAAATAGTTTTCTCTGTCATGAGAAAAATTAATATATCCAGAAATTGTTGTGCTATTTTTACTGTGACACGAAATCTTTGGCACAAAGAACTTGATCTATTCTATTTACCTAGCCATGCCTACAATATCAGAAAAAACACTTTTTAGGTGGAAAAGACTGGAATGGGCAGAAAATTCTCTTCTGCTTGTTAATTTGTTTGTTTGTTCGCTTGTCTTAAAAATCTCTTCCCACAATTCTAGACATTGGAAATCTGTGAGTTTCCTTTTATTGTGGTCTTAGAAATTGAACTCAGGGCTGTGTGAAGGATATGTGTGTGCTTAGCAATCAAGCGGATGCCCACTCCCATGGATATTTGAAAGACAGAATTTCTAAACATAAAATACTGTGTGTATCAAGGATACAGGTCATCTTAAGAGTTCTGTCAGATAAGGAAAAAAATCTGGTTTTAAACTATAGAGCACTTAGGATCATAACAAAATGTGTCTTGACACAACAATAACTAAAGTAAATATTATATCAAAATTTCAGATGAAGGTTGTGGGTGTGGCTCAATGGTACCAACTTTTCTAATGATCCTTGAAACACGGAATTCCAGACCCAGAACTCATAAAAATATTGCAATTAAGGAATTGAGGTTTCTTTCAGATATAATTCCAAAAAAAAAACCTAAAACAAAACAAGAAAGACAGAGTTTCAGAGCATTCCTCCCTATACTTCAACCCTTACAATCTTTCAATCCCCTTTATTGCTATGTTGCTATGTTGACTAAACCTTGTGTGGAGGGGTTGAGGTTGTCATAGGTGTACTATAAAGAACTCATAGTTACATATTCTCATTATTTTGTTACTTATTAGTCTCTTAATTAACTATCACCATATACAAAAATAAAAAGAAGAAGAAGAAGAAGAAGAAGAAGAAGAAGAAGAAGAAGAAGAAGAAGAAGAAGCTTTGCTTTGATAGTCATTGTTCAAAGCACTCCTGGTGGTTTGAGAATATAACTTTTCAGCAAAACGTAAGTTCAAGGTTCTGCTCTTGGGCCATAAATTTTTTTTAAATATTTATTTACTACTTCAAGTTACATCTTCATCACAGTGCCCTCTTTCTACTCCTCCCAGTCCCACCCTCCCACCCTCTACCCTCTCTCCTTTCTGTCCTACTCCTCTGGAGTGGAGTGTCCCTATATATCAGCCTCCTTCCTCCAGTTCAGCAGTCATATGAGGGCTAAGAGCTTCCTCATGTACTGGGGGCCTACATGGCAGGGTAAAGTGTCTCTGTAACAGGTAACAAAGTCTATATTCCTGTTCCATTTTGTGTGTTGGTTGTAGGACACTATCCTGTACTATATGGCTAAAATCCAATTATAAGTGAAAAGATGCCATGTGCATCTTTCTGAATCTGGATTATCTCACTCAGGATGAACTTTTCTTGTTCCATCCATTTGGCTGCAAATTGCATGATTTCCTTGTTTGTGATAGCTAAGTGGTATTTCATTGTGTAAATGTACCACAGGGTTTTTTTTGTTTTTGTTTTTGTTTTTGTTTTGTTTTGTTTTTTAATCCATTCTGCCATTGAGGGACATCTGGGCTGTTTCCAGTTTCTAGCTATTACAAATAAGGCTGCAATGAACATGAATGAAGAGATGTCCATGTGGTTTGGTGAGGAATCATTTGGATGTATACCCAGAAGTGGTATGGTTGGATCTTTAGGTAAAGCTATTCCATTTTTTCTAAGATATCACCACACTGATTTCCATACTGGTTGTACAAACTTACACTCCCACCACACCAACAATGGAGGAGTGTTACCCTTTCTTCACAACCTTGCCAGCATGTGCTGTCATTTGAGTTTTTGATCTTAGCCATTCTGACAGGTGTGAGATGGAATCTCAGAATTGTCTTGAGTTGCATTTATCTCATGATTAAGGATGTTCAGCATTTCTTCAAGTGTCTCTCATTCATTAGAGATTCCTCCTTTGTGAATTCTCTGTTTACCTCTCTTCCCCATTTTTTTTGATTGGATTATTTGGTATCTTGGCATTTAATTTCTTGAGTTTTTTTTATAAATTATGGATATTAGCCCTCTGTCAGATGTGAGGTTGGTAAATATCTTTTCCCAATTTGTAGGTTGCCATTTTGTTCCAATGACAGTGTCCTTTGCCTTACTGAAGGTTTTCAGATTTATGAGGATCCATTTATTGATTGTAGGTCTTAGAGCCTGAACGTTTGGTGCTCTGTTCAAAAGTTGTCACCTGTGCCAATGAGTTGAAGGCTTTTACCCACTCACTCTTTTGAAGATGGAAAGATGTCCCATGCTCATGGATAGGTAGGATCAACTTAATAAAAATGGCCATCCTACCAAAAGCCATATGCAGATTCAGGGCAATTCCTATCAAAATACCAACACAATTCTTTACAGACCTGGTAAAAGCAATTCTCAACTTCATATGGAATAACAAAAAAAGAAAACCCAGAATATCTAAATCAATCCTGTATATATATATATATATATATATATATATATATTACCATCCCAGATTTCAAGCTATACTACTGAGCAATAGTAATAAAAACCACATAGTACTGGTATAGAAACAGATCAGTGGATCAAGGGAATCAAATTGAATACCCAGAAATGAACCCACTTAATTTTTGACAAAGAAGCCAAAACCGTACGATGAAAAAAGGACAGCATCTTCAACAAATGGTGCTGGTCTAACTGGATGTCGACATGTTAAAGAATGCAAATAGACCCATACCTATCACCTTGTACAAAACTTAAGTCCAAGTGGATCAAAGACCTTAAAGGGCCATAGATTTTTGATCAAGTTTATAGTGCTACTTATGAATGCCTTTCTGTGGAGCAGGTCTCAGATCCAATAAGAAAGTATTTGGTTACTTTATAACAATCAGCTACTATTCTACCAATGGACACACCTTGTCTGGCAGTTTAATACTATAGCAAATAGTGTGGAGAACTGGCATTGGCCAGAGATACCTTTCTCTTCCAGTGGCCTACATAGAAACTTCAGGCAATATGAAAGCTAGCCAACAGTGAGGGCTTTTGCTGGTAAATTGAAGATTGATTTCTTTATGTCCTTAAAACAAAGTGTGTGTGGTATTTTACAAAAGGCTGTTGCATCTAGTTTGTGGACAACCAAGAACAATGACAATATCCTATGGGCTTCTTTTTTTTTGGCAGAAATCTGGAGCCTCCATGTCATTAATGGTTAGTGGTTTGGGGGGAATATACCTACCACTACACTTTATAATAATACTTTTGTTTTAAAATTCAGTTCTGTTCTGCTTTGATATTACAAGGATCCTAAGTTCTAGTAGTGCCTAAAGCCTGTTTGAAGTGAATATGTTTTACATAAAACTAAGTTTGAATAAATTAATCTGGGATTAGGTACTCTACTCTAAGCCTGTATTCCATGCAGAACCTTCAGACTCAAGAGTAGTTCTCTAAGAGGTTGTTAATAATACATTGAAGATCCTAACATGATTCTTGTTGAATTGATGACCTTTTTAATTAGGTGTTGACACATGCATTCAATTGAATTCACTAATTTACTGAATTAGCCATCATCAACCTTGATACTCTTACCTAATAAATTTAAACAGCACACATCTGATAATAGAAATAAGTTGAATACCAAATTTTCACACAGAATCAAGGAGAAAATATCAGTGTGTCTATTCTCTTTATTTCAGACAATGTATACACACTTACCACATCTGACATGAAATATTCTGTGTTATTGAGATCTTATGACATTTAAATAAAAATAAAGCATTCTTAATTTTCATTCAGGATAAAGGCCAGTGTATAGTTAATAAAATAACGTGAAATACAGTGTTTTAGGTTAAAATGAAATCTGTAGTCATGTATGAGATAAGAGGTCTTCTAATTAGTGTAAAGTCATACCATTGGAAGTAGAGAGGTAGATATGAAATTAGAAGAGACAGATAAACAGGCTGACCTACAGATGGACAGACAGACAGACTGGCTTGTAGCAACTTAGCCATATTGCAAATAGTTTAAAAAAGTAATTTCAAATAATAATAATTAGCAAATAGGCATTTGTTAGGAATAATTTAGAAAAATATATTAAATATATTTGAAAAAGACTATACATAAATTCTATAGAATATTGTAGATACAGAGTTGTATGTATGTTATTAGCAGTTTAGATGCTAATCATGAAATATATACCTCAGCATAGACTGACATAAATAATTATGATACCCAGAGATCATAATAAAACAGGAAGTGAACAACACAGAGACTAATTATAGCCCCAAACAAATCCATAGAAAGATTTACATAAGTATTTCTAATGCTTGAGGTCTTGCAAAGTTACATCAGAATTTTAGTTTTTATCATGATTTTATGCATAACTATACTTAGATTAATTACATGAAAACCAATGTCATGTAGTTCTGTCATCCTAAGATAATTGTGTTCGTATTTTAAAATATGAACAAATCTGTCCAAAAGGAAAAAAGATAAAATAAAATTAATTTCTAAATAATTTGTGTAATAATTAACAAAAAGATGTCTGAACATCTTGAACTGTTTCCCCCTCTGTTACTGTTGTAACTCATGTGAGAAGGTGAGAAATATCTCTAACAGAGTTTTCTTTTAAAAGGCATCATATTTGTTCCTCTCCAGTGTATTTACATTTAATCTTTTGAGGGATAGTACAAGAGAATGGAGTTATTTAGAACATATAATTTTTGTCATGGAAAACTAAGTATTTTTAAGGAGAAATATTCTTTAAAAGATTTACTACTGTAGAAGCTTCCTAAAAAGTGTTACTGTCTTAAAGTAATCTAAATTGAGCCACTAAATAATAGGGCAGACAATGTGTTAATTAGATGTATCATCCCACCAAGTAAAACCTCCAGTGCCAGGAATGGGTCATATCTTGTTGAGTCCTTGGCCAAAGGAGTCCTGTGGAGCTCCCCAAACATTACATCAAAAGCTATTGCAAAGGCCATTGTTTTTTGTTGTTGTTGTTTATTTGTTTGTTTTTTGCTGCAACATATCTGGTAAGGTCCTATTGCGGTAGATAACACTTACATATGTCATTTAATAATGGAGAAGTTGACCTGGTGCCTAACTATAAGTTCCAACACTACTGAATAGCATTCATGGTACTCGCAAGTAGTCTGTACACTATTGGAGATAAAAGGGACTTATTAATATCACCTACCTACAAAATTTGAGGCCCAAACATTGACCTGCCTGCAAGAAATGTTATGGAAGTAACTATTTTCTTTTTTACATTTATTTATTAATTCAAGTTAAATCTCGATCACAGCCCCCTCTCTCCCTTCCTGGTCACACCCTCACATCTTCAATAGCCTCACCTTAGGGAAAGGGTCAGGAAGGACAAGACTAACCATTTTTTAAATTGGTGAAGGCCCACACCATGAGATAAAACCTATGCCTGAATCTTCTAAAATGTTCAAGACCTGCGATTGGACATGTCATGTGCCATAGGGAAACATAATAATATTATTTTGCTAAAGGAACATAACTATAAAATAACCCCTAATGACATACTGATATACAGATATATCAGTGTCTTCTTCAACCTACATCAGAGAAACTTTTTGCAGTAGATGAAAATTAATGCAGTTGTGTACTCATGGGTGCTATGCAGAAAGTGGCAGACGTTTGAGCCCCCAGTCCTAAATGTGATGTCTCTATCAAAACCCTCCCCTCAAGGCACACGGATTAATGTGGAGGAGGAAATGCAAAGATGAAAAGCCTGAGGTTATGGATAATTGCAAGAAAACTATCTTTAAGACACTACAGGACTGATGGACATATAAATTCACAGATACTGTGGAAGCATGCCCAAAATTTGCACAAGTTCAAGCCAGATAGGTCCCCAAAAGAGAGAGAGAGAGAGAATGTTTGTGTGTGTGTGTGTGTGTGTGTGTGTGTGTGTGTGTGTGTGTGTGTATTTTAAGAAACTGAGCCTTCCAACCACATAGGTGGACTTAAAAGCCACTTGAATTAGGACGTGAGATAATGCTCTCTGTGCCTTCTAATTTGGATGAGTTTGCAAGCTGCTTGATTTAGGTAGTCAGATAACATTTCCTTATCTGGTTTAATTTTCCAACCTCAATTACTTTTACTATTAGTTCTATTCTCATATAGACTTTCTTTTTGTACTTGTAATGTAGCTACCATGAAGCCATACAGTGTAGACAAAGCTGCACATCCATGCACAAGACACCTCAATATGAGTCACAGAACATCTTATTGGGTCTGATGAATTCATGTGTACATTCTGCACACAATTTTGGAACTAGAGTTGTGTGAGAGCTTATTATTCATGACTGAGTCACAAACCACCCATGAACCTAACAATGTCATATGCTGTGTGGAAACCACGTGTATAGCAAAGAGCATTTTCTCAAAAGAGAACTCATAGCTGAAACCATGTTTTCATTGAATAATAAAGCTATAACAACTTTAAATTTTTTGAAGGAATGTTGAATACTTTGTACAGATGGTGCAAATACATGATCCTCTCAACTAAGTGAGGGAAGGGACACTAAATAAGGATTCAGACTCTTGTCTGACATAGCAACAAACACCTGTTGCCTGTGAAGCTGCCTCTCTTAAGAAAAATAATAATAACATTCAATTAGTATACATATGAATTTAAGAAACCACTCTATGTAGGCATGGAGAGATGGCTTAGTGGTTAAGAACACTGCTCTTCCAAAGTACCCAGGTTCATATACCAGCACTCATATGGCAGTTCACAGCTGTCTGTAATTGTAAGATATGGTGGTGTTGGCCTTTAATCCCAGCACTAGGGAGGCAGAGGCAGGCAGATCTCTGTGAGTTCAAGACTAACCCACTCTACAAAATGAGTCCAGGAGAGCCAGGTATACACAGAGAAACCTTGTCTCAAAAAACAAAAACAAAACTAACCAACCAAACAACAAAAAAAAAAGCAAAAACACTGTATGTAAACATGATAAATAATTGCAAATTAATTTACTCCCCAACCACAATTTTTCTGAGTGCATGATAAGTAGAAGAGAAAGATTATTATCAATTATATTTTACATACATTTATCTATTCTCTTTTTATGGATAGAGAACAGTTGTATTTTAAACAATGACTTTATTACTATTATTATATCCTAAATTTCAATAGTAGATTTTCTTTTGTTTACAAGCCAATGGCTTTATTAATATTGTATCCTAAATTTTCATTGTGGATTTTCTTTTGTTTGCAAGTTTAGAAAAATACTAACAACCAAAGCTAACAGACAGAGAAGCTGCCACCTTGAGCCAGTAAGCTGAACTGTTGCAACCTGGGTGTTATTTCCTACAAAGCCTATCATGAAACTTTGATGCTCAATCATTGAATCCATTTTATTGATGTACATATATTTGATCATGACAAATCCAAAATTATTGACTGTGGTCTAAGGCCTAAGTACACAGCAGAGAAGGTAAAGATAGGAAGAAAAAGAATGGAAAACAGTGTTTACTGTAAAACAAAATAGTTTCATTTACCAAAGAAGAGGCATTCACATATTTATTGATCCCTATCGTGTATCTCTACTAGAATGTAAGTGGTTCCCTTGTAAACACTTGTGCATATTACAGAAGGTGCTTGATTTTCCATGCATGCTTCAGTCTTAGCTTTTATTCTCTAAGCTGGTACTATTTTTATATATGTTCCTGAATTGTGATGACAACACGACCTTCAGAGGCTCTGAGTGGAATCTGGTGGGTGGTGTAGACATGCACACCTGTGTGTCTCTCTGACACAATTAGTTAGGCTCTGACATTTTTACTTCCTCTGTGTTCATGATGCTGCATCATCAAGTGGAGGCATGATCAAAGACTTGACACTAATTTTCTTAGGGATGGGATCAATTTCTTATAAACTTATTACATTCTGCATTCCTTCCATTAACTTCATTTTATTTTGACTGTGGGCTAAATTTTCATTAAGCCTGAGTGAAATGCTCAAGAAAAAATAGAGAATCTGACAACTTCAGCAAGAAATAGGAAAGGAGAAGAAGATTTCACAACAAATGTGACAGGGCAACCTTAATGCTGGGTAAAACTAAAATAAAAAACAGAATCAGAACTTAGATAATTGGCAGGGATCAAATGAAAAAAGTTTATTTTATTCAATTATTGGATAAGCTGGCAATAGGGAATGATAACAATTAATTTATCTTTTTAAATTTTATTTTTAAACAAAAATCTAATTTTTATTTAATTTAAATTTATTTAATTTAAAAATTTAAACATTTTTGTATAATTCTATTGTAGATAACAACATACATGAATGAAAAAAGTTATGTAATACCATGAGCTATTTTTTATTGAGGATTGCATAAATTTCATATTCAAAATAAAGAATTCATTAATGATAACTAGTCCTATTTAAGTAAGGGTTTCTCAATACCTTTAGTCTCTCTCTCTGTATATAAATATATATATATATATATATATAAATGTGTGTATACTATTCTTTCCTCTTAATTTAATTTCACAATATTTCATAAACTGTCCCTGTATACTTAATACCCTCAAAAGAATTGTTTCTTATGAATCTGTTCATTTACCATTGAGAACAGAACTTTACTGGTAAGAACATTAGAAAATTTCAGGAGCTCTGTACCCTCCCTAAAGACATTGTAAGCAAATGAATTTGTCCTTTACTATGGAGCCTAGAAACAGAAATCAAAGTTGCCCAATTCAAGTGCATATTGGAAATGTTCTGTTTGTTCGCTCCTTCTGACATATAATAAAGGTCTTTCATGTATATTTAATAAAAGAACTAGTCATGAATAAAAGTTTTTGGGCTCTTCATGGCCTGTGGAGAAAAAATATATAACAAATTTAATTTCCAATTTTTCTTTTTCCTTTGAAAATAGATTTAGCATCTTGGGAATTATTTTAAGTTGAAAGTTAAATTATTTTTAAAAAATAAGATCACATCAGTATTGTTGGGAGATATCAAAGTATGAGCCTACTAGTAGCTAAGAAGTTTTATAATTGAATCAATATAGACAATGTTAGGGTGAACAACAGAGACTGTTTTCAGGATAATTTTCTGACTCTCAATTTATTATAACTGAAACAAATGTGTAACCTATATTTTGGGTTTGTTTTGAATTATTTCATATATTTAAATTTAATAATTATAGACATTATATGAGATATTCTTAGTAACTACGGCATAATCTTTTACAATGATTTAATTTCAATAGATAATGGTCATATTGTTTCATTTTTTCACCTAAAAATGTATACATGTTTATCAATGTCCAATTTTTTAACTATTATTTTATGAATTAAAATATAATTCAATCATTTCTTTACTTTCCTGCCTCCCTCCAACACCAACAATGGCCTACCTTGCCCCCTCTCAAATGTATGTTCTCCTTTACTTTAATTGTTATTATCTGTGGTTCCTCTGGGTGTTCAGGCACAGCCACATACCAGACTGGAAAGGATGAAGAGCCTGGAATGGGTCGAGCCTACAGGATCTGAGTATGGTTGAGAGTGCGAGGTGGGAGGAGAGGCAATGTTTCTCTGAAATTCTTAGTGTTACTGCTGTTTTGGATGATGTTTATTAAAATAGCTCCCTTAGATGGTATTTAGTGAAACATTGATTGTGTCTTTATTCCAGGGTGTACAGGGCTATATGAGCCTTAGGAAGTGGGAATGGATTTCCAGGATGAGTATACCTTATTGGTTGGAACTTAAGGTATTGGAGTACCTCATTTACATAAAGAGGCATTCCAGGTTCTAGGCTAGGTGATTATATTTTACTGCTTCAAGAATTGTAGGAGTGGAGGTTGCAGGGCTACATGCCCCAGGGCACACAGGCATGGAACAAAGAGCAAGCAGTCCTTACTCCTGCTGGTTTCAAGATTTGAGTTTTTCGGTCTCTGAGATATTCGGAGTTTGGATACATCTCTGACATCACTCTAGCCCCTTGTTTGTTTTCCCAAGTCACTCAGCCTACATAACTCACAATTATCACACACACACATACACACACACACACACACACACACACACACACACACACACATTTATACACATATGTGTAAATGCAGTATGATGGACCTGTTTACTGTTTTATATATAAATTTCAGGGCTGGCAACTTGGTAGCGAGTAAACAACTAAGAGGTTCATGGCTCATCCTGGAGAAGACTAATTCTACCATTCTCAGCATATCTAAGTTGCCTATAATTCTTTATTTGGGCATAGGACCCCATGTGATTTCCCTTCCATGTTAGCATGTTTATTGGTGCTGTCCTTCTTTAGGCAGCCCTATGTGGGTAAAGCTTCCCTATCATTTCTAGGAGACACAATTTCATAACCAATTTTTCTGCTCCTCTTGTCCTTACAATCCTTCCATTCCTATTCTTTAATGTTCCTGAGTTTTAGGCAAAGGATTGTATTAGTTGGAGTTGGGCATCAATGACCTCTTGTTCTCTAAATTTTGACTAATGTTTATTGTCTGTAATGTCCTCATGTGTCCACAAGAGAATTTTGTTTGTAGAGGGCTGAGGGCTATGTTTATCTGTGTGCATATGGATAAATATTTTTAATAAAGTAATTTGAAGTTACACTAGTTTAGTCAAGTGTCAGTAGTAGATTCTCCTCTAACACCTCTGAACTCACTAGTCCCAGGTTGTGGTGTAAGTTTCTAGTACCCTGCATTATTTTTCTCTTGTTGAGTAGATTTAAGTTCTATTAGTCAGCCATTAATTATTGCCAAGATATGAGTGCCACCCTGTACACTTAGAGATATCCTGCCATTGTTGGCCATTGTTGAGGCTCATAGCCACCACAGCCGAATAGAAATGTCATTGGTTGCTTCCCTTCCTTGGCAACTTCTATAGCACCTTGCCATACTAAACCTGAGTCCTCAGGTAGAAGGCATTCAAAGGAAATCCCGGTAGGATTTCTGATTCCTGTAGCTGAAGTGTTTGACAATTTCAGCAATAGATATTTACCTTCAATCTCTGGGAGCAAAGCCAAGACCAACAGCAATAGCATATATTGTTTTGGAAGTCTCTTGGATTGGCCTGACTAGGAATCAAAAAGGGAGTTTCTTAAGCCTGGTATTGTTTTGTTAGTATATGATTTTGAGGGGAGTACTGTCACTCCAACAGGCACAACTTGTTCTAAATATATATATATATATACATATATATATATGCATACACATATACTTATTACATATAATTTTAAGAAAAAAATAACATTATTCTTTATATTATTCTTTATATCTTTTAAATGCACCCCTAGTGTTATTTTTACTGTTCCGTTCCTCTCCTTCTGTATTAACTTCTTCCCATTTAAGACCTCCCAGACCTTCATTTTTCTCTTTCCCTATTCTTATAACTTACATCCTATTATTCCCCTCTCTGGTGCCATCCAACATATGGTACCATTTTATTTTTCTGATTTCTATAATGACTGCAATTGGAAGATGTGGAGATGTGAACCTCAGATGAGAGAGGACATATGATGTTATATGTATTAAATTACTTCATATGATCTTTTCTGCTGTATCTATTTATACAAAAATGTCATGATTTAATTTTCTTTACAGCTGAATAATATTTTAAGAGTGTATATGTACTTCATTTCCATTATTCATTCATCACTTGAAGGAAAATTTGTAAGTTTTTCCATTTCCTAGCTATTGTGAATGTCAATGAACATTGCTGAACAAGTGTCTGTGGAGCAGGATGTTTAGGCCTTTAGGCATATGCTAAGGGTTTGTGTACCTGGAAAATATGGTAGATTGGTAGATTTATTTTCAGCATTATTTTGGGCAGATTCTCCACACTGATGTTCAGAATGGATGGAACAGTTTTCAATTCCAACAACAATGAATGAGCATTCTTCTTCCCCAATTACTTCCTAGCATTGCTGTCAGTTGTTTTGTTATCTGACTGGAGTAAAATGAAATCTCAAAGTTGTTATGATATGAATTTCCCTAAATGCCAGTAAGGATGAAAATTTTAGTATATTTCTTAGTCATTTTATTTACTTTCAGAATTCTGTTGAGAACTGTAGCCTATTTTTTTGAATGAAAATTTATTCTTTTGTGTTTTTGTTTTGGTTATTTTCATATTGAGGTTATTACTCCTATGTAGTATATATAACTAGCCAAAATTCTCTTCCACCCTCTGCATATGCATTCTCTTCATATAGTTGGTTGTTCCCTTAAATGTGCAACAGGTTTTTGGTTGTATGAGATCCAACATGACATTTGTTCACCTCACTTCCTGTGCAAAAAGAGTGCTGCTCACAAGTTCTTTCCTGTACCCATGTGTCTTTGAGAGTGCTGTGTATGATTTTTTCTAGAAATTTCAGTGTTTTGTTTTTCATATTGAGGTCTTTGATCCATGTGGTGATAAGTTGTATATAATTTGGTACATACGCCTCTAATTTAATTTTCTATAAGTCCATATCCAGTTCCTCCAGCATCATTTGTTGAAGATGCAATCTTTTCTCCAGTGTATGTTTTCACTTTTTTTTTCAAATATCAAAAGGCTGCATTTAAGTATATTCCTCGTTGGGACTTCTATTTTGCTCCATTTGTCTAAAAATCAGTTTGATGCAATTACCATCTTGTTTTTATTGCTATCAGTCTCTAACGTATCTTGAAATATGTAATGGTAATCCCTCTAGCATTATTCTTTACTCAGTATTCATTTGGGTATCCAGGGTCATTTATGTTTTAATTTTAGAATATCTTTAATTTTTTATGCACATAACATTGAAGAATGATTGCAATTACATTGAATCAGTGAAAAATCTTCTGAAAGAATAGTCATTTTCACAATATTAATTCTACCAATCCATGAGCATCAGAAGTCTTTCTGTTTTCTAGTATCTTTATCAATCTCTTTTTAAAGATATTTGAAGTTTTTATTGTGGAGGTTTTTTGCCTCCTTGGTTAAATTATTTTATAGTATCTTTATCAATCTCTTTCTTCAGATATTTAAAGTTTTCATTGTAGATGTCTTTCAAGTCATTGGTTAAGTTTATTTCTAGATATTATATTTTCTTTAAGCCTATTGAGAATTGGAATACCGTTTTAGAGATATTGAAAATTAGAAACACAAGGCACCTTCAAAAATTAATCTTATGAAGCTGGTGTACTCTAACACCAAAATTAAGTAAAGAAACAAAAAGGAGACTACAGAGCAATATTCCTAATAAACACAGATTAAAAAAATCACAATAAAATACTTAAACACTGGTTGGTGTAACAAATAGGAACTCATTTTCTTTTAGTTTTGAAGGATGGGAATCCATGAATAAGATGCTGGTAGAGCTGTTGATTTCTGTCAGGTCTTTTTGTCCAGCTTTCAGATGGCTCCCCTCTAACTGTGCCTTCAGATGACCTTTACATTTGTAGGTTGGAGAAGGGGACATGTTGCTGTCTCGCTCAACAAGTTTTTACTAGGCTAGACATTTGTCCTTGTGGTTTCATTTACTGGTAATGTTCTCCCTAAATTCTATGGCCCAGCATAAGTCACATCAGGATTTTGATGTTTGATATTTATGTTCTGTGCTGCAGCCTAGAGCCATGTATGTATGGGTCTGTGGTCTTACTGCATCGCGGGGCTGTGCTGATGTCACAGACCATGTGGAAGTCCATGCTCTGTGCTTCTGCTGATGGGAAAGGGCAAGGAAAATACTTTTTCCAGGCAGACTAACAGTTCAAAAAGAGGGACATAGAAGGCCAATATGACAACCCTATACCCACCCCAGCACGCCCAAAACTAGCAGTCTAGAGAGAAAGCCATTGAAGGGAACTCTTAAAAAATCAGGATAAGGACTATGACGTACAGCGCACCACAATTGATGGTTTCTGGCAGGGTGAATGTGTGTGAAAGGATTTAGTTTTCGTCAAGGAGATGGTCACTAGAAGTTTGACAGTGCTCTATTGATTATATGGTGAGCATAAAATGAAATTGTTTCTTCTTCTTCCTCCTCCTACTCCTCCTTTTTCTTCTTTGTTTTGTTTTGTTTTGGAGGGGATCACAAGGATGAGGATGGACCTTAGAGACCTGGAATCTGAGTGATTGGGTTCAGAGTGTGAAATCGCCAATATTAAGAAAAAAAAATAGAAATTGCTAGTGAGGATGTAGGCAAATTAAAACTCATTAGGAATGTTTTCTTAAACCTGTCACATGCAAGAGAAGGAAAAAATACAGTGAACCAGGGTTGTAAATAAAGAACTTTTTAGAGACTGAATAGGAATCAATGTTCATTTCACTGAAGACCTCATTCATAATTCACTTCAAGACCTGAGAACTACATGTAACCTCAGCACAAGCAGTAAGGTGGTGACTTTGTTTACAATGCAAATTATTTAGTAGACTGATATTTTTGCATAAATGTTCACCTTATATCCAAATGTGATCTGCAAATAGGCCTCTGTCAGAGAGTTTTCAGAATACCCGCATTCCCTCCTTGTTGTAAGATTGAATGTAGCAAATTCTAGTTAAGAATTTTTTTTTTCTGTTTATAGTTTCTTATGCTCCCTGTATTGAAAAAAGCATAAAGAATGTATCTGAAATATTGCCTCCAGGAACTATCTTCCTCTTTCCTTATCAGATTCTGGTGGGGCAGCTGAGAAGTGTCTTCTTAGAAAATGCAATCCTTTAACTAATCCAAACATATGGTTGAAACAATTAAATACATTATCCTGTATTTTACCATAGATGTAGTAGTGCCTATCTGAAATAGTGTCCAGAAGGTTTCATTTTTCTCTTTTTTGAGTTTTTATTTCTATCCAAGTAAACATGTTTCCACTTGAAAAAATCTATATGAAGACTGCCATGTCCTTTATGGTAACCTCATTAGGGTTTCTTAGCTATAGAACCAGCAGAGGTAGACTAAGTGTGCTAGTGGGATTTAGAATTGGATGAACATTGTTTGGAATATCTTACTCCTGACTATTCTCATAATTGTATTCTTTCCTTTCTTACTCAGACGACCATTCCTATTGTCTTCTTCCTCCTGTTCTTTATTTTTCCTTTAATATTTTTTACTTCAGGTTACACCACCATCACAGTGTCCTCTTTCCACCCCTCCCAGGGCTGCCCTCCCACCCTCTACCCCCATTTCCCTTCTATCCTACTCCTCTGGAGTGCAGTGTGACTACATAACAGTTCCCTGCCCCAGTTTAGCAGTCATATGAGGACAAGAGCCTCCTCCTCATACACTGGGGGCCTACAAGGCAGCACCACTAGGGCAAAGTGTCTCATTGACAGGAAACAAAGTCGATTATCATGTTCCCTTTGGTGTATTGGTTATAGTATAGTTATCCTGTACTATATGGCTAAAAGCCAATTATAAGTGAATAGATGCCATGTGCATCCTTCTGAGTCTGGGTTAGCTCACTCAGGATGAGCTTCTCTAGTTCCATCCATTTGGCTGCAAATTGTATGATTTCGTTGTTTCTGATAGCTGAGTAGTATTCCATTGTGTAGATGTACCACAGATTTTTAGCCCATTCCTCAGTTGAGGGACATCTGGGTTGTTTCCAGTTTCTAGCTATTACAAAAAAGGCTGCTATGAACATAGATGAGGAAATGTCCTTGTGGTTTGGTGAGGAATCATTTGGATGTATACCAGGCAGTAGTATGGCTGGGTCTTGAGGTAAAGCTATTCCAACTTTTCTAATATACCGCCAGATTTATTTCCACAGTGGTTGTACAAGCTTGAGCTCCCACCAGCAATGGAGGAGTGTTCCCCTTTCTCCACAACCTCGCCAGCATGTGCTGGCATTTCAGCTTTTGATCTTAGCCTTTCTGACAGGTGTGAGATGGAATGTCAGAGTTGTCTTGGCTGCATTTCTCTGATGATTAAGGATGCTGAGCATTTCTTCAAGTGTCTCTCAGCCATTAGGGATTCCACCTTTATGAATTCTCTGTTTACCTCTGTTCCCATTTTTTGATTTGATTATTTGGCTTCTTGGCATTTAATTTCTTTAGTTCTTTGCAAATTTTGGATATTAGCCCTCTGTCAGATCTGGGGTTGGTGAAGATTTTGTCCCTATCCATAGATTGCCTTTTTGTTCAAATAACAGTGTCTTTTGCCTTACAGAAGCTTTTCAGTTTCATGAGGTCCCATTTATTGATTGTTGGTCTTAGAGACTGAGATGTTAGTGTTCTGTTCAGGAAGTTGTCACCTGTGTCGATGAGTTCGAGGGTTTTTCTCCACTTTTTCTTCTAGTAGATTTAGTGTGTCCAGCCTTATGTTAAGGTCTTTGATCCACTTGGACTTAAGGTTTTTACAAGGTGATAAGTATGGGTCTAATTTCATTCTTTTACATGTTGACATCCAGTTGGACCAGCACCATTTGTTGAAGATGCTGTCCTTTTCCCATTGTATGATTTTGGGTTCTTTGTTAAAAATTAAATGACCATAGGTGTGTGTGTTCATTTCTGGGTCTTCAATTCGTTTCCATTGATCCACTGGTCTCTTTCTATACTAACACCTTGCTGTTTTTATTACTATTGCTCTGTGGTATAGCTTGAAATCTGGGATGGTGATACCTCCTGATGTTTTTTGTTTGTTTGTTTGCTTGTTTTGTTTTGCTTTTGTTTTTGTTTTGTACAGGATTGATTTAACTATTCTGGTTTTTTTTTGTTATTCCATATGAAGTTGAGAATTGCTTTCTCCAGGTCTGTAAAGAATTGTCGTGGTATTTTGATAAGAATTGCATTGAATTTGTATATTGCTTTTGACAGGATGGCCATATTTTTATTATGTTGATCCTACCTATCCATGAGCATGGGAGATCTTTCCATCTTCTGATAGCCTCTTCAATTTCTTTCTTCAAGGCTTGAAGTTTCTATTCTACAGGTCTTTCACTTGCTTGGTTAGAGTTACCCCCAGGTATTTTATATTGTTTGTGGCTATTGTGAAGGTTGTTGTTTCCCTAATTTCTTTTTCAGCCCATTTAATAGATTCCACCTACCCAAGTTAAATCAAGATCATGTTAACAGATTAAATGGCCCTATAGCCCCTAAAGAAATAGAAATAGTCATTTGACAAAATCCAACACCCCTTCATGCTAAACGTCCTGGAGAGAAAGGGCATACAAGGACCATACCTAGAAATAATAAAGGCAATATACAGCAGGCCAGTGGCCAACATCAAATTAAATGGAGAGAAACTTGAGGCATTTCCTCTAAACTCTGGCACAAGACAAGGATGTCCACTTTTGCCATATCTCATCAACATAGTACTTGAAGTTCTTGCTAGAGCAATAAGACAACTAAAGGAGATCAAGGGGATCCAAGTTGAAAACAAAGAAGTCAAATTATCCCTATTTGCAGAAGATATGATACTATACATAAGCAACCCCAAAAATTGCACTAGAGAACTCTTATAGCTGATAAACACCTTCAGCAAGGTAGCTGGATACAAAGTTAATTCAAAAAAACCAGAAGCCTACTGTTCTTTCTATCCATCAGTAGATTTTAGCAACCTCACATACCAAGTATTTTATAAAGTCACTGATTCTCTACAGTGACACTTCTAACTCTCAAGATGAATGTTTTTTTGTCTATCTCCCAAGTGAAGATAACGGTCCTAAGAAATGTTTTGTACTCATATTTAATATGTGGTCAAAGCACTTATTTTGGATTATCGTCTCCCCCCATATAAACACTTAAATGCACCTCTATCATTTGGGAGATTCACATTTATATTTACTAACCTTAAATCCTTGTTATTCTTTGACTGAACTGATATTCAAGCACACATACCAGAGGCTGCAGTTTAG
>CAJQZJ010033894.1:923188-933804 GCA_907164525.1 Lophiomys imhausi | reverse complement strand
GTGTGTGTGTGTGTGTGTGTGTGTGTGTGTGTGTGTGTGTGTGATTTTACCTAGTAAATATGTTGATTGATACAAAATAGGCATTGAGACTTTATGTCATTTCACAGGAAGGTGAGACATATTTATGTTGTTTACAACTTCCTGTTAAGTTAATTTCACATGTACATGGACTTGTATTTTTGTGCCAGTACTAGCAGTACAAAATATCCTTGGTTGCTGACATCATTGATATGTGTGGTAGGTTGAAGCAGGCTGACTAGAATAATAAAGAATTAAAGATTTTTGATAGATTTTTGTATCATTAATCCATTACAAAATCAAATGTTCCTACGCTGATAATTAAGTACAATGAATGCAGGTTCTTATTTAGGAACACTATTAAAGATTATGATCATGATTAAAAGAAAATAAAAGTTAAACTTACATGTAGCTAAGACAGAAGTGAAACAATCACTAATTTAAAAAATCCTAATGTGTTATTTGTGGTTACTGAGTTAATATTAATGTGTGTTTTATTAGCACCACACTCTAACCAACTGAGCTAACTGACCAGATGTTAATATGCATTTTAAATGTCCTTGTTTAAAACATAGGTTTGACGTTCTGTGTCCCAAGGCTGGTTGCAGTTAGCGAAATTGAAAAAAAATTCCATGCGGCATTTAAACTTTATGGAGCATTTTGTAGCACCCTTTAACCAGTTTTAGATTTTCGTCCATCATAGTAATTGTCCTCCTGAAAAGATATAGTTAAAGTACAGCAATAGATCTAAGTGTGCACACCATCTTTTAAAAGGCTTTGTAGAAATCACAGTGCTCAGCAAATATAGTGTATGACACTTCCTTCTCTATGAATTAGTCATGACCAGTGGAGTGCTGAATCATTTGCTGTACTCAGTAGGAGGGCATTTCTAAAGTGCTGCATAAGGGATCATTGCAAATTTGTGACTGGAAATGCAAATTGGAACTGCACTGCTTTTTCGTTTTCTCTCCCTTCACATAACCATCTTACTGTCTAAAGAACACTGGAGATTTGTGGCACATATGATGCCACTCACTCTCACACAGGGACGAATTGCACATACTACTCTGAAAATGTAACACATCATGTTGGAAACAAAATGAGCCCGATCTTTCCACTTTGAAGTAGTTTGTATTTTAGGTCTTGCCATCCAATGTCTTAAAGTAGCTTCTCTTAAAATGTGAGCGACTTTTTGGAAGCCGGCATGCAAATCACCTCAGGAATAGTGGGGCAGAAAGGAGGGTTTGGTTCTGTCTCTGAAGGAAATAGTTTCACATTTATTAATGTCTTTTATCTGTTCTTTATTTTACGATATTATAATAATGTCATTAACCATCTATAATTTATATAATATCCCTGTAGTTATAAAACATTATTAAATGATTTTTATATCTGCTATTTTGTAAACTATATTTGTTAAGAGGAGAAATTTCAATCTCATGAAGCATAGTAATGCTTTATTATTAATGCTTATTAAAATGGAAACTAAAAATGTGAGTTACATGTAAAAATTTAAATTTTAATAGCCATACTAAAATAATCAGAATACTGATTTAAATATTTTTATTATAGCAAATATAAAACATTTATTAAAATATGTTTAATATATATTTGACAGGTTTAGATAGCAATATATGTGTTGTGTTTTCTAATTAAATTCAGACCAAATAAGATATACCTTAAACTTAAAAAAAAAAGGGAAGAGGATGGGGGGTTGAGGGTGGGAGAGTGGGACTGGAAGGGGGAGTAAGGAGGGGATTGCGATTGAGATGTAACTTGAAGAAATAAAAAATAAAGTAAAAAAAAATTCAGACCAATACTTGTCAATAACTCAATAGCTATGTACCATCAAAGGATATCAGTTAAATGCAAAATTAAAGACAGGTAATATGCCACATCCCCAAATAATAACTATCATATTAGATATGAAAAATATACAAAGAAAAGTAAGGATCACAGGTTTAACATGTACATTTTCAAACAACTGTAGAGAGGTTTACTAGCCAAAAAACAGTCAACATAAAGAAATTCTACAAGGAGAAAGCTGAGCATGAACCTAGGTACAAAATGTCAGTTTCATAGATAAATCCAAAATTTCAAGAGAATTTTACTTTTTGATAGTAACATAATTTAAGAACATAAAAAATGAAAAAGAAAGAAAACAAAAATTATGGAAGATTTTTGATGAAGAAAATAATTCCTCATTAATTAATGAATAAACTATCATTAGGAGTTCAGGATTATATTTTTACTTAATTCCCTCCAGTTTTTAGAAATAGCTATCTCTTAATACAACTTTGGATAAATTAGTAAAACTCATTTATAAAAAGTGAGTTTTAGTTGTGTCTGGGGATCCAAGACCTTCTGATATTTTAGTGATGTATATCATCAAATAAAATGTTTAAAAACAAATCTATGATGTTCAAAACATTCTCAGTGGTTAAAAGCAATAGTTGTAACAATAAATACAATACAAAACAATAAGAATAATTAGGCCACAATTATGAAAATTATAGGGTATGACATACTATCCCAATGTCCAGTCCATGCATATTTGGCAACTGAAATTAATATTCTATTATCTGTCTCAATGAGTTTAAGGTTCTATACCTAACTTAGTTTCCATCCTAACATGCATTATTAATTTAAAAACATCTTATTAGACCTAGTACATCCTTTTAATTCCTAAACAACTTAAAATTTAACTGTGAGACTATAATTATCTAGTCTTCAAACACATCAGAGACCTGAGAAGGATAAATATATCTGAATAAGCAGGAAATACAGAGCCAGTAGCTTACAAAACTAAGACAGTCCCCAATTTCTGAAAAGAGCCTTTTATTGGACTAAAAGGGGAAGTTGTTGGGGGGGGGGAAGATACACATTAAATTAAAAAAAAAACAGATGGGAGGGTGAGGGGGAAGAGGGTAGGAGGGTGGACCTGGAGGGGGAGGAGGGAGGGAACTATGATTGAGATGTAACCTGAAGAAATAAATAAATGTATGAGTAAAAAAGAGCAATAGTTGGACCTAGGTTAAATTCCCAAAGTCCACATGGCAGCTTACAAACATCTATGATTTCAGTCCCAGAGGCTCTAACGGTCTCTGATGGTACCAGACACACATGTGTCATACTAATATGGATGCAAGAAGAACACACACTTATAAAATAATAAAACTAACCTAAGACCATTTAATAATAATATGTTCACAGTAAACTTGTAAGACTCCCAATATATCCATTACCTACTTAAGCTTTATCTTCTGTCCTTTCAAAAGAGGACATGTCAGTGTTTCTAGTTATTCCTGAAATTTTCATCTATGATCGAGTTCTGTAAGTGTAGAATGAAGACGTTACCAAACATAGTAGAGCCAACATACCAATCATTAATACACTTTGTTTTCTCAGGAAGAATATAAGAAAACTTTTCTTTTTTGAAATATTATTTATTGTTTTATGTGGTAAACATAGATTCTAGGCTTATTTGTATCAACAAAAATCTGTATCTTTTCTGTTTGGGCGCCTAGTTTTACCCACTAAGCCCTAGATATTTGAGAAGAAATGTACTTAGTATTACTTACTTTTTAAAATATTTCATCAGACTGATGTCCCATTTTATAATTGTTTTCATTATAGAAAACACAGAAAATTTCTTCTTGCTTCTTTTCAATTCCTTTCAGACCTGAAGAAAACCTTGACATTGCCATATTTATGACTATCACACTGCAGTCTTCACAAGTTCTTTCTCCTGTAATAGTCCATTTTTTTTCATGGCCTTATTCCTTAGAACACATTCAGGAAGTAGCATATTATTATCTGTTCCTGGGTATGGGAAACACAGGTTGGTATCAGGGAGAGGAAAATTATCCCTTGGAGAGTATCTAGAAACCATGTCAGACTGTACTAAAGATTCAGGAGACCACAGAAGGTTGTATCTGCAAAAAGGAGTCTGCCATGGACTACAAACCATCTAACTTGTAGCAAAGACCTCAGAAGTGGGAGAGAACAGCGATACACTGCCCCAGGCTGAACGTCTCTAAAAACAATCCTCTCTCAAGCTGCAAACAGAGATCCTAAGCTGAAGTTACAACTTCAAATATATTACTCTCTCCCTTTCTTATGCCTGGGTCCCTTCATGACTGGATCCCTTTCATGACTCCCTGACATTTCCTAGAACCTGGCTTCAATCTGTCCTTATGCAATGAATTAGGAATATCATATTTTGAAAATGAATTGCCCACAGTAATCAGTTTCTTCAACTGCCTTTCTTCATCACCTCGTAAAACCTCTGGTTTTGATGTTAATGCTATTAATCTGTCTTTCATTCCTGTGGTTTCAGAGAATGTCATGCCTTCTCCCTTTCAGAGTTACATTTCCACATGTAGTCACCATCTTTTCTACCACATGCTATAAGGCTTCAATAATCAAATGTCCTCTGTCTTTCATTTAAAACTTCTCCCTTCATAATTCAGGTTAAAAAAAAAAGACTCATGTTTCTCCTCTATTCACTTTGCAATAATATTCCTTGTCATTATGCATAACTCTTTGAAGTGCTGACTCAGACCATCTGAGTTCCAGCTGGCACGCTTTGCCCAGTTCTTATTTGGCCAGACATGTCTGAATCATTCATTGTAGCATCCTTAACGGTCTAATTTTTTACATAAACTAAACATTCTTACTTCCTTGCCTTGAGTTCTTATAAACTCACTGATCAAGGTACTCTGCCATACTTACTGGCTAGTCCTCTCAATCCTGAGTTCCCTTGTCCTGTTTTGTCATTAACAGCTTACTTTGGCCATCTGATATTCCCTTTGTCCATAATTTTCTTTACTACTATGTTTTCTGCCATAATACGCATGTTGAAATCAGTGCATGCATTATCCGAAGCAGTGGTTCTCAACCTTCCTACTGCTGCAACCCTTTGATACAGTTCCTCGTGTTGTAATGACCCCCAACCATAAAATTATTTTGATGCCACTTCATAAGTGTATTTTTTCTATTGTTATCAATTGTAAAGTAAATATCTGATATGTAGGATTTCTGATATAAAAGCCCTGTGGGGGTTGTGATCCATAGGTGGTGAACTGCTGATCTACTTTATTCTTTTATAAAAAAATGTAATGGTGATGATGGAAGGTGGTAGTGACAATGATTATGGTGATAATGGTGAAGATGGTGATAAATATGAAGAGGATTTAATGTGATATTGCCCTTCAGCAAAATGATAGCAGGTTGGGTTGTCTGGTGTAGAAAACTGACTGGAGTTACTGCATTTGGAAGTGTACACATGGAAGAAGGCTTTGTGGATCTTTACTAAGTGATATTTTAAAAGACGTTAAGTAGTTGAGCTACAGTTTTTGTGTTTTGTGGGTGGGTCAAGTATATGGGGCTTAACTGGGTTGAAAACTACAAGGAAATTGTTGTAGATCTGTCATTCAGCATCTAAAATCCTACTTTTAAGGTAGAAAAATAAGGTGAATCCAATGGTTTTATTTTCCCTTTCAAGATTATGTTTATTTATTTCTTCAACTTATATCTCCATCATAGCCCCCTCCTCCACCCTTCCCTGTCCCACCCTCCCACCATCTACTCCATCTCCCTCCCACCTATTCTACTTCTCTAGTGTTAGGTGTCAGTATCTTCAGTTCATTAGTCATATGAGGGCTAAGAACTTCCTCTTGCACTGGGGAGCTACATGGCAGCTCCACTAGGGCAAAGTGTCCCACTAACAGGTAACAAACTACAAGTTCCTATTCCTTTTGGTATGTTGGCTGTAGGATCATTATCCTTTACTAACTAGCTAAGATCCAGTTATAAATGAATATATGTCATGTGCATCTTTCTGGGTCTGGGTTAGCTCACTCTGGCTGAGCTTTTTCTAGTTCCATCCATTTGGCAGCAAATTGCATGATTTCCTTGTTTCTGATACCTGAGTAGAATTCCATTGTGTAAATGTATATATATATATATATATATATATATATATATATATATATATATATACATTCTTAGGTTTTAGGATATCTGGATTGTTTCCAATTTCTAGCCAATGTTTTACAAAATAAGGAAAATAGTTTCTCCTCTCCTCTGGAAGAAGGTTGCATCAGAAATTATTTTTATCTGTATAGAGACCTGATTATGAACTATCATGTTACTGGATTTTTTTCTCATTTCTTTATGGTCATAATATAATCTTGTAGAATTTTCATGTTCTTAGATAACATTTACTTCAAAAAAAGTATATTCTGCACTTGAGAAGGAGTACCAAGCTTGTTTTTCAAAACTAAGTCTTGTTGCTGGAGTAAGCCACTTTCTGAGTGCAAGCAGCTGCTTTCATTTGTCAAGAGCAATTATGATGTAGAAACTTATAGCCAATGTACTGTAAAGTGGTATGTTATACCATGTCCTGTTTTCAGTGTTTGATGTGTATCAAATAAGTTACTCCATAAAGTATTGAGATAGTGACTAGTTACTTCTCTTGCCACTGACAAAATATCCAACATAACTTACAAGATTTGTTTTGCCTCAAGTAGCCATGGTTATTTCATCCCGTAATTGGGCATAGCATTATGGCAGAGGGAAAGCTCAAAACAAGGTGGAAGGAGAGAATCAACATGTGGCACTGGCCTTTGACCTCCACATGTGCACAAAGGGACATGAGTACCATGCATTCATGCATAGCAACATGCATATATGTAGAATTAATGTATTTAAATTATTTACCAGTGTATATATTAAAGTTATTTGGCCAGCAGTGTTAATCCCTAACCCGCCATTATAAATAAACACACAGACACTTGATGGATTTTAACAATCCTTACCCTGGATTGTGCAGTCTTAACTCATCTAAGCTCTTAATTCTATTCCCCAAATATGACCCCATATATACATATGTCTGCTTGGGCTGTTATTCTCCACACTATGTCATTTCTCCAAACTACATGGAATTATCTTCCTCCATCTACCCTATCATGTCTTTCTTCTCCTTCACCTCCTGGCTTCTTCTACCCAAGATCCCATGTCTGCCCCAATAGCCCTTGTACCTTTGCCCTCCTACCCTTCTCTGCTCAATCACAGGCCTTGGTATTTTATTAAAGCCAATCAGAGACACTTATTAGAAAGCAATTTAATACAATGTTACTTGATGTATGGCAAGCAGGCTTCTAGGAGATTAATTAACATTTAGAATGCATAACATAACCCCATTTTATATATATATATATTTATATATATATATACATATTTACAAATATACACATCATATGTCTACATGCATATCTGTAAAGAAAGTTAAATTTAATGCAATAATCAATGTTATTGAGAATTGGGTTCATGCTCTTTTCGTTCCTGTACATGAGGTTGATGAAATACAATAGGTAATATAGAGACTGGCAAAGTTCTCCTAAAGATCAAATAATCAAGTATATTTTATCTCTGAACATTCTTCCTGCATTCAGTTTTCTTAATGTTATAATATCATTTGTTTATCTTTGCTTTTCAGCTCATCTTAGTTAGCAATAATGGCATCACCAGCATCTTTTTAAATCATGATCCTACCCCACCTTCCTAAATGTCTTTTAAACAGTGACACATTTAACACTAGTAAATCTACATTCCAGCTTATTACTTACTTCTCTGCTGATCTCTACTAGAATTTATCCAAAGCTTGACAGCATTGCCATTTGTAAGTTTGGGAATTACTCATTGTGGGGATACTGCCCTTTGCACTGTAGCATGTTCAACAACAGATCTAGTCTCTACTAGAATCAAGACATAGTATACAAGTTGTGACAAAGAAAACTGTGATTGACTATAAATCATCAAATTTCCCATGAGATGAGACTGAAGCTTGGAACTTTGACTTACCTACAGAGTATAGTGTCCTGATGATATGAAATTCTCAACACTAAGCACAGGATTAATAAAAGAATAGACCTTCTATAAGCATGTTTGAATCAGAAAACTAATGGCCTAATTTTAATTTCCATAAGCTATCTCACTTTTTTCAGGACCTCTAAAGCTTTCTTGCACTGATTTGTTTCTCCAAATATATTGCATGAGTATCCTATATCTTTTACATCTATTGAGGGAATTGACCATAGTGGTTGATCAGTCAAACTATTGAACTATATTTGCTGAATTAATTAATATCTGTATATTATTCTATGAATATGTTCATTAAATGTTTACTTTTTCCTTTTCAAAGATATTATATAAATTTCTGCTCTTGTAAAATGCTGGAATTCCCTTTAGGAGCACACCAACTATAGGTAACATTAATTGTGAGCCTGTTTAATATCTAGCTGTAAATTATGGGAGAATACAAACCATAGCTATCTTCTTTCTATCTGCCTTGAAGGTGGTGGCACAAAACACATAGTGAATTTCATATCTTTATCAAATTGTTCAATCAACTGTAAAATTCATACTGCTTAATGGTGAAACAGAAAACTTATGAATGAGGAGAAACTGTTCCAATACTTGAACTTATTAACATATCTTTTAGAAGTGTGACTTTGTGAAGGCACTGAACAATTTCAGTAAGTTTCATCTTCCTGAAATTAGTGAAGAACTTTACAGTTCTGCATAACCCCACAAACTAGCAAGCTAGAGGTTTCCTTAACAATACAGATGTATGCTATTGTAGATGCTGAGCCCTCATAGCCCAGCATGCTCATTTTCCTAGCATTTATAAGTCATCCAGTCATATTTGACATATTGACTTTGAAAACTCCACAAAATGATCTCATCTGGGAGCTTGATTATCTGTGACTTTATCAGCCAAATGAATAAAGAATAAAACATGAAAAAAATCTACCTAAATTATGACATGCTTCCAGCAAATATACACAATAATTGCTATCTCCAACATTGAACTCTGAAAACCATGTTAGCTTCATGTTCCAAATATGCAGTAGCCTGATGACATCTGAATTGACTTAATCAACTCATCATTTTAAATCTTAGAGTAAATGTTTTGTTAAAATTTTAGTGAGCCAAATATTGTTTAAAACATTTAGTGTCTTTTGATAAATATTTTCACCCCAGAAGCAACCAGTGAGTCATTCTAAAAAATACTGAAGCAAAGAGAGAGAGATAGATATAAACATCACTGTATATTTTCTTACTTGACAGTGGATGCCTGTAGTTCCTACCAATTTGAGACTCTGAATAGACATGCACACTACAGAGGCCAGAGCTCAAAATTGTTTGGGAGAAACTGAAATGTGGCCTTTCATTTGACAAGAAATTGGAAGTAAGAAATCACAATAAATAGCTTGCAATAAATGATCTCTAATGGAATGAATAAATGGAAATGAACCATATTTTTTTACATTAGCTGACTTAGAATGTTCTGTTGGAAATACTGTGCCAAAACAAATTTAAAAGTGGTCCTAACCATGAGGAGTCACATTAGGCACCTGTTGACTCCCTTATGCTGTGAATAACCTAATGAAAAAGACAATCATTTCTCACAAAATGTGTAAGACTTTTTTTGCAATAGGGAGTTAAAATTACAAAGGTAATAAATTGTCATTTCAACTTAAAAAGGTACTGTTATTTAGGTGGACGTTTTATTTTACCAGAGAGGAATCTCTATTAGATTTTCTTTCAGTTCTTTTTAACTTCTTGAAAATATAAAAGTAATTTTCAGAACAAAATAATATCCTGAGATTTTTTTATTTCTAATAATAGTTGGCTTGAATACAAATTCCCTGTATATTGGCGCTTTGTGTGTCTTTCTTTCTAACCTCACTCCTAGTTGCCTCAGATGCTGTTTCTTGTCCCAGACACAACATCAAAATACTCATAGTGTCTCCAGATATAGACACACTTCCATATTCATTAGAAATCAGCTCAGGCATAGTTGAGTTCAGAAATACATAGATGCTCAAATACCTCTATAAAGTGGCATGGAATTGCATAAATCATATACATATCCTGACATATACCCTAAACTTTCAATACCCTATATTGCATGTCTTACAATAAATAATGTAATGTAAACATGACGTAAAGTGTTGATCGACTCTATTGGTTGATGAATAATGTCAAGAAAGAAGTGTATGCATATCCACCATAGACATATTTTCTATCTGCTCTTAGATCCCTGGGTGTGGAGCACGCATAGAGAGCTAACTCTTCAGAGCTTCAAGCTGTGCTTTTCCATCTGTGTGAAAGACTTCTATAATATCATAGACACGCATGCAAAATCTCTCTTTCTTTGGAGGGCTCAGTTTAAGTCAATATTATCTCTTCTCCAGTGTGTTCTCTGAATTTTTCCGGAAGACCTAGAGGTTGGCTCTCCACTGCCAACTGCATTCTGTGACTACCCACTGTTTCTATTGCAGATCTGGCTGCCAATTTTAAATATGATAGCACAGTGGATCAGAGGAACTACTTGCCTCAGTAATGACAGCCCTCAAGTAAAAAATGGTGTCAGTTCTTGATACAGATGTTTAGGGCTCCAGTTACAGTGAAAGAACATGTCACCAAAAGGGGGGTGTGTCTAACAATACACACATTACAGCATTTACCCCTCCTTTCTACACACACACACACACACACACACACACACACACACACACACACACACA